>LPNX010190866.1:26731-152327 GCA_001517045.1 Pseudotsuga menziesii
ATAAAAAGTTGATTAGTAATTATTTAGAAAGGCTAAGGTACAGTAATACCCCTCTCTGCATGCAGAAACCTGATTCTGCGGCACCCCATTGCTGTTTCGGGTGAGACTGCAACCTGCGCGCAGGTTGTTGCCGAAAGGGCCAACACAGTGGGTCTTTTGTTGGTGCGACGTGTAAAGCATTAACCCGGGTCTGCCCAAGTGCCAACACAAGCAGTGAAAGAAAAGCAAAAGGAATCTTGGAAATCATCCACTCCGATTTATGCGGTCCTATGTCATCAAACTCTCTAAGCGAGTATGCATATTATGTTTCTTTTATTGATGACTTTTCTAGGAAGACATGGGTTTACTTCATGAAGAACAAAGATGAAGTATTCGGTAAGTTGAAGGAATTCAAAGCCTTGATCGAGAACCATATTGAAAAGAAGATCAAGACCTTTCGATTAGATAATGGTAGAGAATTCACTTCAAATGAGTTCAAAGAGCTATGCAAAAAATCACGGATTAAGAGGGAGTTGTCCACTCCTTACAATCCACAATAGAATGGGATTGCAGAAAGGAAGAATTGAATTATCATGGAAGCTGCAAGAGCAATGCATCATGATCAAGATATTCCTATGCATCTTTGGGTGGAAGTTTCCAGAACAACGGTGTATGTACAGAACCGTACTCCACATAGAGTACTCAAGAACAAGACTCCTAAAGAAGTCTTCTCAGGCAAGAAACCAGAAGTTAGACATCTCAGAATATTCAACTGTCTTGTGTACATCCACATTCCAAAAGAGAAGAGGACTAAATTATATCCTTCAAGAAAGAAAGGTATATTTGTGGGATACTCTGAAAGCTCAAAGGCTTACAAAATATATTTCCCAGGATACAAGAATATTAACATCAGTAGGGATGTTACATTTGATGAAGACACAACTTACAACAAATCTAGAAAGAGACCTGCTGAAGAACCTAAAGAAGTAGAAGCACCCAGAATTTAGGATACAACCATGAATGAAGAAACTCAAGAAGAAGATCGAGAATTTGAAGAACCACAAAGACCTATAGATCCACCTCTGGGGAAGAATCCTCATAAGAGGAAACCTGCTTGGGTATGAGTACTTATCCAAGGTGCAAAAAGATATGGTGCTCTAGAAGAGAATCATAGAGAAAGAAAGAGGACCAGATCCTGCTCCGGGTATGTATTTACTATGTGATTTCATTGATAAAGAAACTTCCAATTATAAAGAAGCGGTAGAACGGAAAGAATGGAAGGATGCTATGATCAAAGAATACCAATCAATCATGAAGAATGATGTTTGGGATGTTGTCCTGAGACCAGACGGGAAGTCAGTTGTAACTTCCAAATGGATCAACAAGATCAAACATGTTGTAGATGGTAGCATTGAAAAATACAAGGCAAGATTTGTGGCTTGGGGTTTCTCTCAAAAGGAAGGAATAGACTATTCAGAAACCTTTGCACCCATAGCCAGATACACTTCCATCAGATCAGTACTTGCTTTGGCTGTAGTAATGAAATGGAAGATACACCAGATGGATGTCAAAAACTGCTTTCTTGAATGGTGTAGTAGAAGAGGAAGTGCATGTAGAATAACCACTCAGTTTTGAGACACATGATAGGGAGTCTCATGTATGCAGATTAAATAAATCCCTGTATGCTTTGAAACAGGCACCCAAGCCCTGGTATGGCAGAATTAACAGCTTTCTATCCAGTTTGTGCTTTACCAAGAGTAAAGTAGATTCCAACCTTTACTACAAGGTTGAAGATGGCAACCCAGTGATGCTTCTACTATATGTAGATGATCTGTTTGTAACAGGTATGGATGGGTTGATTGCTGATAGGAAGAGAAACCTTGTTGTCGAGTTTAGGATGAAGGACTTGGGTATGACGCATTATTTTGTAGGTATGGAGGTGTGGCAGAGTGCAGATGGAATCTTCCTTGGACAAGGGAAGTATGTAGTAGAGATCCTGAAGAGGTTTGGGATGATGGACTGCAAGACTATGGCCACACCTATGGCATCGAAACTGAAGCTATTAAGTGATGCTTCATCAAAGTCAGTTGATACTACAATGTATCGTCAGATGATTGGGTCATTGATGTACCTGACGAACACAAGACCAGCCATTTTCTTTGTTGTGAACACCTTGAGCCACTTCTTGACAGATTCAAGAAATGTTCACTTGATTGCTGCAAAGCATATTCTGAGGTACCTGAGGGGTACAGTTGATTATGGGCTCAAGTACGATGCAAATCAAAGGATTAACCTGGAGGGTTATGTTGATTTTGATTGGGAAGGCAGTTCCATCGATAGGAAGAGCACTTCAAGGTGTTGCTTCAGTATGGGATCAGGTGTGATCTCTTGGTTTAGCAGGAAGCAATCCTGTATGGCACTAAGTATAGCTGAAGGAGAGTATGTCACAGCTTGTTCAGCTAGTTGTGAGGTAGTATGGCTGTGGAAGCTACTGTCTGATTTACTTGATCTCCAGATGGATGCTACTTGTATACATTGTGACAACCATAGTTGCGTGAAGTTGTCAGGGAATCCAACGTTCCATGACAAGTCGAAGCACATTGAGATCAAGTATCACTATATCAGGGATATGGTGTAGAAAGGAGCAGTGAAGCTGTATTATGTTGTGATGGAGGAACAGATAGATGATGTGTTGACAAAGCCATTGGCCAGAGTGAAGTTTGAGTACTTCAGGAGAAGCTTGGTGTTCTCCAAATCAAGGTTTCCTCCAAGGGAAAGTGATGAGTCCTAAAGCCATTCTGACAAGCAGGTCAGATGTAAGGGCTGAGCCATTCTGTCATGGTGAGAGGATTTGGTTCCTTCCATGTTAGATATGACTGTTGAGATCCAAAGGCATTCCGATGAGTAGGTTAGATGTAAGAGTTGATCCATTCTTTCATGGTGAGAGGATTCACTTCCTTCCATGTCAGATATGAGTGCTGAGATTCATAGCCATTTCGTCGAGCAGGTTAGATATAAGGGCTGAGCCATTCTGTTATGGTGAGAGGATTCAGTTCCTTCCATGTCAGATATGAGTGCTGGCCATTCTATCAAGTAGGACAGATGTAAGGGAAATTTCCACTCTCCGGGAGATTGGAGGCACCTGTTCCATTACCAGGTAGCTCAGTCTGGGACTGGGGGCCTTTCTGACGAGGGCAGAGGATTTGGTTCCTTCCAGTTCAGATGTGAGTGCAGGACATTCTGGAGAGGGTGTAGGATTTGGTTCCTACCAGGTCAGATATAAGGGAAACTGCCATTCTCTGGGAGAATGGAGGCACTTGGTTTATTACTAGGTAGCTTAGTCTGGGACTGTGGGCCTTTCTGGCGAGGGTGGAGGATTTAGTTCCTTCCAGGTTAGATGTGAGTGCAATCCTTTCTAGCGAGGGTGGAGGACTTGTTTCCTTCCAAGTTAGATATAAGTGCTGAAGACTTTTCACATATGATAGTGATGTCCTATCATGCTGGTGAATGTGAGTGCTCGGCCTTTCTGATGTGATTGTAGGTTTCTACATGATAGTATGTGAGTGTTGGGCATGCCTTTCTGATGAGTAGGTTAGATATAAGTGTTGGGAAAATACCTACATGATGGATAGTCCTACTACCAGCATGAAAGAAGGCTGGCTCTGTAGAACTTCCTATGATGAGATAACACACATGATGATGATCAGATGAGATCCATATGATATAGATCCAGTTATGATGAATCCGAGAGATCCAGATCGAGTGATGATCTAGATCCAGTAGTGATCATCCAGATCGAGTGATGATCGAGATCCAGTGATGATGATCGAGATCGAGTGATGATCCAGATCTAGCAATGATGATCTAGATCGAGTGATGATCCAAATCCAGCAATTATGAACCAGATCAAGTAATGATCCAGATCCAGTGATGATGATCCAGATCTAGCAATGATGATCTAGATCGAGTGATGATTCAGATCTAGTGATGATGATCTAGATTGAGTGATGATCCAGATCCAGTGATTATCCAGATCCAGTGACAATGTTCCAGATTGAGTATGATCCAGTGAGGATGTTCCAGATCGAGTATGATCCAGTGACAATGATCAAGATCGAGAGATGATCCATATCTATATGAAAGATGACTTGAAGATGAAGATGACTTGAAGATGCAGATGATGAGAAGAACCAGAGAAGAACACCAGTGATGAAAATTGTGTTGAGACAATACCTTCCTAGTTAAGAGGGAGTGTTGATGTAATTGTAACTTTGGAATGTATTCACTTGTATTTCTTATATATTGTAACCCGATGTTTATTCTGGGATGTTATCATGTTATGTCACACCCCGATGTTCCGATCAGGAGAATCAATAATGTAAACAAGTCATGTCAATTCATAGTGGATAACCCTCTGATTGTCTGAGGTTTAAAGTCCCTATAGTTTCGGGGCACTAGGGTTATTAGACTCTCCAAGTAGAGGTCATCCCTAGTAGGGTTTTATTCATGTTAGGATTAGTATAAATAGAGAGCTGGACTCTCTATTTAGAACACATCACTCACACACTCAAGTGTAGTGCATAGTTGAGGAAGGAGAAGACATTGGGGCTAGACAAGAAGAAGATTGCTGCTGTCAGGAGTGCATCTTACTGTTTTGGGGTTTTACCTTTTGTACTGATTCTATATCTAAGTAAGTTGTGGGGTTTTCTCCATTTATGGTTTCCTCGATGAAAAACACTGTGTTCATTGTCTCTTGTGTTTGATTACTGTACTTGTTGTTCTCTCAGTAAATATCCTAACATAATGCTAGCTTGAATGTTGAAAAACTAACAAATATTTCAGAGAAGAAAATTGATCGGGGTTTAGCCTTCGGCTTTAAATTAATGCTTTGTTAATATCTGTTCTTTTGATGCTACGATTTCAGAGAATAAATCAATCGGGGTTTAGCCTTTGGATTTAAATATTGTGCTTTGCTAAATCCCTGACTTTTGATGCCACAATTTCGAAAAGGAAACAATCGGGGTTAGCTACTTGCTCTGAATATTGTGTTTTGTTAAAATTTGTTTTACTTCATGCCCACAGTCTTGGGAGAGTCGATCTGGTGTTTAAACAATGGTTGGGATTTGTTAGCTTTATATTTTAGAAAGGGTTGGATTATGTATTAATGTATGGTCAAAAGATGGATCTTGAAGATGTTTTAAACATATATTATCAAGTTTGGAGTTCTTTCAGATCGAGAAGGAATCTTGGGCAAAAGCAGCATGCTGTTATAGAGCCTAAGTTTCCCTTTTCTTTATATACCAACTCATGGTGGTTGGTCGTGAGCTCATTCTTGAATAAGCTGGTATCGTGTGTATGCTAACTAATTATGCAGAGTCGAGCCGTGAACATTCCTTTTTGGGATTGGGAAATGCAAATTTCCACTACACTTGCCTTGTTTTGAGACTGAATCAAATTGTAATAGATAAGCCACATCATTGTACCCCCTTTATAGAAGAATTAATAAAACGACTAACAAAGATTGGTGGATGTAGCCTCGTGGACGAGGTGAACCATGTGAATATGGTTGTCTCGTCTTTTGTATTCTTTTTATGTTGTGCATGCTCCTTTTCTTTACATAATGATGTTAGTATAAATTTTTACTGGTGAAAAGGTTACGAAACGTATTTGCAGACATTCAATTCAGAAGCACATTACATGGATGGCTTAAAGCTTTAAATAAAAATGAAAACTTTTTATCCATTTTATCTAATTCTGCAACAAGGTATTGCAGGGACGTCACATATGGTATCAGAGCCAGCTACAACACTAGACCCTTAAGAATGGGCTAACATGATAGTTTTGCATGAAAGTTGAATTACATTTGGAAGAAATTGCGATGAGGCAGTTCATACTTTCTTGGGATCAGATGTCAAATTAAAACCAGATGAGTATCATGCTAGTCACTCTATTAAGTTCCTTTGCATGATGAATGTTCTATCTATAGTATAAAATGTAAAAGTTAGTCATTATGCGGCATATTCTTATAGAAGTAAATTGGTTGATGTTTTAATTTTCATTATGTGGATCTGTAGATTTCGGAGTTGTACATTGATAATATATTCTTCTTCAACAGATTCTCATGACATGCATGCCTTTGCATGCCCATACTTTTCTTGAAATTAGTAATTTCGATATTGCATTGAGTACTACCTAAGAATCTTTGGCCAGACCTCCCAAGCTATGGGTAGAGTCAGGGTGCCAAAAATGCATGCAGTAAAATTTTTAGGCCCTAAGCTTTGCAGCCTCAAAAACCATTTTACGGTGCCTAGTTCTGGACGACTTGGCTTCACTGAATCAGGTAGTATATGGTCCTATGCACACTTTAACTTTTTGTTTAGGGTTAGAACATGTGCCAAGCTGAATTAGAATCACACTTCTATGTGAATTACATAAAGTTTACTCCAGAAAAATGCATACCACTGCATTGCATAAGATGCATACTTTAAAGTTCAATTCTTCTTCTTTGGAAATTCAGCTCGTTCCACCAATATATAGAATTACCTTCACCAGCAAATTTAATTCCATAAGTTACCATACACACATAATAATGGTAAAAATTGAAGCAGTTCCAACTGGGTTCTTAGTTAATCATACTAAGAATGGTGTAGCAATACATAACAAAATAATATAAGAATAAAGTGTATATGCTTTGATTACTTTTTAAAACAATTTATTGCTCTCTCACAAATTAAGATTTTGCTGGGCCCTTAGAAAAGAACTAATCCTAAGTTCTAATCGCTCATGAAGTGAGAAGTTGATGTTACCAAGAGGTAAATTTCATATCCTTTTTTTTTGCAAAGATTAACTGCTCTTTCAACCTCAAAGGAAGTACCTAATAGTAAATAGCACGGGTAAGTACAACCTTGCATGAATATTTGAGATGAACTGATGAATCTTATTATACTATATTGCATTTGGAATCAGGGGAACTCGATAGCATTCATCAAACAATGTTTATGTTTTCACACCACCTGACAGAGTTTCTTCATAATATGTATCATGTGTAATATAGACTGCGAAAACTGGATCCTTGTTAACTCAAGAAGTTTTGCTTAGATTAATTATGTTTTTATTCAACGACTGGAGTTTATTGTTTGGATTTTTGATGGCCTTGAATAGGAAATCTGAGGTCGAAGCCTTTTTCTCTTAAATGTCAAGTTGCTGCTACACATGTTGTACTGTTGATAAAATTTTCAAGGCTGCTTTATCTATATTGTCGGTAGTTCAAACTTCTTTAGGATTTATGATATTGCTATCTACTAGGAAGCAGATGATTTTATCAATAATGAACAAAATAATTTGACAAAATGTTGAAGGCTGCATGAAATTTACAATTTCAGGGATCTAGCAGCAATACTTTTTTTGTGAGATCATATGCTGTCCTCCAAAAAGATCTCTAAAAGAGAACAGGATTTGTCTCCTAATTGGGACCACCAATGGCCTGAAGATGGAGGTTTCCAAGAAAGTTCTTAATTCTATTAATTGATATAATATTTGACAAGAATAGCTTATAATTAGATATGTAGAAACTGGATTGAGTGATTGTACATAGCAAATATGAGATGGAAACTACAATGATGCATAGGTACATGCTATCTTACATCACTGTATGATGCTGCAGTAGACACCTTATTGTAGGTCCTGTAATACGTTTTGGGAGTGTAAATGCATTATGTTCATTATGGGCATTGTTCTTAAGCAACATTGACTAAGGACTAGCAAAGAGTAATAGCTGTTGTTTTAAGTTCAAGGTCTAGCACTCAAATTGTAAAGCAAAATGTGTAGAAAAGTCACTTCAGATTCTCAGAATGGTAGAATTGTATTGTTTTTAGATGGTGTATTAACATTAATTATCCTACAATCAAAGGGATGTAGTTAAATCTCCACCAGTTGCATATTAAGGGAGTGTTTTAATGCTTGTTTGATAAAGACTGTTGTTCGCTACACTTGTTTAAAGACGTTGTTTTGGTATTTGATTAACTTGTCTTTTGCACCACATCTGAATGAAAAATGTACATTGTGTCGAATGGAAGTGTTAAAATGCATAAAGACTAATGTTTTATTAACAATTGCTAGTCACTAAAGACAATTGTGATGACTGGGCCTACTCGACAGGTCGAACAAATTATTAGTTCCAAAGGTGGTTGGACTAGACCCTTGATGCTCCTCCTACATGTGTGCACATCAATAGTGTATGACTTGAGTCCTAAATGCACATAAACCTAAGGTATGACAACAAATCGTTAAAGTCATGGAATTGGATTTACCTATGAACTTGTGCTACGGTGCAGCCGAGGTGAGTAATAAACTGCTTTGTGCTTAAAATAAATAAATGCCTTAGTGGTAAAAAGAGTACACTAGTGTAAAGGATCTTATTTAATGAACGAGAAATGAAGTAAGACATGACTTATGCTAAAAATTTTGATCAATAATATGATAAACTGACCACCTATGGAGTGATTACAAGCATGGGAAAATTTCGGCCATGAGGAAGGATAAAGCTCTAGGACTGTAATGAGTTAAAAAAGGAAGATATGAGAATGATCTCATGTGCATAAAGTTGTCACAACAAGGAAGTGGTGATGGAGATAGTGGATGAAAGATACCTATTTTCCCCTGGGCCAACTAGGGACCACTATGCATTCTGAGGACGCCTAGATGTAAGACGTTTTGGTTAAGACTCATTCCGCGCATAGTAAGAGGACTATCACAAGAGTTGGGGACTCTATGAAGAGAATAACCTCTAGATGTTGTGCTGGTGTGCGAGAACGGAAGTGCCTCAGCTTGGTGAAGCGCCCTGAATAGCACAAGAAGGAGATACGCCGAGGAAGGGTATCATCCTTGTGTTGGGTAGCTTGGATCGGTAAGCACCGTGAATAGCACAAGAAGGAAATACGCCTAAGGAAGGGTATCATCCTTGTGTTGGGTGGCTTGAATTGGTACTTGGAGTGCTGGGATGGAGGACATCGAGAGAAAATAATAATGCTAGGAAGAGGTATGTGCGTCACAGGTAAACTTGTACCTATGAGGTAATATGTTTAATTATTGGCAAATAGAACTGACATGTATTTTGGAATCCATGGTAAATTGTATAGTGTTGGATTTATGAGTTTTACATTTTTTTAATGTCGATGCTAGTATATATGGATATGTATGATTATAAATGCAGGATGAGGACCCAGTCCCATTAATCAGAGGGATTAAGAAATACAAAACGCAAGCAATAAATAAACAGGTAACACCGAGGATGGTGTTGACTCTAATGGGGAAAGGATCTAATGTCCCCTCATGACCCCCATCCACAAATGAAAAACTTAATAAAAAAACGATGAGTGAAGACTTGGGAATTGATAGAATAATAACGATTTCCTTAAGACCTAAGTGCTTAGGTGTTCTCTTAAGTTAAAGTAAACTATTTTACTTTAAGTCTTTATGGATAATTCATAACTAATACCTAATTGAGGCATAGAGTGCGAAGGAGTCCTCCTCGTAGCTTATACTAAGAAACTTAAGCTTGCTCTTGAAAAGATTTTTATTATGGTCATGAAATGTTATAAAAGTCATCCACATGACTATCTAAGAAAGTATTTACTATTAGGGAGGTAACTTACTTTAGGAGTATAGCTACAAACTATACTTTAGATGCATGAATAAATGCACAAATACCAATAAGAATTACCATTTGAAGCATACAAAGGTGCACATATATATGTATTTATATTGATCCATTAATCCTATGATAAGGAACTCTTTTAGTAATTATACATAACGGTATATTAGACCAACATTAAATATGTTTGCACCTAAAGAGTTAAAAAAAACTATCAAGATATTTATTGTATCGAGAGATAAATGTTAATGGTAGTCAAGAACTCAAGCTGTTTATTTTGAAAAGATTTAATGGGAAAAAGAAACAATATGATAATTGGAGGCCTTTTGTCTTTTAATAAGGATATCAAATATTTTAGTTAGTATTAATTGAGTCTCTACGTGTTAATTGGCATGGGGCATGAGCCTATTTGGGAAAATACGGGTATCATTGCATGGATGTCGGCATGCATTGTGAAAATAGAAATAGAAACATAATTAAAAAAAACAAGGAAATGGGTTGAGTTTTATTGGGACCTTGACAAGAAACCTGTCGAAAAATCCTCGCATTTTGTCCCATTTATTTTTCCCTATTTAAACAGGGGCGAGATACCAAGGGAGGCATGCATTCTGGTTTTGGATTCTGCTCCATAAAACTTAAGGGAAATCTGCTACAAAGCATGTTGGTGTTTGTGCTGAGTATGTGTTTTGCTGCAGTGTATCGATTTAATGTTTTGGCATGTGATTTGTTTTTGTAAAATGTCATGGGTGAATCGATCTGGTAATTGCATTGAATCATTATTTCCTTTTGCTGGATATTGTATCTACTGAGGTTTTATTATGCCCACGATTTCACGGTTCTGGCCATTGCATTTGTGTTTTGTCAAGATCTGTGTTTTCATGCCACGATCTGAAGAAAGTAAAATCGATTGGGGTTAGCTTTGGTTGATACTCTTCTTGTTTAAAATTTTATTCAGGATTTCATGAATAGTCTGATAATTTTATTGGGTTTATAATGCCCATGTTTTTTATGCATTTCTGGATGAGTTCATCTGTTGGATGATGCTCACTATTCAGAGCTAGTGGTTAATGCTAGTTTGAGTTTATGCTTGTCTGAAATGGATTTTCATTTGTGCCACAATTCAGATCTGGCTATCAACGGTAGTTTGCGTTCACGTTTTGTCTGAATTTAGTTTGTATTCATACCCACAATCTGGGGTTTTAGTTTTGAAGACCGAGCTCTATTGAAACTTGTGTTATATGCCATGATTTTATTCTGGGGACCACATGCTTGTAACACCCAGGTTTTGACCCTGTTTGCATGATGTATATAATGTAATTAATCATGGTGAAGAGATAAAGGCAAAAGCCCCACCATCGATTTGGTTGTGTATATTTTGGCAATAGGGATAGTTGCCGATGGTATATTGTGCTATTCGGCACATTATAGTTTGGCATCATGTAAATATGCACATCAATTAAAATAAACCTACAGCCAGCTATGATGGTGCAATGTTAAAATGAAAAGGACATGATTTTCCTAAGGATAAGGAGGGGGTAAATTGTCTAACTGTGGGAGCCATTGGGAAAGTGCCATGTGTCAACCCCCTTTCTTGTCTCTTTCAGCCACCAATTCATTTGGGGTAGGCGTTGGTTGATGGTAGTTACTGCTTGAGGAAACGTGGGCATGGGGGGGGCATCAGTATGGGAGGCTACTGTCAGCTCTGATGGTACGCATACCCAATGGCTGAAGCCATCGTTTCCCTCATGCAGGAAGTTGGCCTGGTCTTCACCTTCATGATTTTGGTCCAGGAAATTCCATCCTCACACAGAGAGAGACGTTTTGTTTTCCTCACACACAGTTTTCCCACCATTTTCCCTCACGCACCAGTCGGGGTTCTCGTTTGGTTATGTGCATGCAGCAAGCTGGAAGAGTGGCCTTAAGGGCATGATTTCTACTGTGTATGTGAAATAGCCATGGTTTTCATCCACGATTTTGGCTTGCTGTTGGTTTAACCCACGATTTGGGTTCCTGTCGTTCTTCCCATGATTTTTGGATGCTGTTGAGAGTCCAATTTCTTCTTCCATTTCGGACTGTGTGTGTGTTTCCTTATTCCATTTTTGAACAGTTTCTCTTCCCCTTATGCATATTTTTAGTGTTTGTTCATTCCCCATTCCATCTGTGTAACTTCCTTCATCGTTTGCATTGAGGAGCTGTGTGCTGCAGGCTTTTAGATGTTGGATGGTCATTGACTCCACATCCGTTGGTTGAGTCCTCCCATGTCTATGCTGGGAGTTTTGCTTCTGCCCCAACTATGGACTGTGTAAGGTTCTCGTCATTTCCCCATCAGATTGTGGTCTGCGTTTATGTCCTTCTTTTTCCCAAGATTGAGAATCAGACTTCTACCATGTCTTCAGACTGTGTAAGGTTTCCATAGTTTCATTGTGAGTTTGCACTGTCGATTCACCCTGATTTTGGGTTGCTTCTTGGTTACTAAGGTAGCAGACATCTTTTGGGGATTGTTGCTAAGTTTTTTTGGCCACGCTAGGGACAAGAACAAATCTGGAGTGTGGTTGGACCTAAACCGTGCTTCACCTTTTGTTTAGGATTGTCACCCGATTGTCTTTTCCTTCTTAACAGAGCTGTGAATGGGTTGTTTTGCTGTGGTATGCAGTGGTTTGTCTTCAGACTATTGAGAGTAGGATTAGAGGCTGGGTATGCTTGGGAAGACTGGTGTTGAGGCCACTAGCTTAGCATTTATCATTTCCTATCTCCTTGAAGACTTGGTAAAACCCTACCGTGTGGGTTTGGCTAATTAGCAAACCTTGTCTATGTGTAGGCCTGCATTGACCCTTACTCCTTGAGGAACCATTCCTAGATCAGGGATGGTAGTGTTGCTAAGAGATTGATGAGAATGATGGCCCATGGTTGGGTGGAACGTTGCAGCGACGTAGCTGGTTGCGGGGAAAGTTATTCATTAAAAAGATAAGTACTCCTGACCATTCCATCTCTGCAATTATATCTACTGTTTCATGAGAAATGATGAACATGTTGAATGTTGGAATGTATATGGTTTTGCTTTCGCAATATGCTTAATAATTATGAATCTCTGCATGTTTTACTTCAAATCTTTTTAGTTTGTCAGTTTTTAGTTATGTAAAACTTCATGGGGCTAGTTTCTTGGATGTTTGGTGTTTAGTAGAATCCTCTTCGCCAATCGGAGGTTCGAGGACATTACAATGCTAGCTGGTAAAAACGCTAGTTTGATGATGGTGCCTTCATGATCTGTGCATTGAATGCTGTGTTTTTTTTCCTTATAAGGTTTCTACAAAATTGAGCTGGAGAATGAATGTTTGAATGCTTGTTTTTCTCTTCATAAGATCTCTACAAAAGTCAATCTAGTGTGTGATTGATTAGTATTGATTGTTGTGCTTATTAAAACTGTGTTTTATGATGCCACAATTTCATGAGAAATCGAGCTGGTGGATAATGGTTTAGTATTGAGTTGTGCTTGGTCAAAATAGCCGCTTATTATATTAATTTGGAAATTGCATGATAATTTTATTAAATGCTGGTTATTTATTGATCTGGTGAATGCATGAGCTGTGCCTTGTCAAAATCGCTGCTTATTATATTGAGCTGGAAATTACATGATAATTATGTCAAACGCTGCCAAAGTACTTCGATCTGGGGTTTTCTATTTGCCCATGATCTCTTCAATATGGTGAATGCATGATAAACTCTACTATATTATTTTAAACTGGGGTTTGCATGATCTCTGCTTGTTCATTAGATGTTTTAAATATGCCTCGTTTTCAGAAAAATTGATCTCTGGCTTGAGTTTTTCCTATATTTCTGTGTCTTCATGTGCCACGATTCGTAAAAAGAAAATCGATCTCTAGTATAGCTATTGGATTGAATATTATGCTTGTTAACCTATATCTTTTGATGCCAATATTTCAAAGAAGAAAATCGATCTCTGATTTAGCTATTGGCTTGAATATAATGCTTGTTAACCTCTGTCTTTTGGTGCCATGATTTCAGAGAAGAAAATCGATCTCTGGTTTAGCTATTGGCTTGAATATTATGCTTATTAACCTCTGCCTTTTGATGCCAATATTTTAGATAAGAAAATCGATCTCTGATTCAGCTATTGGCTTGAATATAATGCTTGTTAACCTTTGTCTTTTGGTGCCATGATTTCGGACAAGACAATCAATCTCTGGTTTATCTATTGGCTTGAATATTATGCTTGTTAACCTTTTTCTTTTGATGCCAAGATTTTAGAGAAGAAAATCGATCGGGTTTTAACCTTTGGCTTTAAATTTATGCTTTGTTAATCTCTATTCTTTTGATGCTACGATTTCAGAGAAGAAATTGATCGGGGTTTAGCCTTTGGCTTTAAGTATTGTGCTTTGATAAATCCCCACCTTTTGATGTCACGGTTTCGGAAAGGAAACAATCAGATTTAGCTACTTGCTCTGAATATTGTGTTTTGTTAAACTCTATTTTACTTCATGCCCACGGTCTTAGGAGAGTCGATCTAGTGTTTAGACAATGGCTGGGATTTGTTAGCTTTATCTTTTAAAAAGGGTTGGATTCTATATTAATGTATGGTCAAAAGATGGATCTTGAAGATGTTTTAAACATATATTATAAAGTTTGGAGTTCTTTTAGATCGAGAGGGAATCACAGGCAAAAGCAGCATGCTATTATAGAGTCTAAGTTGCCCTTTTTCTTTATATACCAACTCATGGTGGTTGGTCATGAGCTCATTCTCGGATAAGCTGGTATCGTGTGTATGATAACTGATTGTGTAGAGCCAAGCCATGAACAACCCTTTTGGGGATTGGGAAATGCAAATTTCCACTGCACTCGCCTTGTTTAGAGACTGAATCGAATTGTAACAGATTAGTCGCATCATTGTACCCCCTTCATAAAAGAATTAATAAAACAACTAACAAATCTTGGTGGACATATCCTTGTGGAGGAGGTGAACCACGTGACTATGGTTGTCTCGTCTTTTGTATCCTTTTTATGTTGTTCATTCTCCTTTTCTTTACGTAATGATGTTAGTATAAATGTTTAATGGTGAAAAGGTTACTAAACGTAGTTACAAACATTCAATTCAGAAGCACATTACATGGATGGTTTAAAGCTTTAAATAAAAATGAAATTTTTTTACCCATTTTATCTAATTCTACAACAAGGTATTGCGGGGACATCACAGTGAAAAACCCTTGATAAACATTTATAAATAAATAAAACTTGTAGAATTAAACTCATGAAGAAACCTTGGATAAATCTGGTATAGAAAATAACTTACAACCTAGGGTTAATATTTAAAAATCCAGACCCTAGCAGATTTTAATTAGAGAAACAAATAGATAGGGTTAGGAAATGCAATATAATCATTTATCTAGCATATCTAGCATTTAATCTAGAAAAATGGAATAGGTAGTCTAGGGCTTCATACCTATAACTTGAATCTCTTTTAATGGATGAACCTGCACACTCAAATAACCAACATTAACAATTCAAAGGAAGATCCGACCTCTGTTTTTATGATGAAATCACTTGGGAACTACCATGTTCCACCCAACCATGACCCAGAACTGTTCTCGGTTTTAATCCAGATCTCATTGATATGGACTCGAACATGCAACTAGCTTAGAGCTCCTAAGGTAGGCTTTCCTATCTGGTATATCATGGCTGGATCAGTTCTCCTTTTTCCTTCAAGTAAAATGTTCTCCATGAATTTACTTGAGAACAAAACAAGAAGAAAATGACTCATTCCAGTGACAGATCAGAACCCCAATACTTTCCTTGTCTTGAGTCTTTATAGACAGACTTTTTAGTCAAAGGGAAAGTTAAATCAAGAAACCTTGTTTTCTTGATTTAACCCTTTTTAATTAATTTGGGTAATTTTTAATATTTTAACTTAGAAAATTTCAACTAGTTCCCAATTAGACTTTTGTAGGTATTGGAATATTTATTATCTTTAAATAATAAATAATAATGGATGGTGCTTTTATTTCTTTCTTTCATCATTAATATTATTATTATATTTATTCTTTTATACATCCCATGTATAAAATACATAATAATATCACACTTGTTAACATTTGTCTTTGGGAATCATATACCATGATCCTTAAACTTAATGACACTTCTTCATTAAGGTCAAATAGGTAGATCGTTAGGTCTACTAGTCTACGAAACTCTAAACATCCTTGCATGTTAGATTTCCCTCGTATAACATGGTAGTTCTTCAGTACTTGATGAGAATACATAAGTTCAAAATTTCATTTAATCACTTATAAATAAGTATGATGAGATCAATACTTTTCTCGAGTCATTTTCACTCAAAAGTTATTAAATTCTTTTCAGTAACCCCTAGTGCTTACTAGTTCCCATACTCAACGCTTTAACATGGAGTTACAACTTAGTGCAATTTTAGATCTCTTCGCTCAACACTAATTCTAGGATGTACTTGTAAGATACACCTAGGGATACAATGGCCATGGATCTGATGCTCCAGAGATTATGCTCAACATCAACATGGAAGGCACCAGGGATTATGCCCAACACTTCCAAATCTTATCTTTTCATGTGTTCTAGATCTTCTCACTAAAAACAAATGTAGGTACTCATGTGCTCCAAATATCCTCGCTCAACACAAAACATAAATCACCCATGTGCTCTAGAGCTCCTCGGCCAACACAAAAAATTAATTACTCATGTGCTCTAGAGCTACTCCCTAAACACAAAACATCTCATCAATCATGTGTGTGACATACCCCTTATACCTCATTGCCATCGTCGGGCGAAAGATGGGTAAAAGTTTTGTTTCACCATTACTACACAATGAGTTGATCATGTTAAACAATTAATGTCAAATTTACACTTACTGTAAACAATCATTTGACATTTTACATCTATTCTCTCTATAGAAACCAAACATGCAATTTGGAACCAATTTTGCTAAGATTGTTGGTAAATCGTTAGCCACGAGGTACCCATCCTCAAGATACCTGGTTTTGGGCTATCGTTCTTTTAAGCAAAGATGATTGATTTGAAGGGATGTTTATTGTTTGTTTTAAAATAATGTAGGATGAATTTTTCGAATCAATATCATATATTATAACCTTCAATGGTACAACATTATGGTCTAGTTGATGACTATTTTCTTGAATGTAAATTGCTGAAGATCTTGTTCCTTACCACAAGCATTACATTATCATATGACCTACTAAGTTACAAGGAAACATTGGGATAATACTAATATTCTTTAGTTATCCTTTAGAGCATTAAAATCCATTTGCAGAAAGGCATCATAAGTACAAAATATTATGAGGAAAGTAAAACATTCATACACATGAAAATGAGACAGACACAAATGTTATGTGGTTCACCCAATCCGTGGGCTACGTCCACCAAACCTATTTATGTAATATTCAAATCAGTAAAAGAATTACAATTTCACAGCATCATTTTTTTCCATGCTATTCTCAGTGTCCCTCTCTTGGAGAGCATTTCTAACTATTCCCAATTCCGCTTGACGAGGAGCTTACATCTCCTGAATTATATTCAAAGCAAAAAGTTGTAATTCCCAACTCCGCTTTGACGAGGAGCTCTCTAAAGAGGGAAGTACAGAAGCCAAACAAAAGTACTCAGCAAGATTGGAAATACCTCAGCATTGGAGAAAAATTTTGCAAGTGGTTGAAAGGTATGTATATTATCAATACCTTCTATGAAATCAAGAGGGACGAACGTTTTATTTGAACCCATCCTTGTAGAGGAGTCAATGGAATGGAGGCCTGCAGCCCAAGGAGCAACATGAAACAAACACTATGGAAGCTGAAGGACACATATCCAAAGATTACTTATGAGAAAGAGCAATTTGAGTGCAAATGTCACATTGTTTTAAACCTTTAACTAGTTGGCTCACAGGTTTCAATGATGAATTAATGATTACAGCAACAAACGAGTCATAACTAGGAATTTTCACACTCTATAATGAAGTAGCAAGACTTGAATGTACAACTTATGCACCCAGGCATCGTATGTCAACAATTAGGAATGTAAGTGGTTCCTAATTCAGTCGAGGAAATAATCTAATCATTTAGAAAGCTGCGCAAAGTACTCAGTTTATCAGTTGAAAGCATTGTGCTTCATTTTTTTTTCAGCAGAATAATCATGAAAGCAGCCTTATCAACAAATATCTCTATAGTAGAGTAAAATTCATTCAACTATCATATATAACTCTAAGTATCTCTACAAGTACAAGCTACCCCATAACAACGAAGGTTGGAAAACCATAGGGAAACTAGAGTCGAAGCTTGAGTAAAACTAAACACAGGACTTAAGCAAGAGTATGAATGCACCAGCCAAAGCTACACCCAAAGCTCCAACATTGAGTATTCACAGATCCTCGTAAACCCCAAATAAGCCCTAAACATTGTAAACATCAGAAAGCGTGGTTGAAGGTTGAGTAAGAAGGAAATAGAAATACAATCTGCAATTCTTGACACCACCGTGGGCTTGGATCTAAAATACCAACGCACAGATGTAAAGGCCAAAACTGGGTGTATTCGTACTAGAAGAGAATGGACACTAAAGAAGACGTTGGCATGACCCCTCAGCTCGTGAGGAAGCTATGGCAAACAGATGAGAACACACGGGTCTATTCTAAATCGTGGATCAAAATGCTTGGAAACTCGATTTTGTATCTATCCCTAAAAGTCCCACAAGAGTATACACACAGATGTTTTACTTGCAAAAATATGCACCCAAAAGGTTCAGCACCCATCATACAGATTGAGGAGTACATCAATTCAACGCAACAAAAACACAACATGACCATGTGTCACACCTACAGACTATGAAAAGGTCCATTTAGCAAGGCACAGAGGGTCCTATAACAAAGTGCGTAACATCCTGCTCTAGAAAGTACAAACCCCAGACTAACGAGCAAGTGCTACCTAGGTGAATCTCCTGCAGCAACTTCCCTAAAACCAATCCATGAATGTGGTTTTCCAAACATCTAAAAAAAACATTTCCAAAAGGAAAAACGTACTCACATATTTGACCGGGGTTAAACTCCACATACTGTTCATCCTCATCGAATTCCTATACCGAGAGTGTTGGCTTGAAAATGCTACCGAAAACCCCTTCCCCCAGAAACTCACTCCACTAAGATCCTTCTTCATATACAATGACAACCCTCTCTCCCTCCCAGGAAAAATGGGGAGAGTGTCCTTTTAACAAAATCATAGCTCATTAAATATCAAAAAAGGGAATGGTCATTTCTTTGAGGCGTGCCCAACTTTCCAACATTCAAGGCAATATTTCTGCCATCCTTTTGGTCGAAGCCTATCTCCTCTCAATCAGCTGTCAGACAACCACCTCTGCCATCATTTTTTTGCAGCGACCTGTCTCCTCTTAATCAGTTGTCAGTACACCACCTCCCTGGCATGTGTCCAACAGAAGAATAATCTTCTCACTTCACCAAAGTATTTTCCTTATGGTAGGCTTCATATCATAATCCCTATCTTATGAAATCACATTACCTAATACACAAACGTTTGCTAGTGGGGCCTTGGCCTTAAGCTCCTCACTTCAGAATAAATACATTCAGAAATTACAAAATATTCAGAGGTGTCTTAAAAGGGATATTACATCCTCCCCCCCTTAAGATAACACCATCCTCGGTGTTCCAGTGTTTTTCTTTGACCAACTTTCCTTCTCCTAGTTCATCATCTTTTCTTCTTTTTATCTCTTCATTCTAAACATGGATATCTCTCGTTACTCCTAAAGTCCCTATTGTTCAATCCCTGTAACTCCCTACAACAAGTTAGGGTCTAGCCCAATTTTCTTCAATACCTCATGTTCAAAATTATAATTCAACTTAAAACATAAACCATCAATCATTTTTGCATTGTGACATAAATATGCATGTCTGCTAATATCAGCATTGAAAACAATGTATAACTCAGAAATCCAACACTATACCATTTCCATAATCCACGGTGGTACCAATATACATGTCAGTTCTATTTGCCAATAAATAGACATATTACCTCATAGGTACCAGTTTACCTGTAATGCACATACCTATTCCTGGCATTATTCTTTTCTCTAGATGTCCTCCATCCCAGCACTCCAAGTGCTAACAGTACTCTGAGTACCAATCCAAGCCATCCAACACAAGGACGATACCCTTCCTTAGGTGTATCGCTTTCTTATGCTATTCAGGGTGCTTCACCATTATTCTTTTCTCTAGATGTCCTCTATCCCAGCACTCCAAGTGCTAACAGTACTCCAAGTACTGATCCAAGCCACCCAACATAAGGATGATACCCTTCCTTAGGTGTATCTCCTTTTTTGTGCTATTCAGGGTGCTTCACCAAGCTGAGGCACTTCCGTTCTCGCACACCACCATAGAGCCTAGAGGTTATTATCTTCACAGAGTCCCCCACTCTTGTGACAGTCCTCTCAATGTGTGCAGAATGAGTCTCAAGCAAAATGTCTTACATCTAGGTTTTCCCATAATGCATAGTGGTCCCTCGCTGGCTCGGGGGAAAATAGGTAGCTTTCATCCACTACCTCCATCACCACTTCTTCGTGGTGACAACTTTATGCACATGAGATTTTTTTCATATCTTCTTAATTCATTAGAGCTTTAGTACTCCTCAAGGCCACAATTCCCATGCATGCAATCACTCCATAGTTGGTCACTTTATCATATTATTAATTTAAAGAACATCAATCTTTTTGCATAAGTCATGCCTTACTTCATTTCTCATTCATCGGGTAAGAGCCTTTTGAATTTCTTTTAACACCAGAATTTAATAGAAGGAATTCACAAGAAGCCACAAAAACATTTTCAATTTCTTAAAACAACAGAATTCGCAAGAAACCACATAAAACCTAGGAAATTCAACAATGAAAACACCCCTTACTCATTAACTTCAATTTATTACAATAGAATAAAAAATTCACTCACTGTTGCAATTTTATATATACTACATATGATATTTCTATCTACTGGATATTATAAGCCTTCAAACAAATTATAGAATTCTTGCGAGCCTCGATAATTAAATAAATTCCATCATGATTTAATAAAGTTATACACATGACTATTTATCAACTAGGTATTATAGGTTTTCAATTAACTTAATAGATTTCTTGTGAGCTTTCAATAATCCTGCAAAAAAATTATTCTAAAAAACTATCAAAAAGGAAACCTATAAATAATGCTCACACGGAACTGGATCTGCAGTGGTAATTTTTCCAAAGAAAACAATAGACATCCCCTTAGCACTTCTCTGTTGTACGTGCATGGTACCCAATATAACCTCATAAACATTGATTACAATGCTTAGCTGGTAAGGACATCAATTGATGCATACAATAGAGGCAACAACCAAAAATACAAAACATTCAATCACTCACAGTAGCCCACCAAATTCTATTCAATGGTAAATATATCCAACTATCCTTAACAATGTGTGCCATTCCAGAAAAATTGAAAATATGCTTCTTATACCAATGAATTCATACTGTAACCGAATAGCAATTAATAAGTGCCACACTACAACTAGATTCTCTAGAAATTGCCTACATGTTTGAAGTTGTAATTCATTTAGCATGTAGTATTGCTTCCATCACTTATCATCTATCTTTGACCTACAATTACAATGCACATTCCACAATTATTAAGCCACACCAAACAAAAGTGAACTGCAATTGCGCTTTAAACCTTAATGTATAAGGCCACTTACAGTAACTACCACTTACAGTAACTACCACAACTTTAATTTGCAAGATCTGTCCTTGTTTAATGCTGCGATAAACTCATTAAAGAAAATCAATAATAATTAATATGTGTCATGATAAAGCTAGAAACTCTTACCCTTGATTATGATGCACACGTTTAGCAGCACAATAATCTCTGGCAATAGATTATGATGCACAAGTTTAACTACGCAATAATCTCTGGCAATATATTATGATGCACAAGTTTAGTAGCGCAATAATCTCTAGCAATAGATTATGATGCACAATTACAATACGGTAAACCCATGATAAGTTTGTGACTGACAAACAAGAGCTCATGGCATGCCTCTGCACCAGGGTTATATCACCATGGACATACATACATTAGTTTTATAGAAATTATAAAAACTCAAAAGTAAATCTACTACTTGAAACCATCAATGCACGGGATGTAGTAAACATCATAACAGATCTGCAACTCATCCATGTATGCAGAGATTTAAAATCTCAGATCTACGACACTTTTGTAAGGAAGAGAACAACTAGGCATAACTCCTATCTATGACAATATCAAGCATGGAAGAATCTGATGTACCTAAACGACTCAGACCCCCAAATTTTTAGAGTAGGAATCGTACCCTATCCTTTTGCATTTGATTAAAACAAATCAGCTAGCAAAGAAAATTAGAGGCAATACCTTTCCCTTTAGATCTGTTCAAACAGAAAACCCCATTTAGCAGAGGCATTATAGTCGACATTTAACAATCCTTCCTACGCACCTATTAACATTGCAAAGAGAGAATCAATCTGGTTTGGCATGATGAGAGTGTGGTTGAAGGTTGGTATGTAAAATCAAGAGACCATAGTTTTTCATAGGATTTAATCCCTTTTAACCCAAGTCAAGTGGATGTGAATATGAACCCAAAAATTGGTCAACAAATCCTTGGACCCTCAAATGGAAACTCAGATAGCCCCATCCTTATTCGTAACTCTGAAGATTCAAGGACAATTGCCCTCATAAATTTTGTTGATAAATTGAATTCACTTAACAAATACCACAAGAGATATGGTCAAACGATGAATCACATGGGTCAGTATTTATGGTAAAGTGATGGGGAAAGTTAGGAAAGACAATGGTTTATCAGTTATTGTTGTAGATAGGATCCATGCAAAATCATATAATGTTGAAATAGTAGGGATCAACATGACTCACAGAGATGGATGAGTATAATCAAATCGACTAGGACCAAATCTACTGACTTAGAGTCAGGTCCAATTTTGATCATGCCTCTGCACTGATTTCGCCAGCACTCAAACAGTGGTAGTGGTGCAGACCATGTTGACACGGGCATGAGCATTGAAGAGTATAGTGATTAGCCAAGGTTATCTTAGACTTGGTATTGACTACCAGTGATTTTAATTTCTTCTTGAACAAAATAATGAGTATACAATAGGAAGAAACAATTTGGAGCAGAAGGGATTGATCCTTTATTTTTAATGTAAAATGCCTAAATTGGATGCATTTAATGAATGGTGTATTCTCAATTGGGAGGAAAAAGGATTTTCTATGAAGTCATAATGGGGACTTGGATCTTGGTATTTAAGCTTAATGTAATTTAGACACACTCGCTCACTATATGCTTATTATTGAACATGGAACATCACAGGTTCCCTTGCTTATGTGCAAATCTTGGAGATCAAATTTCAACCCTGATGACAATAGTCAACCATATTATCCATTATATATTGGGTTTCCTGGCCTCCATACATATGTGTTTGCACAACGTTTTCAGAATATGTTGATCTAGGTGACAGGAAGAAATATTTTGGGGCCAATCCTTGAGTTTGCAAGGAAGTTAATCTAAAGAAGACATTACTTCAGAATTTTTTTTTTTTAAACCACAACACAAAAGTGTCAATAGAAGGTTCAATACCTCAATCTGCCTAACACATGATTTACATGTCGATCCCAGGACAACTTGATCCAGGACTGCCCACATAGAAAGCATAAACAACATAAATGTCATGTTTTGAACAAGCATATCATATATCAGATATCGTTTGCAGTATCCCAACATACACATACAAAAGTAGCAGACCAGCCTTTTGTTTCAGCTGCTTAAATACATCAAATAAAAGAGGGTCTGATAGTGAGCTAGCAACAAAATTAGGACAGTATGAAAATCGAAGAGGGATAGAAGATCATCAACAAAAACATTAAATAGATATGTATTATTGCAAACTTGGAGGTTAACAAAACACGTTCCAAATTTAGCTCAGCCTCATATCAACCACGATTTAAATTCCCTATCTAGTAAATAAATATGAAGATACACCCAAACAAGATTTCACCGGATTGAATCCATATATTCAGCAATTTTTCCTTTGCATAGCTATTGAAATGAATCAAATATAGACACAACCAACATCTTAACAGATTCGTTAACCTAATTCAATGATACACTGCCTGCTAAACATTCGCTCAGGTCATCCCCAGAGAGAATTTCTTATCCAACATAGAATTGCTTCAAAGGATAAGCTCCGAGCAAATATTCTTCCAAATGTAATCCTGCAACTATCATGTTAGACCATTCTTAAGGGTCCAATGTTCTAGCTGGCCGTGATGCCATATGTGGCATACCCCTTATACCTCAATGCCATCATTGGGCGAAAGATGGGTAAAAATTTTGTTTCGCCATTACTACACAATGAGTCAATCATGTTAAATAATTAAAGTCAATTTTACACTTACTGTAAACAATCATTTTACATTTTACATCTATTCTCTCTATAGAAACCAAACATGCAATATGGAACCAATTTTTCTAAGATTGCTGGTAAATCGTTAGCCACGAGGTACCCATCCTCAAGATACCTGGTTTTGGGCTATCGTCCTTTTAAACAAAGATGATTGATTCGAAGGGCTTTTTATTGTTTGTTTTAAAATAATGTAAGATGCATTTTTCAAATCAATAACATATATTATAACCTTCAATGGTACAACATTATGCTCTAGTTGATGACTATTTTCTTGAATGTATATTGCCGAAGATCTTGTTCGTTACGACAAGCATTACATCATCATATGACCTACTAAGTTACAAGGAAACATTGGGATAATACTAATATTCTTTACTTATCCTTTAGAGCATTAAAATCCATTTGCAGAAAGGCATCATAAGTACAAAATATTATGAGGAAAGTAAAACAATCATACACATGAAAATGAGACAGACACAAATGTTACGTGGTTCGCCCAATCCGTGGGCTATGTCCACCAAACCTATTTATGTAATATTCAAATCGGTAAAAGAATTACAATTTCACAACATCATTGGTTTCCATGCTATTATCAGTGTCCCTCTCTCGGAGAGCATTTCCAACTATTCCCAATTCCGCTTAACGAGGAGCTTACATCTCCTGAATTTTATTGAAAAGAAAAAGTAGCAATTCCCAACTCCGCTTTGACAAGGAGCTCCCTAAAGAGGGAAGTACAGAAGGAAAACAAAAGTACTCAGCAAGATTGGAAATACCTCAGGATTGGAGCAAAATTTTGCAAGCGGTTGAAAGGTATGTATATTATCAAGACTTTTTATGAAATCAATAGGGACGAATGTTTTATTTGAACCCATCCCTGTAGAGGATTCAATGAAATGGAGGCCAGCAGCCCAAGCAACAACATGAAACAAACACTACGGAAGCTAAAGGACACATATCCAAAGATTACATATGGAAAATAGCAATTTGAGCGCAAATGTCACACTGTTTTAAACCTTTAACCAGTTGGGTCACCAGTTTCAATGATGGATTAATGATTACAGTAGCAAATGATGTATGAATTTTCACACTCTATAATGAAGTAGCAAGACTTGAATGTGCAAGTTAGCCACTGAGGCATCGTATGTCAACAATTAGGAATGTAATTGGTTCCTATTTTAGTCGAGGAAATAATCTAATCATTTAGAAAACTACGCAAAGTACTCAGTATATTAGTTGAAAGAATTGTGCTTCATTTTTTTTTCAGCAGAACAATCATGAAAGCGGCCTTATCAACAGATATCTCTATAGTAGAGTAAAATTCATTCAACTATCATATATAATTTGAAGTATGTCTACAAGTACAAGCTACCCCATAACAGTGAAGGTTGGAAAACCGTAGGGAAACTAGAGTCGAAGCCTGAGCACAACCAAACACGGGACTTAAGCAAGAGTATGAATGCATCAGCCAAAGCTACACCCAAAGCTCCAAGATCAAGTATTCATAGATCCTCATAATTCCCAAATAATCCCTAAACATTCTAAACATCAGAAAGCGTGGACATTGTAAACATCAGAAATCATGGTGAAAAGTTGAGTAAGAAGGAAATAGAAATACAATCTACAATTCTTGACACCACAGTGGGCTTGGATCTAAAATACCAACGCACAGATGTAAAGGCCAAAAGTGGGTGTATTTGGACTAGTAGAGAATGGACGCTAAAGAAGACGGTGGCATGACCCCTCATCTCGTGAGGAAACTATGGAAAATAGATGAGAATACACGGGTCTATTCTAAATCATGGATTAGAATGCTTGGAAACTCAATGTTGTATCTATCCTGAAAAGGTTCTAGAAGAGTAGACACACAGGCATTTTACTTGCAAAAATATGCACCCAAAAGGTTTAGCACCCATCATACAGATCGAGGAGTGCATCAATTCAACGCAACACAAACACAACACGACCATGTGTCACACCTATAGACTATGAAAAGGTCCATTTAGCAAGGCGCGGAGGGTATGACAACAAAGCGCGTAGCATCTTGCTCTCGAAAGTACAAACCCCAGACTAACGAGTAAGTGCTACGTAGGTGAAACTCCTACATCAAGTTCCCTGAAACCAATCCATGAATGTGGTTTTCCAAACATCTAAAAAAAACAATTCCAAAAGGAAAAACGTACTCACAGATTTGACCGGGGTTAAACTCCACATACCATCCATCCTCATTGAATCCCTGTACCGAGAGTGTTGGTTTGAAAATGCTGCTGAAAACCCCTTCCCCTAGGAACTCTCTCCACTGAGATCCTTCTTCATATACAATGACAACCCTCTCTCCCTCCTAGTAGAAATGGGGAGAGTGTCCTTTTAACAAAATCGCAGCTCATTAAATATAAAAAAAGGGAATGGTCAGTTCCCTGAGGCGCGCCCAGTTTGCCAACCTTTAAGGTAGTATTTCTGCCATCCTTTTTGTCAAAGCATGTCGCCTCTCAATCAGCTATCAGACAACCACCTCTACCATCATTTTTTTGCAGCGGCCTATCTCCTCTTACTCAACTGTCAGTATACCACCTCCTCGGCATGTTTCCAACAGAAGAATAATCTTCTCACTTCACCAAAGTATTTTCCTTATGGTAGGCTTCATATCATAATCATTGTATTATGAAGTCACATTACCTAATACACAAAGTTCTGTTGGTGGGGCCTTGGCCTTGAGCTCCTCACCAGAGAATAAATACATTCAAAAATTACAAAATATTCAGAGGCGTCTTAAGAGGGATATTACAATGTGCCTCAGGGTCTACGCCCAACACAAGAAGGATATATATATATCATCAACAATTGGCTTACGCCCAATATATAAAACAAATCATCGTGTTCATATGCACCGGGGTCTTCCACCCAACATATATCAAAATAAAATATCAATTCAACATCATAATCAATAGGCACATGCCTATAAGTGTTACGTCCAAAATTCGGGATATTGGAATTTTAATGTTGTGTTTCATTCCATTTTTATTATGCTTGGTCTATGTAGATTCTCCTTCATTATTTACTTTAGTTGTAAGAATGTAATTTGGGTGACAGCGTATGGATTGGGGCCATGCCGTGGATGGCATGAGCGCTCTCCATTGTAGCTACGATAACGAGATAGACTAAGACCTTACAATGGGTATTTATAATGTGTAAATGCGTATGTATTATGGACTGTTGGTTATTTTGTAACAAGGTTTATAATATTGTAGAGTTGTTAATTTTGATAAATAAAAAGGTCAAGGCCATAGATTATAACGTTTATAAAAAGTAAAGGGTCCTACGACCTCTGTAGATAGAAATTAAGCTTAATTTACAACATGTGTGTAAATGGTTTAAGCATGGATTTGTATAAAGCTTTAAGACCCTACAAGATTTGATCCTAGGTCATTTACTATAATGGGCATTTATTTAACATGGATGTGATTTGGGCATTTGAGTGTCCACGGGATTTTATCCTGCAACCTCTGTGCAAACACCTTGGTTATTTAAATGATTACTACATATGTATTATTGTCATGGTTTGTATTATGGCATGTGATTTGGGATTGGACACCCACACGGGTCGATACTGCGACCTCTATGTATCTTTAGGGGTTTAAGTTATTATGGTAACGATTTTATATTGTGTTTTAATTGGTAGCTGTAGATAGTATTATGTTGGGCCTTTACATTATGTCATACGATTTTTGTTATAAGGTTTTGTTATGTGGATGTTAATACTTAGATGGTTCTATTTATGTCTTAATGCAATGGATTTATATTGTTGGTAATTTAATATTCTTGTTTATACTTGGAGTTGTAGATAGTATAATGGTTATAAATCGTGGACCATTCATAGTGCCTCGATGGTGTGTTAAAATATTAGAATAATATTTGTTTTGATGGGACTGATTTGATTATTAGCCTATGGTTATTTATACAGACCTTGAAAGGTCTTTGTTGGTTCTTAATATTAGCTCTGGTATGTGGTGTGTATAATTTATTCTTAGATACAAATTTATCGTTGATAGATTAGAATTATAATTCTATTTTATAATTGCTAATATCTATATCTATGTGTGTGTGTGTGTGTGTAATATATTTAGTAGGTTCTAATTATTAGATTTGTATAATTACTCTAGATATGAAACCTAGATCTGAACTGGTCTTTTTAATTATAACATGCCTCTGCTGAAAATATGAAATCTCTTAGTAGAGTATATAGGCCAATGATAAGCTACATAATAAATCTAAAATAATACCTAGTTGTAGAAAAACACGGTTTAAGTAGCAAGGATAATACAAAAGTAAAACTAAGGTGCAAAACCCTTGATAAATATTTACACACGAATTAAATTACAGAATTTAAACTAAATGAACAAACCCTGGATAAATCTATCATAGGAAATAAATTATAGCCTAGGGTTTATAGTTTAAAATGTAAACCCTAAAAGAATTAGACAGAACCAAAGTACACACGATTAGAAAAGTATAACGTAAACATTTTCCCGATCTAGCTAGCACTTGTTCTATAAAATGAAATAGGCAGTCCAGAACCTCATAACCAACATTAACAACTCTTAGACAGATCTCACCTCTATATTATATGACTGAATCACTTGTGAATTACCATGTTCCACCCAACCATGATCTAAAATCGTTCCTTGTTTCAATTTGGATCCCCCCAAACTGGTTCCAACATGCAAGTAGCTTATAGCTCATAAGGTGAGGTTTCCCTAACTCGTATATCATGTCTGGATCAATTCTCCTTTTCCCTTTCATGAAAAATGTTCTCCAAGAATTCACTTAAGAAATAAATAGGAAGAATAATGACTCCCAATATAGATTTAATCCTTAGTCCTTTCCTTGGCTTGAGACTTTATAGACAGACTTTTTGGTCAAAGGGGAAGTTAAATCAAGAAACCTCGATTTCTTCATTTAACCCTTTTTATTTAATTTGGGGAATTTTTAATATTTTAACTTAGGAACTATTAACTAGTTCCTAATTAGACTTGTGTAGGTATTATAGTATTTATTATCTTTTAGCAATAGATAATAATGGATGGAAATTTTCCTTCTTTCTTACATAAATAATATTATTACTATATTTATTTTTTAAATACATACCATTTATAAAATTCATAATAATATAACATTTGTCTTTGGGCATCATATATTATGTTCCCTAGACTTGTGAGACTTTCTTCATTAAGGTCAGCAAATAGATGGTTAGGTTTTTTACTAGGCTAGGAAACTCTAAACATCCTTGCATGTTGGACTCCCTCATATAATGTTGTAGTTCTTCAGTTCTTGATGGGAATACAAAAATTCAAAATTTCATTTAATCACTTAAAAATAAGTCAGATGAGACCAATATTTTTCTCGATTCATTTTCACTGGGGATTATTTATTTCTTTTTTGTAACTCCTAGCGCTTACCAGATCCCATACTCAACGCTAAAAAAAATGGAGTTACAAACTTAGTGCAATTCCATATCTCTTCGCTCAACACTAATGCTAGGATGTACTTGTACGATACACCTAGGGATATAGTGGCCAAGGATTCGATGTTCCAGA
Source organism: Pseudotsuga menziesii (assembly GCA_001517045.1). Taxonomy (NCBI): domain Eukaryota; kingdom Viridiplantae; phylum Streptophyta; class Pinopsida; order Pinales; family Pinaceae; genus Pseudotsuga; species Pseudotsuga menziesii. The sequence continues at coordinate 56,477 of LPNX010190866.1, forward strand.
GCTTATGCTGAACATCAACATGGAAGGATCCAAGGCTTATTCCCAACACTTCGAATTATCTTTTCATGTATTCCAGAGCTTCATGCTCAACACAAATCTAAATACTCATGTGCTCCACAGCTTCTCACTCAACATAACATCAATTACTTAGGTGATCTAGAGCTCCTCGCTCAACAAAAAACATCTCATCAATCATGTGCTTCAGGGTCCACGCCCAACACAAGAAAGCATATATATATTATCAACAATTGGATTATGCCCAATATATAAAACAAATCATCCTGTTCATATGCAGTGGGGTCTTCGACCTAATATATCAAAATAAAACATCAGCATAACATCATAATGAATAGGCTCGTGCCTATAAGTGTTAGGTCCAAAATTTGGGATATTACATCCCTCCCCGCTTAGAAAAACACCATCCCTGGTGTTCTATAGACTCAGAATGACATCATGAAACAAGACGGGGTAAGCCTTTCTCATGGTGGCTTCATTCTCCCAAGTAGCCTGATTGGCTTCGAAGTGCTTCCATTGCACTTTCAACTGGACTAAGGTGCGCTTCCCGAGATGCACCTCTCTTTTGTCCTATATATGAATAGGTTCAGGGGGGAACTCCCCTTTAGGTTCCACCTATAATAAGGACCAATCAACGACATGTTTAGTATCATTAACATATTTCTTTAACAAAGATGCATGGAAAACATTATGGAATCTTATGTGAGGAGGTAACGCTAACTCATATTCCACTTGTAACATCCCCTTTCTACCTCAATTTGAGAACAAAAATTGTAAGTAAAACGACATTGTAAGTATTGATTCTAACCTTATAAAAAATTATGGATACTATTGATAGGGTTAGGAGACTGGAATTTTGACACGACTAAGAACGATTGGGGACGAATCCACTATGGGAAAGGTAAAACGACAAGTGGAGCCTTGGGGAACTCAAAGGTGAATAACGAATCCCTTGATGACCTAAGCCTTAGGTGTCCACCGAGTTGAAGTAAGTCACGAATAGGATTATTACTTGACTAAGAGTAGTGTGTCTATAGGATCCTCTTCTGAGCATCTACTTAGTTTTTACTTGCAGAAAATGGTGCTAAAAAGGTATTTTAATAATTTAAGTGAGGAAACCTTTATGGTGTACATAAATGCATGTATAAAGGTGTTTCTATAGTAATAATCCTTTTTATAGATTGATAAATGAAAATAATTACCTTCAAAGAAGAATATTTCCTTCTCATGACAAAAAGAGAAGTTATTTACAATCGATATAATTACTTTTCAAGACAGGTATTACTAGTGTATACATTATACATATTTTCCTCAAGATTTAAATGTAAACCTTAAATATTAAAATAAGTTTGAAAACCAAGAGATTCCTTGGTTGAGAGGATGACTCCAGGAATTTATTTCACCCCAAAAAAAGAGGCAACCGGCCTCCCATAATCGATAGGAGAGTTGGTGTAGTCTTTATGATTTCCATAAATCTTGGGCTATCCTTGGGAGATCTGGATGTGTATATAAGGAACCAACGTTGATCTATTTTGGGGAGGCATTGTGTAAGGTGTTTTGGGTGGCATGGATTAGGGTGCTTGACCTTTTCATATGCATGCATTATTTGCATTCCTTTTCTTTTAAATTCATGTATTATTATTACTTGAAGACATTATTTGAATGCATGTATTACTTGAATACCTTTTTATAGGCATGTATTATTTGATACCATGGGGAGTTCCTGGGAAGGAAAGATACAAGAGGCCTTCCTTTTGGATCTATGTGTTTTTTATGTGAATTCTATTTACTGCTAAGATCCCCAGAGGCATGCTATTTGGCTTCCTGCGTTTTTTTTATAAACCCTAGGCATGTATTTATCATGGAAATGAGCATTTGTTCTGAAACCTGGAATTGCAGATCTTAGATGTTTATTTGTTGATTAATGAATGCTAGGGCGTTTTGCCGAAATCCCAAGCCTTGGAAATGTTTATTTACTGATTAATGAATGCTAGGCAGTTTTTTCCCATGCCTCCATCTTGTAGAATTGTCTATTGTTTGATTGAAGAATGCTAGGGTGTTTTACCGAAATCCCAAGCCTTGGAAATGTTTATTTACTGATTAATGAGTGCTAGGGAATTTTTTCCGAAAGCCCAAGCTCAGAAATGTTTATTTGTTGATTAACGAATGCTAGGTCATTTTTGCCCATGCCTCCATCTTGCATAATTGTTTATTGTTTGAATGAAGAATGTCAAGGAGTTTTGTTGAAATCCCAAGCCTAGGAAATGTTTATTTGCTGATTAATGAGTGCTAGGGAATTTTTTTTGAAAGACCAAGCATGGAAATGTTTATTTTTTTATTAATGAATGCTAGGTCATTTTTTCCCACGCCTCCATCTTACAGAATTGTTTATTGTTTGAATGAAGAATGCTAGGTTGTTTTGCTGAAATCCCAAGCCTCAAAAATGTTTATTTTCTGATTAATGAGTGCTAAGGTGTTTTTTCCAAAAGCCCACGCCTAGAAATGTTAATCTGGTTATTAATAAGTGATAGCGCATTTTTGCTGAAAGAAAAATCCTGTAAATGTTTATTTGTTGATTAATGAGTGCTAGGACATTTTTACCAAAAGGCCAATCCTGGAAATGTTTATTTACTAATTAATGAGTGCTAGGGAATTTTTTTTTACAACACCACAATCTTGTAAAAAGTTTACTCTATTAACTGACTACTGTGGAGGCATTTTCCCAAACCCTTATTTATTTGATTAAATATTGGTGTTAGGTTCTTTTTACCCAAATGAAGAGTGTAATTCAAGTTCCGATAAAGGATTGGTTACCAGTGTTTGATAGAAGCTCAGACTTGCATTTTTTTTACTCCTGGTGCTCAGAGATGCAAGAGGAAATTGTATGCCTCGGTTTGAGTAAAGAATTGGAATTTATGTGTTCTTTTTGGCTAAGGAAAATAATATCTAGTATGCTTCAAAAGTGTTGTGTTGTTGGTGGGTAAAAGGAAGGGTGACCTCTAAGGAGGTTCGTCCCATGCTCTGTGGTTACATATTTTTGTTTGTTTGGAGAATTTATTTATTTCATCCATTTTGTCGGCTTATAAAGGAAGAAAATAGACCTTGCCATAGCATGTCTTGTGGCTTACAGCTAGAGAAGTCATGGACTTTAATTTTTACTTCTTTAATCCGCTGAGTAAAGAATCTCATGTTTCCTTTTACAACCGTGCAGTTCGTGGTTGCTTTGATATTGAGAGAATTTAGAATTATATCTTGAGTTTTCTAGCTTGAAAACATGGAAAAGGAGATCATTGTTCATATCCATGTGAATGCCAAGAATATCGAAGAGCATGTTAAATTAAGTAGTTATTGTTGGGATTCTTTTAAGTTATATCCAGTGGGTTGTACTGTAAGTTCGAGCTGAGATATTTTGGGAAGGGTTATTCATTATACTTTGTCTTAGTGGATTGATTGCCTAGCTCAGGGGTGGCACTAGGCGAGACAACATACGCCAGATGGATCCAATGGTTTGGAGGAAAGTTGCAGTCAAGTTTTCAGTTGCTCGAGTCGTATTGTTTAGTTTTCTTAAGAAAATGTTGTATTCCTAATTAATTGCTTAAGTACATGTTGTACGCTTGACTAGTTGCTTAAGAAAATTGTTGTATTATGCACAATCAGTGTGGTTAACTAAACATTGTAGTATGAATCATGCTTAACATGTTTTCCTTAAATTATTGTACTTATGATTATATTGCTCCAAATATTTTGTGAGCTTACCAGTTTAACGACAAGTTGTGATTGCTGAGAATGTGTCGCAAGGGAAGACTTAGAACCTTATAAGAATTATGGTTATGGAATGTATTAACCGTAACTAAGGAAGAGGATTTTTTATTGTCATTTTATTCAAGAACAAATCAATGACTAATGTTTTGTATATGTCTTGTTATTTATTGTTATTTAATGAGATACTAAGAATCTCCTAATACTTGTGTGTGTTGAATCACTCGAAGAATTGGACAACATCTCAAGGACACACTTGAGTACTCATGCAAGGGAAGGGTAAGAATAGGCATGTGAACTTAAGGGAAATATGTATATCATAACATTTATATACTTTGAATTTCCATTTCTATTGTACTTAGTCACTGAAGAACGTAGTACTTGAATGCAATAGAAGCAACAACCTGTAATTCCTTACCTACATGATGATAAGAATTTATGATATTAGTGATAGTGAAGATTTACAGTGTGACATGGCTTATGTTAGCTACGTTGAGGTATTCCTTATAATTAATTAAGGATCATATTGAAAAGTTATAAGATAAATAAAATGTACTTTTGGAGTGGTTGTATTTTCAATCTAATAATCCTTGGGATTGGTTAAGGTCATTATTTGATGAGACTAATTAAATCCGTGTACCTGCAAGTTATAAGCTTAATTTTTTTCCACAGTGTACCCCAAATATATACGGATGGTTGTATGGGTATGTTACACTACTAGTCCCATCTTGGCCAGTATCTCAAAGGGTCCACAAAATCTAGGTGCTATCTTAGCACACCTACCAAAGCTTAGCAAGCTTCATTTTTCTTTTACTTTCAATTAGACATGATCACCTATTTGATAGTATTTGTCTTTTCTTTTCTGATCTGCGTATATTTTCTGGTAGTCTTGTTCTTCATTAAGGTTCATATCGACCTTGGTAACCAACCGTTACAAATATTTTAAGAAATCAGGCCCTAACATGAGCCGATCCACCAGGATATCCAAAGTAACCGGTGTTCTACACATCTATCGATAGAGTACCTCAAAGGAAATCGTCTTGGAGGAAGCCCGATATTCGTTGTTAGAAGCAAACTCTACAAGATACAAGTAGTCTTCCCACTTGGTGGGGTTGTTCATGACATACATCCGAAGCATGTCCTCAACAATCTGGTTTACTCTTTATATCTACCCGTCTGTCTATGGGCCATAAGAAGTACTAAAGTTCAACTAAATTTCTAATCCGGAGAATAAAGTTCTCGAAAAGTTTCCTATAAATTTAGCATCTCAATCCGAGATGATTTCCTTGGATATCCCGTGCAATCTAAATATCTCCTTCAATAAGATATCGACAATGTTTGCTTTCTTACACGTCGACTTCACAAGAATGAAGTGTGTTTCTTTTAACAATTTGTCAATTACTACAATCATAGAATCATTTTGCTTCTTAATTTTTGGTATACCAGTGATAAAATCCATACTAATGACGTCCTACTTCCATTTCGGAATGGGTAGTGGCTGTAGAAATCTCGGAGGATACTGATGCTCCGCTTTCACCAGCTTCCATTTCTGAAATTTCGCGATAAACATCACAATGTCGGCCTTTAACTTAGGCCAGAAAAAAGTGTCTCTGAATGAAGGATATCATATTTTGATATCCCAAGTACCCCAAGTATTGTGCCCGATGAAATTCCATGAGGATGCTAGACCAAATGTCCCCTCCTTCTTGAATGTATAACCTCTCTATGGACCATAGCAGTCCTGATTCGTCTACCTTGTACTCTTTTTGTTATTGAAACAACCTGTCCTTTTGGACTTTCTTGAGGATTTCTACATAGAAAGGGTTAAGTTTGTTGGTCATTCTAATCCTCTCGTGCAAATCCACATCTGTTTGACTTAAAGTCACCTCATATATCATATGAGATTGTCGGCTCAAAGCATCAACAACCTTGGTTTCTTTGCCCTTAATGTGCTTTAGCTTGAAATGGTACTCACTAAGGAAAGCCAACCACATGGCTTGCCTCGCATTCAGATCCAGTTGTTTAAATAAATACCTCAGACTCATATTGTCTGTCTTCAGGAGGAATTTCCTTCCCATGAGGTAGTTCCTCCAAATCTTCAAAGCATGGATGATGGATGCTAACTCCATGTGATATCCCTCTTGTGTACCATAAATATTTGGTAAACTATGATTGAACATTGTATTCGTCTTATGCTGAGGAGCTCAAGGGCAAGGCCCCACGAGTAAGACCTTGTAATTGATACTATCTAAGGTTCCTTAGAAGACTTAAGAGTTGGACACAGCTCAACGATGGGCAACTGAATCCACTAGGGAAGGTATTAACATACCTTATGGGTATTTAGGGATAATATCTGCACCTATTTCAACTGAGACACCATAACTCGGTACTTAACCCTAATATGATTAAGCCTCGATGTACGGAGTTGCACTCATTCTTAGCATCGACATAGGAATGTTAAGGAGTTAAAGTTCAAGGAGTTAAGACGAGAAGAAAAAAAAACAATCTAAGGAGCTACATGTATAAGGACTACAATTCATAGTATTACTAAAAATAACTTAGAAAAGAAGATAGCACCTTTGGCATAACTCCTTAATGATTAAATGGTGACATACCATTTTACTAAACTAATATATATATATATATATATAGACTTATATCATATATTGGAGTAATGTATGAAGTAAGTTATATATATAGGTGTATATATATATGAATATACATATATATATTTCATATTAAAGTGGTGATAGGAAATGCCTACGTCGGTCGGCATGAGGGAAGAATATTAGTTTAATTATATTTTTTCCTAAACCAATACATATATATGTATATATACATTTAAAAGAGAAATACTTTTAATAAGAATAAAATAAAAAATGACTCTGTTGGGTTGGACGCATGACCTAGAGGTGTTTACTTGACTTAGAAATTAAGGTAGACTGCCTCAGCAGAATTTAGGGCAGAATTACCGCCTTAATTTGTGGGGAACTCGGCGCATAGTAGGGGAAAATCGTTCCTCCTCTAGTTATTTATAGGTTTCGAAATTATTTTGACGGGGGGCAACTGCGATCAAAATTTTGGGGAAGAACGAAAGATCTCAGCATTTTTATAGAGTATCTCTGCGTTTTCCAGAGGGTAGATATTTGTGTTTTAGGAGGAAAAATGTGATTCAAAGGAGGACGGTGAGTTCCCTATCGAGATGGCGTGAGGAGGTGGCTGCATCACAAGAAGAGGAAACCAATGCTGCTAGTGAGAATCTGAACTGACAGAAGGGTGCAGAACTCCTTGGGACTGGTGTTCCGGAGTATCTCGTGAGCTCTTCAATTTATATAGCGACTGAGGTACTCGCTAGTAAAAGCCCTTTTGTATGCATTCTTGTTGTACTTTTAATTACATGAAGAAATCGCTAAATGCGTTGGGCGGTGATTGAATTGCCACAACTGGCATGATTGAAGGAAAGCGACACGTCATCTACAATATTTACCGTTGTGTTATGACAGCTACGCCCATACAGCTGTTCTCTAACAACAAAAGGACTGAATGAATGAAATCTGTTGGCTAAAACATATGGTTCCAGGTTTTTTCCATCCAACGCGGATTCAGAATTCTATGGATTTCAAGTCGGTTAAATTAACTGTGCCTGAAAGATAAAACTATATAAAAATCGATTGGTCAAAGTACAAGTAAACATTACAATATGAGAGTTCAAGAACCGAAGCTCATGCAATGCACATAACAAATTATTGGGGTGTGATTTTTGTTCTCTTCTGTTTTGCGTGTTCCAGACATTTGTTGCAACTTGCAACTATTTGTCCGAGACCGGCTCCATTAATCGAGTTTAGTGATGTAGGACACCTAGGGTTTGGCCATCTCTACAATATATTTTCAGATGGATTTCGACTATGGTTATAGCATGAACCCTAAAATTGCACATGTTATTTCTACGTCACCTTATTTTTCTATCAATTACGTCCAATCTTAGCTTTTGAAAATCGAAATTAGTCTTATGCACGGCTCACTCTAAAAGATTTTTGGTGTGAAGGACGTTTTGGAAAACACTTTTAATTAGAGTTAGCTTTCTACCAGATCATTTGCACCAATATGACGGTGAGCAATGCTTGATGTGAAAGCTCACCCAAGTCACATAGTCAGATTGGTGCAAATGGTGGAGTGGAAAAGTAACTCCCTTTTAATTTATTACCCATGAATATATATTTATATATATTTTGAACTTAGGTCAATTTATTAACCATGAAAATATATTTATATATATTTTAAACTTAGGATTTTATTAAATTTTTGAATGGGAAAAAGTTATACCTATTTTCAATTTTAGATTTTAGTAAAATATTGAAATGAGAAAATAAAAATTAAATTGCAAATTTATAAAGTTTAATAAATTCAGCTCTTTTATATTTATGTTTTAAAATAATTTTATTTATTTATCTATTATTTATTATATAGAAATTATATAAAAAATTTAGAAAATTAATTATTTAAATATTTAATAAAAACTAAAATTTAAAACATAGATAAATATATTTACCTATTTATTTGTTTCATTTTGATTTTGAAGGATTACAAATGTTATTTACAGATTACTTATTTGTTTTTTTTCATTTTTATCTTAACTATTATAAATCTTTATAATTCTTAAATATATGAGGTAGATTATCGCATTTCAATGTCTATATAATGTATTTTGTTTCTACTGTGTATTTATATATTTTTAATTATAAAATTTGCCTTTTGATGTCTACATAATATATTTTGTTTCTAAAAGGGTGTATTTATATATTTTAAACTTATAGTTTATGATGAGGAGTTCCTTCCTAAACCTTGAGCCATACTCCTTCACGTGATGTACTTTGTTTACATGCTTTTGCAATTAATTACCTTACTTTAAAGGCTTAGCCTTAACGTAGTTACACTATGTATTTAAGATCTTCCCCTGTTATCAACCCAAATGGCCCTTCTCCGTCCGAGTGCCGATACTTCATATGTTGGCACACAAAAGGACATTTATGGATTGAAGGTTGCCTAAACACTATACATGGGCATGACACGAGATGCATTCATTATACAACCACCTTGCCATTTTACCTTTTTATATGTTGATTGTTGTATGCATCTCTTTCCATAGCAAATCACGTACGTACGTGACTATCTCCACAACATCCCGCATACTGTACACAAGTATCTCCATTGCAACCCGCGTACAATATGTATGCGGGTTTCCCTTATAGCAACTCGCGTGTCATACGTGGGTTGCCAGTATTAATGTCACGTCCTGGTTTTGACCCCATTGCGTTAGATGTATATGATGTGTATACTGTAAATGATCATGGTGTGGAGTTAAAGGCCAAGGCCCCACCATTGATCAATAATACTGTGTTTTGGATTTAAATTGTCACCGATGGCGTATCGGGGCATGCGATATATATATTATGTTGGTCATCATGTAGATATGCATCTATAATTAATTGAATGAACACAACCACCTACAGTCGCGGCAACTAAATTGAAGGGGGCATGATTTTCACAAGGATAAGGATGTGGGGTAATTGTCGAACTTTAGCTATTAGGGTCAAAATCCATGTGTTTCTTACCTTGTTTATCCCAACCACTTTCATTGAAGAATTGCTGCTCGTGGTTGAGGTAGTTAATTGCTTTGGGAGTGGGGTGGCACGATTGTCAGTCCTCACCCACATGCACACTCCACCATAGCGTTTGACTTCACCATGGAAGGAAAAACCTTCACGCACTCTTCACTCACGCAGACATTTTTTTTTCTCTCCATGACTGTGCTAAAGGCTCACGCACTTTCAATTCGCATCCTTCCTGTTGTTGTGCATCCACGGACAAAAAACATAGCTGTTCTTCCTCACGCAGGGCCGCCATTGTCTGTTCATTCCTCACGGGGTTTGATTGTTCCTCTCACGCACAGGAATTTCTAGGTTTTCCCATGTCGTTCTTTCCTTGCGAAATCATGGATGTTGTGGCTATCAAAAGTCGGTATTTCTCTCTTCCTCTGCGTGGTCTTTATGTGTTTTCTCAGTGATTTTGTTGCCAGGACGGGCTGTATTCCCCATGTTTGCTGTGAGCTGTGCTCACTAATACATTTCAGGACTGTTATTTTCCCACGTGGTTGGCTGTGTTGCCGTGGTCTACTTTACATTTTGGGGACTATTCTAAATTTGTCTGAGAGTCATTTTGGCCACGATAGGGCCAAGAATGACTCAGAATTCATTTTCCCTGTTTAAGCTATGACAACTGACTTAATTGCTTGTGTGCAATGGATGGTCTTCGGACTATGTAAGGAGAAGGGATGGGGGCTGAGTTTTGCTTGATAAACCTGGTGGCTGGAAACCACACAGACAGAGCTAGAGGGCTAGCCTTCTTCTCCATCACCCCTGAATAGCGTTGGAAGGGAATACATGGCCTGAGGGACTGTGTAGTAGAGAAGGGACTAATTCCTTGTGTTGGGTGTGTTTGGGTGTCTTAGAGGTCAGGCTAGTTCTGGTGTAGGTGTTCTTGGCTCTGTAATGAGCTCACCAGCTTAGCATTTAGCCTTTCCCACTCCTTGATGGCGTGATAAACCCAACTGTGTTGGCTTGGATGTGTTTTGTATACCCTTGGCTATGTGTAAGTCTGCTAGTTCCCTTATTCCTTGGAGAATCACGCCCAGCTCGGGGGTGGCAGCGCTGCTGAGAGATTAAGGAGCACGCTGGCCTATGGTTGGGTCGAATGTTGCAACGACGTAGCTGGTTGCGGATCGAGTTCATCATAAGATAAGTGATTTTGTCCATTTTACTTCTGCAACTATAAATTCTATTAATGAAAATGATGAACTTGTTAAATGAATGCTTGCTTAAATGTATGATGTTTCTGCTGTGCTTGATAGATGTTTGCATCTGTGCATGATAAATGTTCATGTGTGTATGTTTAAGCATTCTGTTTTAGCAATTTCGTGAATGCACATGTTCATGCGGCTCTTAGCCCGAGTCATTGAATCTTGTAGTCGCGTCCTCTTCGCCGGTCGGAGGCATGGGAACGTGACAATTAATACTCGCATGCATATCCATTCGACATTAAAAATAATAAAACACGATTAATGGAGATTTGTTCAGCCCTAATCATTAACTATCTTAACTGTCTCAACCTCCTCAACCTTCGAAACTGCTCTATTTTCTTAAGTATAAATAGAGGCCTTGGGGAGGGCATTAATCAATCATACTTGGAGAGCAAAGTTATGCTAATGGTATATCTTCAGAAGTCTTTGGAGCAACAAAACTCAGAATCCTTTGGTTGCATAGGAGTCCTTGTTTCACAAGTTGGGTTGTACACTTATCTCATCCACTATTCTTAATAAAGAGAATCTTTCTTCCAACTTTGTGTTGAGTCTCTTTTATGTATCATGGTTTGATGAATATTTATGATTAAGCACTCTATTTATTGTTTATTTAACTTGTCATATATACATGTATAAGATTGTACTTGGAGGATTTGCTCTTTGCAGGTGAAGGAGGTGCATCCCTAAAAGCTTTGGAGAGGAACAAAACCGGAGAAGAGAAAGCTTGGATCAACCGTCGCTAATCGGGTGAGTTCAACATTTCTTCCTATTCATTTTTTGTACTTTAAAGCTGATTGTCTGCAAGTTTTAAGAGTACATTGGTAACCCTAGACCCTCGGTTATAAGGGTGTTTCTTCCTGAACAATAGAACTGGCGACTCCACTAGGGAGCCCAGACTGGTGTGGGTTATTTCTGTTTACCGTTGCCTAGTCTTTGCCTTAAATCTGTGTGTGGTATCCTATCCTGGTTCATGCTTAGGATAGTGTTTGAAGACCTTGAAGTTTTTTCTTTTTATTAGAAAAATTTGTACATGTACGCGGGTTGCTCTTTCATTCAATCACATACAGAGGCCCGCATACACGGGTTGATCTCTAGGACAGTCGTGTACAGTACATGGGTTGCCCTTATATACAGTCGCATACAAGCCTTAGCTTTGGATTTTTTGGGTTAGGGTTTTCTTGTCCTCGTCCCTCTATAAAGTCTATTTGCTCGTTGGTTTTCCTTATAAGCACTCTACTATGAGTTTGATGTCCTTCTTGGCCACACCTTCTACTTTCTTGTAAAGCCCTTGAGTTCTTTTGTTTGGATTGTCTTTCTGTTGCAATTTGGAGTGGATTTTCTTGTTTGGGTTATAGGTCCAAGTGTTGGTTGTCTGAATCAGTGATCAGGGTTCTAGACACTACTTATACCTTTCTATTTTCGGATAGTGATTGGTTTTCCACTTTTCTTTGTGTGATTTCAGTGATTTACTTTCATTGTATCCACCCAAGCTAGGGTTCCAAGTCTTCCTTAGGTGGTTGATGCTTGGTCTTATTAATCTGTTTACTTCACTTTGCTTACTCTATACAGTTAGTTTAATTTAAGCATACTCAAGTTTAGTGCATTTAGGTGCATATTAGTCTTTGATCATTTTAAAAAGTGAAAAGAAAAACATTTAAAAGCTTTTGCATTTGATTTTGCATAGAGTAGTTTTACTTTCAGTTTTTAAAATATAATCCCAAAAAACTACAAAAATATAGTCTTAGTGTTCTCTTTATCGTTGCATTTTTCATCAATTTATATTTACAAAAAGAAAAAGAAGTTTGTTTTGGTAGTGATAATTTGCTTTGGAAACATACACCTTTGCTTTTTATATTTCTTATCGAGTCAAAAACATCATAGTCCTTCACTCCACTTCGTTCTGAGTAAAAAATAGCCCTTAAAATGAACGCAATAACTAAAATTTAATAGTAATTTTTATTTTTTAAAGCCATACACCTACTAGCTTAGGCTAGACTTGTGGGATAGGAAGTGTAAACTTCCCATAAGTTATAAAATTCAGACATAGTGGGCCTATCGATAGGTAAATCCTTCTCTTTATTGATAGCATCTCGGAAGCTCCTTTCAAATGGGATTTAAGCACGAGGCCATGTGGAGGCATTGGACTGAGGAGATAACCCTTTGATTCCTTGCCGAGACATAAATCAGGACTTTTATGCATTTGGGGATTTTGTCCTAAACAGAGTTTTGGGCTCAACTACCCTGCCCATGCATATGATTCAGGATTGTGACTGCCCCCCCTGACTGTTGGTATAGCTAAGGTAGCCTTTAGTCTCTAGACATCTAGGGTTCATACCTAGGTAAACCGAAAGGCTATTTTTGGTTCACCTTGGATGGGCTTGGAAGGTAACCCTTGTTGAAAGTGTAGGAGGGCGGTGGGTGATTGCTCTGCTTGTGCCTAAGAACCTTTTCAAGGACACCAAGTAACTTCTCTTCAGCTTTCTTTGGGAAAGAATATCATTTACCCTTACTGATTGTGGAGATTTTAGGAATTTTGGTAGTGATTGCTCTGTGGTTTGTCTATATTTAGTCGACCTTAGGGTTTGAATTGTCAAATTTACAATCATGGAGGACTAACCTATTAGAAGGTCACGAAGGTTGCAAAAACTTCCTCCTCTCATCACATTGGAACCCCCACCTCCACCTCAAAGGAGGAGATTGGACATGGACGGTTCATTTGAACTGATAGGAGTAAGTGAAGTTCTAGGTGAACCAACACTTAGAGCTAACTGCTTTGATTTTAATACAGTTGAGATAGAAGACTTGCATGCTGATGATTTTGCAAGGAATTTTAATACACCCTTGACTGACTTCAATGATCTTGTGATCGTCGAGGTTAGGCCTTTTGATTCACCTGTTTTAGGTGTCCTTGTGAGCAGGATAATGTCTATTATGGGAGAAAGTTCTTTTCTTTTCACCTCATCCTTTCTGGCTGAAGAGGTACTACCTCCCCCAGTAAGTGCCCCTATATCTAGTGTGCCTACTATGCCATTGACTCTGGCGAGCCGAGTGGTCCAACCCCCGGTTCCCACAAGCCTTGCAGTTACTTCTGGTGACATGGTTACTGGGATTCCTAGTATACGTACTGTTCCTTCCTCTTTCACACATATTTCCCAAAGTGGTCCAGTGGGATCCTTGGCTTTCGTCGAAGGATTTCCTTGGAATGGGGGCCATATTCCCCCATCCACTCCATATGTAGGCCCATCACCTTCTTATGTATGAGTGCAGTTTGGAAACCCTACGTATTACGGGAAAGGTTTTCAAACTCCGGTCTCAGCCTCGTTCATGAGCTCTCCCTTTTCATTGCTTAGCAGAGGGATACTTGCTCTCTTTTTTAAAACCCTAATTTCAAATGGGACGGCCTAAACCTATTACACTACACCTCCCACCCACAATCCTATGGCTTACGGATGGAATCTGTTTCAAATTAATCCATCCACTTCACAACCAGTGGCAGGGGGCAACCCCGCCTTTACATATGGGCATTTGAGGGAAAGTCCCTCTAATCCCCAAACTGGCACTTTTAGTTCTCCGGTTCAACCCAAGCTTCCATTCCTGGCAACGTTAAACTTGCCATATTTGTGAAAATGATGAACAACCCGGTGAGGCATGACCCCTCAGTTTGTAAAGTATGGTTCACCATGTGGTTATCTATTACCATGAATAAAAGGAAGGTTTACTTAGTTGTACTTGACATGGAACCGCATGTTTCGATTCTACTGTAACTCTTTACAGATCCTACATGTGTTGGTTTTAGTGCACCTATTTAGTTATTTTATTGTAATGTCCCTTTTTGAAATTTTATTAAATGACAATTTTTTTCACTTTTCCCCCAATTTTGACCTTAACTAGTTTTGATGTCTAGACCTTTAAACTAGCCCAAATGCTCCCAAATTTTCTCATAAGGTACATGACTGATATTATAACTTAAATATTATGTTTAGGGATGTTTTATGACCCACCAATTACTTCTAATAATTTTTTTAATTTTCTTCTCAAATTAGTAGTCTTTACTAGCAAACTGGGGTTCCAATTTCCCCTAGGTAATTGCTGAAAATGGATTTTCAAATGGTCCCAAAGTCACTCAAATTTCAGAACAGAGGCAGGCGATGTGTAAGGGAAATTTTCAAACTCTCATATCTTCCATGGTTCAGTTTATACATTCTGTTATGACTCTTTCCAAAACAGCTCCCAAATCACAATTTCGACCCTTGAGGAAAATGCACCAAATCTTCTCCCAATGCAATAAAAATGAGTATTTAATGGATTCCAATGCTTATGTACTGAACATGAGACTTCAAATACACATTAATTATAGTCCATTCATCATACATTTATTAGAGATACATTCCTCCATTCGAAATAATAAGCATTACCATATTATATATCAAAATAGAGTGGAAATGGTCATTGTTTTCTCATTTAAAGTCATTTTGACATACAAATATTGGGTATTTTGACTTGAGAATTTCTTAGAATGAAAAAAGGGAATATTTAACTTATTACAATCATAAATATATCAATATGATCTCTCCCAAACAATACATGAGCTCACCCAAGGTGCAATTCCTCCATGAGCATGAATATGCAAAGAAAACTACAAATGGTTGATAGAGAGTGACGCAATAGAATAATCCACATGATTTCTTGTAAATTACACCTACAAATAAGACTCCATTAAATCTTCTTGAAATACCTGAGTGGCCTCTCCAAACACCAACTTGGATGGGAACATTTCACCCTCGAAATTGGCTAAGGAAAGAAAACTAGTCATCCACTAGCTCTCACAATTCACAAATGACAATTTCTCAAATGATCAAAATATTTTCTATTTCTTTCTTCCTGTAATTTATAAAAATCCTTAGCCTTATAATTTTCCCAATCCATCCATAAAATCAATCCAATTTGAATTACGGTGTGGGATCGTGATTTTCCATGTGTCCCCTCTTTCCTAGCCTTCCACCTTCCCAAAATTTGAGTAGCAGCCTATTGAGCTTCCCAAACTCACATGAGAGCTATATTGGAGGTGATATTTTGACCTGACATGTCAGATATGTCATATGTCAGCCTTAAAACCTCATTTGTGTCATAGGTTCCATAGAATCTTCATCATTGTTGTCATAGAGCTAGGGAATCTAGTCCAAGTGTCTCACTAGCTCCAAAATGACTCTTCCTTTCCCATGTAAGTTACATTTCTTCCCAAATTTGACCTATGATGAATACGATGAAGTTTATTATCCTTTTAAATGATCGAAGAACCTTTAGGCTTCCCATGGATTTGAAATTGCAAGAGGAGGACTCCATGTGGTACAAAATTTCTAGTTTGTGTGGGCTACATAGTATGCGTGTGTCTCCATGCTCTATTGCCACTTCAATTTTCTCTTGTATTTATTTAATAAGTTATATTATTAAATATTTATCCCATGCTAATGTCTAAGAAACTTCCTTATTAAAATTCCAAATGTGTCCATCCAACCTAGGGAACTAGTAGGATTGATGGAATTGTCCTACTATGCATTTGAATGGGGACATTACATTTATGCATATGAGTGGTTACTATGTTAAAAATCTTGTCATGGTTGAAGCATTATATGTAAGGAATTAGGTTTTGATGTGATTATGGTTTTAATGTTGTATTTTTAAAACTAAATAAAAACCTTCCGAGTACCTTAGGCTAACCCACTCCTATGGTATTTCCCTTTGTAATAAACATGATTTATGACATATCTTAGAAAGGTATGAGTCTAGCCATTACCCATGATGGCATTTAATCTCAACAAACTTTACTAAGCTTTCAAGCATAAGGATGATCTCTTATACTATGGGGTTTCCAACGCAAAGGTTGACTTGGCATAAGCTAAGGTTGTGTAACATATATGTATATATATAAATATATCTTCTAGATGAGCCTATGATTTGATGGGATCTGTTTATAAAAATGATTTGTTCTAATGATGTCTACATACTAATTTAACATTAGTTTGATTAAGGGATGTGTGTAGTTTAGCTATGGTATTCTTGAGTAAATAATCACGTTATTTAACAATGATTTCTCCTATATAGATATTATTCAATGCTTAGTACTTAACTTAGTTGATTCATAAGTTGTAATACTATTATCATTATTTTAAAAGAGTTATGTCTATAGTTAAGCTAAAAGCTACATATCTATATAATAATATTTTTATAATCTTAAAATGTAGATTTTTGTAGTGAGTTTGGATAAAGATTATATAAAATGGATTTCATTTGCTTTCATGGAAGGAATGCATATATGTACTTATAAATAGAAATTGTAAATCTAGTCTCTTATTTAACTTCAATATGTAGAGTAAGAAAAATATCTAGGACAACAATTCCATTGGGAAATATACATTGGAATACTGAAAATTATTGTGTAGATTAGAATTAGATTATTCCACTCCATTAGGTGCAAGAGACAAGTATAAGAATAGTATATTAATCCAAAAACAATGAGAGTTTTTTTACTACAGATCTAAGGATTAAATATATTCTACAACATTACAAATATCAAGCGTAAACCTGGAACCAATGCTGGGAAAACAACACTGGATATGTTGTTCCTCCCAACCAACTCCCAGAAAATCAAAGTTACTTGCTCAAGAGCCCCTGAGCGTCTTTGCTGAACCATAAGAGAAAAATATCAATGCGCCATCTCTTGCAATTCACAAATGTTTAATTCTCATCGAATGCTAGCCTCATGTTGGTTATGGACATACTAATTTAAAGTATTTTTCTAAGACATGGTCATTTATGAGCCTTTTGCTCTTTAGCCATAGTTTATGATGATGAGTTCCTTCATAAACCTTGAGCCATACTTCTTTAGGTGATGTACTTTTTTTACTTGTTTTTGCAATTAATTATCTTACTTTAAAGCTTTGCCTTAACATTGTTACACTATGTATTTAAGACCTTGCCCTAAGAATGAGAGGCTTAGGGTTTGTAAAGTATGGTTCACCATATGGTTATCTATTACCATGGATAAAAGGAACTAATTTCTAAGCATCATTTATCCCATGTTAATGTCTAAGCATCATTTATTAGCTTCCTTATTAAAATTCCAAATGTATCCATCCAACCTAGGGAACTAGTAGGATTGACGGAATTGTCCCGCTATGCATTTGAATGAGGACATTGCATTTATGCATATGAGTGGTTACTATGTCAACAATCTTGTCATGGTTAAAGGATTATATGTAAGGAATGAGTTTTTAATGTGATTATGGTTTTAATGTTTTATTTTTAAAACTAAATAAAACCCTTCCTAGTACCTTAGGCTAACCCACTCCTAAGGTATTTGCCTTTGTAATAAACATGATTTATGACATATCTTAGAATGGTATGAGTCTAGCCATGACCCATGATGGCATTTGATCCCAACAAACTTTAAGAAGGTTTAAAGCATAAGGATGAACTCTTATACTATGGGGTTTCGAATGCAAAGGTTGACTTGGCATACGCTAAGGTTGTGTAACATATATGTATATATATAAATATATCCAATGATCCAAGGCATAGATCATATTATTGGATTTTAATACATGATCCAAGGTTTGGATTCATAATAATTTCATTGTAATGATTTATGCCATGACATTAAAGTTGTCCTCGGGTTGACATTAAACCTGTCCTAGCTGCTAGTTGGCCACTCAACGAGGATCCATAGGCATTAAGGGTTGTGATCCGTTCTCTACACGTGGATGGTGAGATTTAGTTGACCTTAAAATGGTTTTCAAAGTCTTTATGATGTCTGGTTTTTTGTACTTTCACTATTTTACTTATGGAAATCCATCCAAGGGCCGAGGTTTATTCCTTGTGTCGCTCAACTCAATTTTCATAGGGTTAATGTTGTTTTTAAATTTTTTCTCTGTGGTATCCATCACTTCTCCATATACCCTAGAGAAATGGTATCCAAACTAGAGTTCCAATATCTTCTCGAGGCTTCCAATGCCATGAACAACCTTTCCCCAGGTAACCGCAGTAGTACCCTTGTCTGCAATTAGATTTTCTCTCACAGTTCATTTTCTTTGATTTTAATGACAAGTTTTTTTCTCTAGGAAATGGAGGGATAAGGGTGCTCGAAGAAGTAGACCCCTGGCCCTTAATGCACCATGGAAAGGTTAACAAAAAATTATGCAAGTTTATTTTGGTTTAAAATTCTTTAAATATGAAACAAAGTACTCATTAAAATAGGATGTAATTGCAAGTTTTTGACATTGGAGAGGAAGTGATAGGGTCACCTCCTCTGAGGCACACATTTCCAAAATCCTGTGTAAGTTTCTCTAAGTGTGTTTCAAAACTAGTTCTTTGTTCTTTTTTACAGTTTCTTTTATTAAAATAACTCGTTTTGATCCCCTCTCACTTGGTTGCATGTTTTGTTTGGGTGAGACTTCGTGCAACCACAATAAAAAGATAAGTGGTTTTTTCTTTTTGATTTTAAGCTAGCCCTTGATGGTATTGGAAACGCCTTCCGGGTTGTGCTGACTTAAATCGATAACTTGACACTGTAATGAAATGAATTATTTTTTCATTTTTGTTTAAACCCTAGTAGCGTTTTGAGGTGCCCTTCACGGATCTTATTCATGTGTAGTTTTTTTATACTATTTTGGTTTTGATAGTATAGTGGAAGCCATTATTAATGGTTTTATAACCACTCAGTATATATATATATATATTTATAAACTCATATATCCTTTTGATAGATTAGAGCTTTGGGAGCCAACCTCGGTTGGTTTTTAACCAATGTTATTTGTAAATTGATGTATGTAATTATTTATGTGGATTGTAATGAAACCCTCGGATGCCATCATGGTTGGTCTTATAGCCATGGAAAGAGAGCATATTTTTCATTTTAAATTTCTCAGTGTAAATTGTAAAACATGTTGTTGATATGTGTTGCGATGGTAGGTTTCTGGAAAAGACTTATGGCCATTTAAACTCTTGCTTAAGTTAGTTAACTTGTAACCTTAGTAGGGTCTTTCACTGTTTATAAATCGTTGGTGATAGAAAATAGTGGCATCCATTTGGCACGTACTTACAACCATATTATGTGTGTTTTAATTCTTATGATTCGAAATACATTATTTTAATGTTTAAGTGTTTAAACCCATATAGTTACGGGACTCGATCCCGTGATTTTGAAAAGAAATGACATCTAGTATAAGAAGAAAACAAGGCTTTGCCTCTGTATAATAATTGCATTTTAATTATATTGTGAGTGTTTAAATGCTATAATCAGAAGGTTTATAACATAGATAGTCAGCGAGGATGTGGAATTTTCCCAAACACCGATTCCTCTGACATAATGAATAATGTCATATATGGTGTATCAAACAATTATAGATTTGGATTAAATTTGTATTGTTGGAAGTGTGCTAGTGGATTGTAAAAAGGGATCCTCGATTTGATCATTTATATTAAAGACTCGAAGGGATTCAATCACATGACTTGTAAGGTGGTGCGGCGTATCAGGTCAAGGTTTTTGTACAACCTAGGGTAGCCACGGTGTGGATTTATGACCCTGTCTTGATGTGTTGATGATTTTATCATAAAGACCCTTCATGTCTATTATAGATTAGGAAATATTGATTTATAGTACATAATAAAGGATATTTGATTTGTAAGCTTGTTCTTCATCAATATGTGAATATTATGGAGATAAGATTCTAGGGTTTGTGTAGATGTTATCTTACTCTAGATGAGCCTACAATTTGATGGGATCTATTTATAAACATTATTTGTTGTAATGATGTCTACATACTAATTTAACATTAGTTTGATTAAGGGATGTGTATAGTTTAGCTATGGTATTCCTATGTAAATACTCACAATATTTAACAATGCTTAGTAGTTAACTTAATGATTCATAAGTTGTAATACTATTATCATTATTTTAAAAGAGTTATGTGTATAGTTAATCTAAAAGCTACAGATCTATATAATAATATTCATATAATCTGAAAATGTAGATTTGTGTAGTGAGTTTGGATAAACATTATATAAAATGGATTTCATTTGCTTTCATAGAAGGAATGCAGATATGTACTTATAAATAGAAATTGTAAATCTAGTCTCTTATTTAACTTCAATATGTAGAGTAAGAAAATTATCTAGGACAACAATGCCATTGGGAAATATACAGTGGAATACTGAAAATTACTATGTAGATTAGAATTAAATGATTCCACTCCATTAGGTGCAAGATACAATTATAAGAATAGTATATTAATCCAAAAACAATGAGAGTTTATCTACTACGGATCTAGGGATTAAATATATTCTACAACATTAAAAATATTAAGTATAAACCTGGAACCAATGCTGGGAAAACAAGAGTGGAGATGTTGTTCCTCCCAACCAACTCCCAAAAAATCCAAGTTACTTGCCCAAGAACCCTTGAGCGTATTCGCTGAACCATAAGAGAAAAATCTTAATGTGCCATCTCTTGCCATTCATAGATGTTTAATCCCCATCCAATGCTAGCCTCCTCTTGCTTATGGACATACTAATTTAAAGTATTTTTTCTAAGACTTGGTTATTTATGAGCCTCCTACCCTTTAGCACTCAACTCGGAGTTGTGACGTGATTTTTGGGGATGATGCCTCATGCATCCCAAGTTCTCACTCAGTGGTTTTTTCCACTTGTTTTTTTCCTCTTGTGAGTGAGCAAACACTCTTCAACAACTATATCCACTATTGTCCCCATTCATAATATTTTATTAAATAAAATTGTTTTATTACAAAATGTTGTCTTCTTGATTTTTGTGTAAAAAATAATAAAAATAATAAAATAGTAAATAAAGTATTTTCCATCGGAATTAATAATAAATATTAATTATGTGGGTGTTACAAGAACTTATTTTTTTAAGTATATAAAATGCATTTTATTATAATTCTATCTTTATAATTAAAATAGGTGGTTTTTTTTATATTAAAGTTTATTTATATTTTCCGTTTAAATTTAAAAACATTATTAGTTTTTCATATAAATTGTTAAAGTAGATATTTCTAAATTTACAATTAAAATATGGTTTTCTATGAGATTTGATTTTTATCTATTATTTGAATTTTAAAATATAATCAATTTTCATATAAACGGTTATAGTTTATTATATAATTTAGTTCGAAGTTTCTTATATCAACAATTATTTCCATATATAACTTATAATTTGCTCACTAAATTTTTTTTATGTGAATAATACATTTTAAACTACTTCTATTAAATAAATTATAGTATAAATTGAAATAAAAAAATATAGTCAAAAGAATACATTAAAATATAATCATTCAACATATCATATTAATTGAACAATTTTCACACTAGGTTTATACATGATGATTTATTGATGCGTTCTAACATTCATATACAATACATGTGATTTTCTCTAGTAAAATCATAGAAAAAGATACATGAGATGCCATCATCCATGCCCTATTGCAAATATGTTATTTTGAATTTTGTAATAGAATTTTAAGCCTAGTCATTGATGAAGAAGATACCAACAAAGACGAACTAATCACTACATGCCTTGGACCATAAATCGTATGGTCAAGATTAATACAATCCCTTGATTGATAGATAACCCCTTGCAAGGACATAATTAACTGAAATTGGGCATAAAATTTTAATGGAAGATAATATTTCATCACCACTGAAAATTTTAAATTTTTATGGGTCAAAATTTTGAAGATAATTAGACACATATTTTCTAAACATAATATAAAAAAACTATCATTTAGCAATTAATTAAACTCATAACCACAACTCCACATATTCCTTACATGTTTTTTAGAAATATATTGTCACAAACCCATAAAATCCATAAAAAAATGGTTTTATCATTTATTATTTCCTTCATGTCGCCACATGACTCTTTTGGTCATAACACATTTACATTCATTGTCACATATTTATATACATATGCATGTCATTTGAACTCGAATTGCTTAGCATTTGAATGTCATGTTATTTCATCTATGGGCATTGTCTCCAATGTAGCGATGATTGGGTCGTAGCCTCGGTAAGGTGATGTTTTTAGTCCTTAAGTTTATTATTAAAGCTTTGGTTTTCTAGGACCAAATTCTAAACCTAAGGCTTAGTCCTCGATACCATTTTTAGCTTACCCTTGTGTTAAACCCAACCCTCATATCGGTACTTTTCGGAAAAAGTGGTTGCATAAATATTTAAAGGCTTGATTATATGTTAAACTATGATGGGAATCCTGTAATGAATTAAGCCATAAACTATGGTTTTAATTGCCATAGCCCATAGGCTTTACACATCAAAGAGTGATAGTTTATAACATAAGATTTTCTATGTATTATTTGTGTATGATGGAGGGAGGCACAAGTGTATTCCAATGACGTAAGTTTTAATGAATTGTAAGAATATTTGTGATGTCATAGTCCAGGGTGCTAGTTGACAGCACAATCAGGCATATTTATTGACATGGATTAAACACATGCATTGTGGCCATATATGCATCTCGACCCTCCACTTGTGAATATATGGATCTAGGTTTCTCGTAGGGTTTAATGTGGCTTTATTTTGTTGTGAATTTTTTTACTGCATCCATTTGGTTTGTTTGATTTTGTTGATCTTAGCAAGTTTCTCCATGGCTATGGTGCAACACTCCTTTCCCTTCATGGTCTGTTAAAGAAATTCTTTTCTTTTGTTCTGTATTCCTCAGTTTGCTTGGAAATTTTATCAATGGATTAATGCTGAAATGTTGTCTCCATTACAACCTCAACCTTGTTGGTTTGTTGTGCGGTTAAGAAGCAAATCTAGTCACCTTATTTTGAGTTTTAGTAGAGGCTTTGCAGCCTACATAGAAGGAAAAATGTAAGCGAGGATGAGCCGACGTGTAATGCAATGAGAATTAATAATTTATTATTAATTCTACTGAAAAATACTTTAACTATTATTTTTATTATTTTATTATTTTTGGCAAAGAGTAAAAAATAAACCATTTTTCTTGTAATAAAATAGGATGAAGGGGGAACAACAGTGAATATAGTTGTTAAAAGAGTGTTTGAGGAACCAAAAGAGGAAAGGAAAGTAGTTGAAGCCACTAAGTGAGAACTCAAAATGTAAGAGGAATTATTCCCAAATATCAGGTCACAACTCCTAGTTGAGTGCTAAAGAGAAGGAGGGTCATAAATGAGAAAATCCTAGGAAAAATACTATATATTAGTATGTCCCTGAGAAATGAATCTAGCATTCGACAGGGATTATATATTAGAATGAAAGAGATGGTGCACTAAAGGATTTTTCTCTTGTTGTCCAACAAACAGGCTTGAGGTTTTTGGAGCAAGTAACTTGGATGCTTTGGAAGTTGGCTGGGAGTAAAAACTTCTCCACTTTTGTTTTCTGAGCATTGGTGTGAGCTTCATAATCTATGTTTTAAAATGACTCTAAAATGTTTTATTCTATATGTGAAGAGGTTAATGTAGGACCTCATATGTATCGGTGAGTTTAATTAGGCTATGATTAAATTTTTACTAGCAGTTAGGAGGTTATTTGGTTAGACGTGTATACATGAATTAAGAACTATGTTTTTATTCAAAAATAGAATTATGCGTTTAAATGGATATGTATCCTCTCTTTCCAATTTATTCCGATGTGACTTATTTAGTAATGCATTGTTTCACTCCTTATTTATATTAATTTCTTAGTCTATAATTTATAAACTCATAATACGTAGAATACCTAATCATGTTAGTATTAGTCTATTTTACTTTAGATTTAAACAAAGTAAAAAATCTATAAATATATATGTATATACCCTATGTTTCTAGTCTTTAAAATATCAAGATTATATATATATATATATATATATATATATATAGAGAGAGAGAGAGAGAGAGAGAGAGAGAGAGAGAGAAATTATCACCATATATAGATTTACTTTAGAATTCAAACATAATAAAGTATTAATGTATGGACTAGATCAGTTACAAACAATCCATACAAAGTAACCCTAATCGACGAGTACAATGTGATAAACATGACCAATATTACACAGAAATATTCAACCAAAGGTCTAAATTAATTAACCATTTACATAATAACCATAATAAAATTATAAACTCACCCCTTATGGACCTACATATATTTACTTCCATTTCAGATCAAGGATTCGTAAGTAAATTAATAAACTATATAGATCCACAATAATCAAACCAGGAATGAAATGTATAAGTCAAAGCCAGTTTACTTTTGGCAGATTCTAAGAAATAGTGTCAAGAAACTTTAGTTATCTCTATAATTAAATATGTAGTCACTTAAACAATCATTTTTGGATTCGCATGAGAAAATAATATTCGGATCAAACATCCTAATAAAGAAATATACTATCCAGGAATTAAATCAAGTACAAATAGAATCAAATCTATTACATTCCCAACATATATGCTCGTTGTTACATCTACACTCATTTACATCAAACCCTAGCCATGAAACAAGATTTTATATTTTTCCAAGAACCGGTGTAAAGCCATCATTGATGGAAACCGAGCCTTGTATAAAATCAAAAGGATATCTACTATACATGTAATCGCAAACCCTATTGGTCGTTTATTATTTCAACAAAAAAAGTAAATATAGGGCCGTGAATCGATATAATGGCTACCACTATCTATGCAGAGGCAAATCCCTTAGTATAAAATACAAACATTTCCACCATATCCACCAAATGATTGGAGCAGTATAACATCAAATCAATTACTATATTTGTGGTTGTAAGACCAACAATAATGACAACCATTTATTTGAAATAGACAGTATGCAAGATAACATAAAGTAGAAACGATTATTGGAATCACAGAGTCTTGAAGTCTAGGAACCTTTTAATATTCAAAAAATTTAATAAGAAGTGGTTGTAGGACCATCTCTGATGGCTTTCACGCTCTTTAGATACCATCATTTAAATTGTAAGAGAATGGGAGTAATACCATTAAAATGGCACCCAAACCTTGTCAAGAATGTACTAAAAACATTATAGAACTCTATTTCACATTGCCAAAGTAATGGTTGCAAAGATGGTGCAAGGAAAACCCAGGGTTTTACAAAAATGCATGTAATCAAAATCAATAACTTATCTTAAAAACGATTCTGACTATCACTTGTAACCTCACGACTCCTACCCAACATGACCTGTAGCCACAAGTATCATTTGGTTAGTATGATGCTTGAAAATTTAAACAAAAACAAGGTTTTAATTAAGGGTTGAGAAAAGTTTACCTCTCCAGTGCCTTTAACCTATACAATTTTGTTACAGTTAGAATCAAGTAACATTTGTGAAATAAATCGAATGGAGGAAAAAAGTGGAATAAAACCTTACGCAATATCCCAAATTTTTTACCTAACACTTACGGGCATAAAGTCCCATTGTATGTGATGTTTCTTTGATGTTATATTTTGTATATTGGGCATACGGTTCAACTGCACATGAGTATGATGACTTGTTTGATATATTGGGTGTAATCCAATACTTATGTTTTTTATTTAGCATGTATGTGATTGCATGTGTTGGGCATGGACCTTGAAGCACATGATTGATGTGATGATGTGTTGAACATGAGTTCTGAAGCACATGAGTAATTTAATGTTTGTGTTGAGAACAAGATCTGGAAGCACATGATTGATTGGATTTTTTTGTTGAGCGTGATTTGTGAAGCACATGAGTATTTTATGTTTTTGTTGAGCATCAGCTCTGGAGCACATGAATTATGAAATGTTTGTGTTGAAGAAGAAAGATCTGAAGCACATGAAAAGATAAGAATTGAAAGTGTTGGGCATAAGCCCCATAAAATTCGAAATTAATGTTAGAGCATAATCTCTGGAACATTAGATCCTTGGACATTGTATTCCTAGGTGTATCATACAAGTACATCTTAGCATTAGTGTTGAGCGAGGAGCTCTGGAATTGCACTAAGGTGTAACTCCTTGTTTCTTAGCTATCGGCTCTGAATAAACGCTAAAAGCTACTGAAAATTAATTATGTTGAGTGAAAATGACTCTCATAAAACATCAACCTCATCTTACTTATTCTTAAGATGATTAAATAAAATTTCATTTTTTTTTTCATCAAGCACTCAAGAACTACCACGATATACGAGGTAATCCAACATGCATGGAGGTTTAGAGATTCCTAACTTAGTTGACCAACAATGCCTGAAGGCCTTAATAAAAGAAGTGGCTAAGAAGCTAAAGAAATAATGATGTGATTTGGGATCATGCTATCTGATGCCCAAGGTTAAAATGTTAACAGTAATATATGTATAGCTATAGTTTATATATGGTATGAATGAAAGAGTAAGCATATGTATTAATAATAGTAACTATAAATAATAATTGAAGGATCTATGTATTATTATTTACTAAAATAGTTAATTAAGTATATTAGTGCCTAAAAAGAGTCAATTAGGAATTAGTCAAAGAGTTCCGAAGTTAAGATAAATAAATATTAATTTCATATAAATTAAGTAAAAGATTATTTGAAGAAAACAAATGATTCTTGATCTAACTAAAATTTAAGTCTCCATTTTCCAAAAGATTGTTTATAAAGACTCAAGCCAAAGAAAGGCTTGGGGATCTCATTTTTATGCTATCTGATCAATATTATGCTAAGGATTTTTTAGAGCATTTTCCCAGAAAGGAAAGAAATATGGTACAAAACATGATCTTCGAGATAGGCGAATCCTTACCTTTAGGAGCTCTAGACTACTTGCATTTTGGAACCATCTCGGGGCGATTCGGATTGAAACTAGGAATGGTTCTAAGTCATGGTTGGGAGGAATGTGGTAGTTCCTAGGTTATTCAGTTGATATATCTGACATCAGAATTATGCTTGTTTCTATTAATATTTTGTGCTTAAAGTGTGTAGGGTTCTAGCCATCAAATAAACTACACACTGCAAGTATGAGGGTTTCTACCTTTTCTTTAAGCTCTTACAGTTTTTATTAAAGTAGGGTTATAATATAAAGTGAAACTATATATATTGTATGTTTGCTTCATCTAGGTTTCCTTTTGTTTACAGATCCTTAAAATCCTGAACTATTTGTATAAAATTATGAATACATACTTTATATTACAAGTTGATTTACTCTTTAGAGATTAAAACTCATCCATTAATTTATTAGATATGAATATTATAGTTTAAGTCATCTTAGTATGTGATATACTTATCTAACAGAGTTTACCTTAGACTTAAACCTTAGTTATCTAAGATATCTAGCTATTTATGTATTGTTCAAACATAGATAAAATGTTAAACATACTATTTCGCAAAACTACGCAAAATAAACCTCATTAGCTTCTAAAACTAAAATAACATTGTAAACTCTCCATCTAAAACATTCAGAAAGACTATTTACAAAATTATAAACCTATAGACCAGAGATCAAATCTCTAAGTTCTAGAACTTTAAAAAAATGTCCAACACAATTTATAATAACTAAAATAAACTACCAACTAAAAGACATAAATTAAACCATAGTCCAAATATCTCACACCATTAAAATCCAACTCTAAACATAAATTTCCAACATTGGGAGATTTCATATTGCTAGCACTTATGTTTCCATTTCCACTTTAAAATCAAACATAATCCACATATCGTAAACGCTATTCAAAGATTTTAAAATAAACATTAAATACATGATAAAACATAATGCCGACAAGTTTTATTAAACCCATCCCAACCATCAAATCCTATACAGGATTGGACGCGGGATAAATCTCACAAATTACATTACAAAATATTTTAAATAAATCCCAACCATCAAAACCTATGAAGGTTTAGTTGTAGGAAAATTCATTACAAACATATCAAACTACTAAAGGTGATAAACAGAGAACCAAACACACCATTTACATAAATGAAACTATTAAATATAAGTGTAAATTTTCATCAGCTGAGGATCGAATCATGTAGGCACCACTGCTAAAACAAAAGATAAAGGCTATGACATGCACATCAAGGGTTTCACCTCTCAGGCTTCCCAAAGGAACTACTTTTTAAACTAACAGTCTTACGAAAATGAAGCCACACTCTATGCATTATTTACACAGTCACACAATAACATATATATTCGCAGGCTACATATCCATCTAAGGGTAGAGCTAGAGCTTCCAAGCTCATTGTTGCAAGGTGAAACCCCAGCCATAACATCTATTAAATCCCTACATCAACAATGTAAAATAAATGTGAAATACAGAGTCATGCTATCCATGGTTCCATTACAAGGAATGACATGGTAATATTTACAAAACATGCCATAAAGTTTACAACATAGAGCTTCCCATTAAAACGATAAACCAATACATTAAAAAACGTTGCAACACGACAGAATCTTACATAGAATGGAAGTCTTACGATAGAGCCATATACAATCGTGTCCCTTGGATTCCCAAACTATAAAAAATCCAAACCAAAAAAACTAATGTGTTTTCCCCACCGAGAGTTCAAAACTCTGCTACAAACAAACACGCAGAGGTAAGGGCCTTTTCATTTTTTGGGGATTATCCAGAGACAGGTTGCGCATGCCACCTAAGGAGACACGAGGGAAGCCACATTTGAGCCACCCTTTGTCACCTGCAAAACCAAATACCAAATGCTTAGGAGTATGACAGTCGTAGATGAAATCAAACAAAACATTAAATTACTGAAAACAACGAGATGACTTACCTCATGAAGGAGCAGGAAGGATGTTGAAAGTTTTACATCATAGCTCCCTGGAGCACAAGGCCACCCAGATGAAAACCAGCTAGGACCAAATGAAATGCATATTGACCCTAACCAACGCTTGAGGCCAAGTTCCCACACTTCCCTAGAAGAATTTATGTCGCCACCCTGTCCTCCACCATCCACTGAATCAAAACCCGTAGACCTATAGTTTCACTCCAGACCAATTTCCATAGTCCACTACCCCAATGTTAAAACCATAGCAAAACCCTCAAATCCCATGTTAAAACAAAGTTGTATTGCATATGAAATATGCCATAAACCAAATATTTTCACCCTATAGTTTTCCAAAAGCACTTTTTACAAGGTTTTCAATGGTATATGCACCATGCCATAAACCCCATTCCTTATACCATAAAGTTTACAAACTATACAATATATATCAAGGTGGATAAGGTTTTAAACCTTAAAAATAATAAAAACTACCACAAAGTTTTTAACCATACACTTAATCAATCTTGCATAGACATAGGACTTAGCCATAGTTAGGCCTAGGACTTAGTCCTCCTTTCAGCAACTTTGAATAGGATAGTGTAGTATAGATGTAGTATTGTAGGATGTATTTTCCTGCCATGGTCATAGACAAAGATAACCACTCGAATAACCTGCATAAGTGTAGGATTCTGCATTAGTTCACAATGAACTAAGTAAGCCCCTCAAAGCAGTAGGAAACCTTACCTTTCCAATTGGACCATTAAGGGATAAAAACCTGCCACTCCACCCCTTGACATCCAAAGGAAAGTCAACCTTTTTATTAAATAAAACCATAAATGAAAAATAATACATATAAATAGGAAGTAAAATGTAACTTAACTAGCATCAAAAAATTCTTGATACTAGTAGAGACAAGAAAAGTAATCATATAAATAAATATGTAATACAACCACATCACATAAACATATCATCATTAGATAGGTAAACACATAAAAGGGAAAAACAACTTACGGCACTTAGATTTAGTAACAACGAAAGTTACATTCCGTGGGAGTTAAAACAATGTCCTTGAAGGGTAGAATTTACTAGCCTGTGATTTTTTTTATCTACGAAATTTACAGACATTAGAAGTGGTATCAGAGCCTAGATTCAAACACTAAGAGACCTAATGGGCATTACCAAACATTCATTGTAGAAAATAAATTATATTTCATATTTTTAACTAATAAGAAATATTTGTTATTACAAATTTTACATTGCAGGATTCAAAGAACAGTTCTTATTATGAACATGGAAGAAGACAAGAACGGGCAAGGAAAACTGAATACCCCCACATGGGAAGAAGAACTGGTGGTTGAATTAAATTGTGATATATTGAAAACCATACAAATTCTACAAGAAAACTTATAGAGTTTCAAATATGATAATATGAATAAAAGGAAATAGAAGCAAGAAATTAACGAATCTTTAATATGGAACATGACGGGAGGAAGCCCGCAGGGATATCCTACTCATTCAACCAACAAATTCAAGACAGATTTTTATCATAAATGGGACAACAACCCAAAAGAAGAAGACATAGCTGAACCTCTAGAAAGAGATTATCATAGTATTTGCAATGATAATTCCCTTTCTCCTTGCAGAAAGAAACATAGGAATGATGACAACCTCCAAGGAGAGTTCAGAAAGATAAGATCCCCAACCTACAAAGGAGAGATGAATAACGAGGAGAAAGCTGAAGAATGGATTTTAGGTATGAGAAAATACTTTTGAGTACATAACTACTCTAGTGAGATGAAATCCCATCTAGCAATATATAATTTAAAATGGAAAAGCATCTAGATGGTGGAGAGACCTAAAGCATACCAAAAAGAATGTGGTAAAGGAAATATCATGGAGTAACTTTCAAAGGATTTTTTAGGAGAAATACATTCTTGAAAGATTTTTTGATGGGAAGGTGAAATAATTTCACTAGTTAAGGACGAGTTCCATGACCATGGATGCTTTCATTAACATATGTTTGGATCTGTTACATTACATACCTTACATAAAATACGAGAAAGTGAAAATACAACAGTTTTTAGGATGTCTTCCTCCCAATTTTCAAGAGAGAATTTAATTTGAAATGCCTAAAACTCTAGACACCACCCTACACAAAGATAGGCTTTGTTATGAGGATGGACAACTAAGGAAAAATAAACATCAACAAAATTCAAGACAATTCTAGGACCTTCTTGGACAACCACAAACTACGATTCAACCCACCACCTTACATAAAATACAACAATAGCTTTCCAGCCAATAAGAGTTTCCGGAATATAGGTAAAAATACAAATGTACTAGCACCAAATGGTAATAGAATATCAACAAATAGAGGAGCCAATGCTTCCTTGCTACAAATCAAATGTTGGGAATTCCAAGGGCCCCATTATTCCCGAGATTATAAGAACAAGAGACCAATGGATTCTTGCACTATTTACAGGAAGAACCAATGGTAGAGGACATAGCTAGCACACCGAGGATTTATGCCGCTTTGGATGGCCGACACGTGGACCATCAAGCTACGATGGTCGAAATACAAGTTAAGGTTTCAAATAGTTCTATTTCAGTTTTGGTTGACCTCGATGCTTGTCGAAGCTATGTATCACCAAAAGTTATTGAAATATGTAAACTAGACAAAGTTAAACATGAGAAACCATGGCTGGTGCAATTAGCCACGAGTACGCAATGAAAGGTTTCTGGAATAGTTAGATATTGTGAGGTAAACTTGAATGGTTTCTCTACTATGATAAATTTGAACATTTTACCATTAGGATCATATGATGCAGTTATCGACATGGAGTGGTTGAAACATCACCATTTCATGATCGATTGTCTACACAAGTCGATCTTGTGCACAGATAGCCAAGGGAATCATAAAAAGATTCAAGGAACACCTAAGAAGGTTTCTGTTAGGTAGATATATTCCTTACAAGTAAAGAAGTGCATTAGTAAAGGTTGCAAACTATTTTAAGTGAACATCGAGGATGTAGAACTCAGAGAGAGAAGCACATCGAGGACTTTCATGTTCTTCTAGAATTTACGGATGTATTTCGTGAGGAAATACCAGGATTACCACTCAAACGAGACTTAGATTTTTCCATATAATTAACACGAGGATCAATTCCGGCTTCAAAAACCCCATATCACATCAGCACACCAGAGTTGGTGGATCTCAAGTTACAGATGCAGGAGTTTATTGAGAATGGTTATATCTGACCTCTTGTGTCCCCTCGGGGAGCACCTATACTCTTTGTAAAGAAGAACGAATCCATGATGCAGATGTGCAGCGATTACCACCAACTTGAAAATATGACCATTAAGAATTGTTACCCACTCCATAGGATCGATGACTTGTTTGACCAAGTAGGAGGAGCCAAGATATTTTCAAAGATCGACCTATGGTCCAGTTACCATCAGGTATGGATCTCTGATGAAGATATTCATAAAGCGACCTTTCAAACGTGATAATACCACTACAGGTTTGTAGTAATGCCATTCGAGCTCACCAAGGCACCCACAAATTTTATGTGTATGACAACCAATATCTTCAGTAAATACTTGGGTAAATTTGTATTGGTGTTTATAGACGATATCCTGATTTAATCTAAGAGTAAAGAGGAACACGAGGAGCATCTCCGCATAGTACTATAGGTGTTATGGGAACACCAGCTTTACGCTAAGTTTAGTAAATCTGATTTTTACAAACCACAGATACAATATCTAGGTCACATCATCTCCAAGAAGGGGATAGTCATTGACCTGGAAAATATTAAAGCCATAGAGGATTGGCCTACCCCTACCAATTTCACAGACATTAGGTCATTTTTGGGATTAGTCGGTTACTACTGGAAGTTCATCGAGAAATTCAACCTCCAAAATGACTCTTTCTTTCCCATGTAAGTTACATTTCTTCCCAAATTCGACTTATGATGCATATTTTGAAGTTTATTAGCCTTTTAACTCATCCAAGAACCTTTAGGCTTCGCACAGATTCGAAATTGCAAGAGGAGAATTCCATGTGGCACAAAATTTCTACTTTGTGTGGGCTACATAGTATACATGTGTCTCCATTCTCTTCGAGCTTAGTGGTGCATGACACCTAGGGTTTAGCCATCTCTACAAGATATTTTCAAATGGATTTCGACTAGGGTTATCACATGAACCCTAAAATTGCACATGTTATTTCCATTGCCCATTTAAAGATTTGATATACATCACACTTTCTACATCACCTTATTTTTCTATCAATTACGTCTAATATTAGCTTCTGAAAATCGGAATTAGTCTTATTCATGCCGCACTCTCAAAGATTTTGGTTTGAACAACGTGTTAGAAAACACTTTTAATTTATTACCCATGAATTTATATTTATATATATATTGAACTTAGGTTAATTTATTAACCATGAAAATATATTTATATATATTTTGAACTTAGGATTTTATTAAATTTATATATGTTTTCAATTTTAGATTTTAATAATATTCAAATGAGAAAATAATAATTAAATTGCAAATTTATAAAGTTTAATAAATTAAGCTTTGTTATATTTAAGTTTTAAAATATTTCTATTTATTTATCTATTATTTATTATATATAGAAATTATATAAAAAATTTAGAAAATTAATTATTTAAATATTTAATAAAAACTAAAATTCAAAACATAGATAAATATATTTAACTATTTATTTATTTATTTATTTCATTTTGATTTCAAGGATTATAAATGATACCGATAGTTTTTTTTTTTCATTTTTATCTTAAGGATTATAAATGTTTATAATTCTTAAATATAGTAGGTAGATTATGACACTTTAATGTCTACATAATGTACTTTATTTCTCGAGGTGTATTTATATATTTTGAAATTTATTATTATAAAATAAGCATTTTAATGTCTACATAATGTACTTTGTTTCTAAAAGGGTGTATTTATATATTTTTAAATTTATAATTATAAAATTATTTTGTATACACCTAAATATAATACATAAAAAAAAATTGCTCTTGTTGCTTACTATAGGGTTTGCTGAAGTTTATGATGATGAGTGTAATATCCCGAAATTTGGACATACAATTTATAGGCATGATCCTATTGACCATGATGATTATATTAATGTTTTATTTTATATTGGGTCAAGGACCCCACTGCATATGAACGTGATGATTTGGGCGTAAGCCGATTGTTGATGATATATAGGTATATATATGTTTTGTGTTGGGAATGGACCCTGAAGCACGTGATTGATGAAATGTTTGTGTTGGACGTGGACCCTGAAGCACATGATCAATGAGATGTTTTGTGTTGAGTGAAAGGCTCTAGAGCACATGAGTAATTACATTTGTGTTGAGCATAAAGCTCTAGAACACATGAAAATATAATTTGGAAATGTTGGGCATAAGCTCTAGAGCATTACATGTTGGTGTTGAGCATAAGATCTAGAGCATCAGATCTTTGGCCATTGTATCCCTAGGTGTATCGTACAAGTACATCCTAGCATTTAGTGTTTAGAGAGAGCTCTAAAATTGCACTATGTTTGTAACTCCCTATTATAAGCATTTAGTATGGGATCTGGTAAGTGCTAGGGGTCACTGAAAAGATTAAAATCACCTCCAAGTAAAAATGACTAGAGGAATAATATTGATCTCATCATACTTATTTTTAAGTGATTACATGAAATTTTGAATTTCTGTATTCTCATCAAATACTGAAGAACTACCATGTTATACGAGGGAAATCCAACATGAAAGGATGTTTAGAGTTGTCTGGCCTAGTAGACCTGATCCATCTATTTACTTGGCCTTCATAAAAGAAGTGTCATGAATTATAAGGGATCATGCCACATGATGCCCGAAGACAAGTGTTAACAAGTATTTTAATAGTATGCATTTTATACATAGTATGCATAAAGAATTAATTATGATTAATTATATAATTGGATAAAGAAAGAAGAGAAGCTCCACCAATTATTATTTATTATTAAAGGATTAATAAATAGTGAAATATCTATGAAAGACAAACTAGGAACTAGTTAAAAGCTCCAAACCCATTACAATAACATTAATATATTCATAAACATTACCAATCCAAATAGTAAGCAATCGTATAACCATTCTATATAGTCCATGCTATACATCTAGTATGTGCAGGCTACGCTTTCAAGCTATGCCACAACCCTTTAACCAATCAATGCATACATTAATAGTGATGTCATAAAGACCCTAGTTATGGCCTTGGCCAAGTTTCAAACTAATCACATAGTCACGCTTTCAAACCAAATCGATATCATGGGTTTTCATAACCTCGAGATGTCACGACCTTTCTTCCAAGTAAACCTTTTACATTAAAATACCAACCAAAAAGATATCGTGGTCATTGGGAGAGGCACATGCCATTATTGGGATGGAATCCACCCATGTTGAGCCAATACAAAACTAAGAATACAATACTCTGTTTAAAAACACATACTTTATTTATAAGCTAATGCAGAGCACATGGTGGCAAGCCAATGGGCTATGGCACCATTGTGACAATGGTGCAGCCCATGGGATAACACCTAAAGATCTACAAGCTCCCTACTCAACACACAAACCAAAAAATCAGAGTGTTGTGCATACGACCATAACCCAAAACAACATTTTTATACGCAGAGTAATTTTCTATAGGTTGTAAAGCCACGATCGATCCCATTAGAGTCCACAAAAAGCACAACCATTAAATAACCATACAAAACCCAAGTTACACAGTATTAAACCATGGATGAACTCATAGGTATTTCATATCAAATCATTACATTTTCATATTAAAAACCAATGTGCGTGTATTTACATAGAGAGGCACGAAACCCCTTTGATGGAAAGTCAAGTAATTAAAACGTTAATGGAAAGATGTGAAATATGGCACCATTACAAGTAATGGTGCATCCACGGCCCAAACAAATACCAAATATCTCAACGAGAGCCCATTTAAAACAATATCAAGCTACATCATAAACCCCCAAGGAAGAGTAAACAAGTGCCACATGAAACCCCTACCCAGTAAAGATTTCCAACTCAGGAATGCCCAAAATAAGAGGAGGCAAGTGATTCTTGCTAGCAAGCTTACCATGGCCATGGAGAAGAAATCCCAAATTGACAGTGCAGCCTGTACAAAACCCAGAGTGCCTTTGCTTTCACCTATAGACAAACCACAATGGCATGAGGAGCATGACCATGCCATGGAGAAAACCAAATGAAGCATTGCATTTTACATAGAGCCAGATGAGCTTACCTACGAATCATTGGGGTCAAATCAATTCACCAAATGTGCAGATTCTTCACTACACCACAATGCAAATACCATAATGCACATATAATGAATTCCAAGTCATTTGCCAAGGGTTTTCTCCAACCCCGATGGAAATTAATGACACCAGCTGGTGGCCATTAATGCCACCATAAACCCCAGCCATCAGATCGTGTCTCAACATTAAAACAACGATGTCTTATGATAAACCCTCTATACTATGGTTTTGCCACTCTTTAAAAGTTAGCATAGGCCAATACTAATGACATGGTTTATATACCATAGTCCCAACCTTAAGGTATGCGCAACCCTTTTTACAATATATTCCCCTTAGTAAGAAGCTTATAGTGTTATCATATGCCCTTTAGGATAGTTCATATAGGTAGCATATGCATTTAATTCATATTCTAGGTTTGTATCATTTAGGCATAATGACAAACGTAGTATGCCATGATGCCCTCGCTAGGAAGAACAAGCGTAAGTCTACAAGCTCGTCATGAAGGTAAACCTGCAAATATTGAAATAAAAGATGAGTAAGTAATTAAACAAGAGATAGACAATAACAATGAAAGGACAGTCATATAATTCATAATAATTGAATAAATTAACAAATAAAGTTAATTAGCAAACATAAGGCATACCTGAGTCGTAAAACGGATCGGTAACAAAAGTGCAAGACAAAATGGGAAGTACAACTAAGAACTGAATTATGTCAAGTAACCAATAATCTCGATGTCGCAAGAATAACCTACGAATCAATGAATAAGGTGCCTTAGTTTAAATGAACTAAATAAGATTGCATAATGAAGAATAAGCTTACCTCTTAGATCATCATGGGAGAATGAGTCCCGCAACTCCATCACTTTGTTCCCATCAATAAT
The DNA here is from genome assembly GCA_001517045.1 of Pseudotsuga menziesii. NCBI lineage: Eukaryota > Viridiplantae > Streptophyta > Pinopsida > Pinales > Pinaceae > Pseudotsuga > Pseudotsuga menziesii. The sequence continues at coordinate 94,055 of LPNX010190866.1, forward strand.
GTTAAGTTAGTTTTCATTAAATAAACAAAGTATACATGTGCAGGAGAAAAACAATGATCTATATAACTCATTAATTCACCGAGAGTAGTAACTAAGATATATTGATAGTTTAAATAAAATAATTAAGACATAATATTTAAATGAACTAATAGTCACCGAATGGATAATGGATTCACAAGACAATGGGAAGAATCTGAATAGGATGAAAGTTTAAGGAGCATCCATGTTTCCGCACGAGTACTAATGATCCCTTTTGGGTAGTTTTCACTAGCTTATAATTTTTATTTTTTTTTCAATTTTTGGGGACATTATAAGTTGTATCAGAACCCAATTTCAATACTGAGAGACTTATGGGCACACCAAGCATTCACAGAAAGAAAATAAAGTATGATAAGTAATGTTTGTTACTAAAGAAATTTTTTGCTGCTATTAAAATTTTTTGTGTTACAGGAAAATTTTTATAGCGCTGTTCAGTTTATGAACACTGAGGAAGAAAACAACTGGAAATAAGAAACGACCACCCCCACTCCAGAAGTGAACTTGGTGGTCAAGCTAAACTATGATGTGCTGAAAACTTTGTACAATATTCAAGCTGAACTGAAGAGTTTAAGAGAGGACAATCTAAATGAAAGAAAGGAATAGTAAGCTATAAATGAAGCATTATTACGTAACATGATGGGAGGGAGCCCACAAGGTAAACCCAGCCAGTCCACCAACAGATCCAAAAGAGAATCGTACTATGAGTAGGCCAGCATCCCAACAGAAGCAGAAAAAGAAGGTACCCATGAAGAAACTAAAGGAGATCATCACAGTCCTTCTAGTGATGATTCACTTTCTCCACGGAGAAAAAGGCAAAGAAGTGATGATAGTATTTAGTGGGAGTTTCAAAAATTAAGAGCCCCGACCTATGAAGGTGAATTAAATATGGGAGAGAAGGATGAAAAATGGTTGTTGGGAATGAGTAAGTATTTCCAGGTTCATAAATATTCCAGTGTGAAGAAGACTAGGCATGCCATCTATATCTGAATGGTAAGGCAACAATATGGTGGCAAGATTTAAAGCACACTAAGAAACATGAGCTGTGAGAAATAAACTGGGTAAGGTTGCGAAATATTTTCTAAGAAAAATACATGTCGGAAAGGTTCTTTGACAAAAAGGTAAAATAGTTCCATGAACTACGTGTGGGATCCATGACTATGGATGCATTTATAAAAAGATTTCTAGATCTGCTGCATTATGTACCATATATCAAAGAATAAAAGGTGAAGATCTAGCAGTTCCTAGGATGTCTTCCTCCCAGTTTTCAGGACAGATTGAATTTGACATGCCAAATACAATGGATACTACACTACACAAGGCCCGACTCTGTTACGAGCATGGGCATTTACGACAAGAAAACCAGAACCGAAACAAAGAAAAGTCTAGAAACGTTTCTGATAATTGCAAGCCTAGGTCAAACCCATAGCCTTATAGAAAGAAAAATAACAGCTTTCCAACAAACAAGAACTTCAACAAAAATGGTACGAAGCCTTATGTACTAGCTCCTAATGGGAATAAGCAAGTGGTGAGTGGAGCCAATGCTATCCCTTTAGCGATCAAGTGCTGGAAATGCAACAGGATGCATTATGCCTGAGATTGTAAGGAAAATAACAATGGAGTATTGCATAACCTGCAAGAAGAACCTACCATTGAGGATATAGCAAGAACCTTGAAAATATATGCAAGATTAGATGGCCGACATGTGGACCGTCAAGCTACAATGGTGGAGATCGAAGGTAAGATCTTGAACACCTATGTTTCAATACTTATTGATCTCGGTGCTTGGCGGAGCTATGTTGCACCTAAGATTGTTGATCTATGCACGTTAGGAAAAGTAAAGCATGATAAACTATGGCTGGTACAGTTAGCCACCAGTATGAAATGGAAGGTTTTGGATATTGTTAAAGAATGTGGACTAAACTTGAATGGTTTCCTTACTAAGGTAAACCTGAAAATCCTACCTTTAGGATCATGTGATATTCTTATCGACATGGACTGGTTGGAATAACACCATGTCATGCTCGATTTTCTACACAAGTATATCTTGTCTACTAATGGCCAAGGGAACTAGGTGAAGGTTCAAGGAATCCCAAAGAAAGTTTCTGTAAGACAAATCTCTGCCTTACAAGCAAAGAAGTGTGTTAGGAAGGGATACAAGTTATTTGCAGTGAACATCCGAGACATAGAGTCTAATAGAGAAAAACGCATAGAAGAATTCCCCATTCTTTAAAATGTCAAGGATGTGTTTCCCAAGGAAATCCATGGATTACCTCCGAAACGAGACCTAGAATTTTCCATCGAATTGATCCCAGGATCAGTTCTAGATTCCAAAGCCCCTTACCACATGAGGGTACCGGAATTGGTGGAACTCAAACTGTAGTTGCAATAATTAATAGAGAAGGGGTATATCCAACCCAGTGTGTCACCTTGGGGAGCATCAATTTTGTTCATAAAGCAAAAGGACGGTATGATGCGGATGTGCATTGATTACCGTCAGTTGAACAAAATGACTATAAATAACTGTTACCCGCTCCCTAGGATCGATGATTTGTTTGATCAGGTAGGAGGATCCAAAATAATTTTTAAGATTGACCTACGATCTGGGTACCATCAGGTATGGATCCAAGATGAAGATATTCCCAAGACTACTTTTTGTATGAAATATGGTCACTACGAGTATGTAATGCTGCCGTTCGAATTGACCAATGCACCCACAAAATTTATGTGTATGATGAAAAACATATTCAGTAAATATTTGGATAAGTTTGTACTAGTCTTTATTGACAACATTCTGGTTTATTCCAAGAATACAAAGGAACACGAAGAACACCTTCGCATAGTACTTCAGGTGTTCAGAGAACACTAGTTATATGCTAAGTTTAGTAAATGTTATTTTTACCAACCACAAATATAGTACCTATATCACATCATATCTGAGGCAGGAATAGTTGTGGACCCGAAAAAGATTCGAGCTATAAAGGATTTTCCTACCTCGACTAGTGTCACTGACATTATGTCCTTCTTAGGTTTAGCGGGGTATTATCAAAAGTTCATTGAGAACTTCTCAAGAATTTATTGCTCCATGACGGCTTTGTAGAACAAAGCAAACAACTTCTTATGGACTGACATGTGTGAAGAAAGTTTTCAAAGGCTTAAGTAAACTTTGATTACCGCACCAGTGTTGCGGATTGTGGATCTCGATGGGGATTTCGTTGTATGCACAGATCCAATTAAGGAAGGACTTGGAGGAGTCCTCTTGCAAAATGATCATGCAATCTATTATGAATCATGGAAATTAAAAGAGCATGAGCAGAATTATCCCACACACTATCTTGATTTAGCAACCATTATCCACGCTCTGAAGATGTGGAGGCACTACCTCATGGGAAGGAAGTTCCTCCTAAAGACTAACAATATGAGCCTAAAATATTTATTTGATCCACCCGATCTGAATGCGAGGCAAGCCAGATGGTTGGCTTTCCTGAGTGAGTATCCCTTTGAACTAAAGCATATCAAGGGAAAAGAGAACAAAGTTGTTGATGCATTGATTCAACAGACTCATATGAAATATGAGGTGACCCTGAGTCAAATTGATGCAGATTTGCATGAGAATATTAGAACGTCCAACAAGGTTGACCCATTCTAAGTGGAAATCGTCAATAAGGTCCAAGAGGACCGGGTGTTTCAACAACAAAAGGAGTACAAGGTGGATAAATCTGGAATACTATAGTCTAAGGATAGATTGTATGTTCCAGTTGGAGGGGACATTCGGTCCAACATCCTCATAGAATTTCATATGGCACCCTACTTAGGGCACTTGGGATATCAAAAGATGATATCTTCCATCAAAAGAGACTTTTTATGGCCCATGTTAAAGGCCAACATTTCAATGTTTATTGTGAAATGTTAGGAATGCCAGCTAGTTAAAGCTGAGCACCAGCATCCTTCAGGATTGCTATAGCCATTTCCCGTTCTGGAATGGAAGTGGGAGGTTATCAGTATGGATTTAATTACTGCCTTACCCAAAAGCAAGAAGAAAAATGATTCCATCTTCGTACTCATTGACAAGCTATGAAAGGCAGCACACTTCATCCCTATGAAATCAAACTACAAGGCCATGAACATTGTCAATATCTTCCTAAAAGAGATATTTAGATTACATGGGATACCCAAAGTAATTATCTCAGATTGACATGTTAAGTTTATAGGAAAGTTTTGGAGATCTTTATTCTCTGGATTAGAGACACAGCTGAACTTTAGAACTTCTTATCACCCGCAGACAGACTGGCAGATGATAAGAGTAAACCAAATTGTGGAAGACATGCTTTGAATGTATGTCATGAACAACCCCACCAAGTGGGAGGATCATATGCACCTTGCAGAGTTTGTATATAACAACGAGTGTCAGGATTCCACGAAGATGAGTCCCTTCGAGGTACTCTATGGACAGAAGTGTAGGACCCCAGTTACTTTGGACAATCTGGTGGATTAGCTCATGTTAAGGCCTGACCTATTATTGGACTTGGAAAAGTTAGTTACCAAGGTCCAGTGAAACCTTAAAAAGGAACAAGACCGTCAGAAAAGTTATGTAGATAAGAAAAGAAAATATAAAGAATATGAAGTAGGTGAGCATGTCTACTTGAAGGTGAAAGCAAAATGGAGCTCGTTGAGCTTGGGTAGGTGTGTTAAGTTAGCACCCAAGTTTTGTGGACCTTTCAAAATTCTGGCCAAGAAAGGACCAGTGGCGTACGAACTAGCATTACCTACGCACGTAAGAGGTCATAATGTTTTTCATGCATCTATATTAAAGAAATATGTTTATGACACTAAGCACGTCATTGATTGGTCATTATTATAGGTGGAACCCGAGGGGAATTTTCCCCTAATCCTTTGCATATATTGGACAAGAGACAAGTGCAGCTTCGAAAGTGCACTATAGTCCAATTGAAAGTGAAGTGGAAGCACTTTGAGGTAGATGAGGCTACCTGGGAGAATGAGGCCACCATGAGAAAGACTTACCCTACCTTGTTTTATGATATCATTCAAAGTCCCTAGAACTTGAGGGACAGTGTTATACTAAGCGGGGAGGGAGGTAATATCCCAAATTTTGGACCTACCATTTATAGCCATGATCCTATTGACCATGATGATTATATTGATGTTTTATTTTATATTGGGTCTGTTACAGAGAGAAATTCCTATGGCTTGGGGTACCACAATAGACAACTTGAATCCAGAAATCAATCCTTTACAATATGCAAGAGAAATCAAATATCTAACACTAAAGGATCAAAACTCGTACCTTATTTTGGATGGTTGAAGTAGATCCCCATTGAGCTTTCCAACTCCAGCTTGAATTGATAAATTACTTCCTCAACAATTAGTAAACAAGACAAGCATTCTATATATATTGGTGTTAGATCTACTCTAGCATATATAATCAACAATGTATAAGCATTTGAAATCATCCATGAATAAGATATTCATTCAAACATACATTATTGGATAGGTAAAGATATTTCTATTAATATAAAATCAAAGATTACAATGAATACAACCTCTGTCAGCACGTCTGTGAATCGAAGAAACTGAATTCCCCCGCATGGGCCTCCACCACCTCAATCATCCATCTCTCGATAGCAAGCTTACAAGAAAAAGGTAATCTTGGGAAGAACACCAAAGTGCTCCAAGGGACAAAGGGATGTAGACTCAAGCATAAGTTCTGGAAACAATGGATTATAGTTTCTTTGCTCTCAATTCTCCCATATTCTTCAATGTATCCAAAGGGTTCCTTATATAGATCTTCAATGGGGTAATGAAGGGTCAAATCCAAGTGATCTCAAGGCATATGGAATGCCATGAGACAAGTTAGTCGGATCCATGTCAAGGAAAACTCCAAAAGAATTTATCATTTTGCACACATCCCGATGTACATGGTTTTAGGGGTCAAACCCATGTATATACACGAGAGAGGGTTTAAAAGTTGCGTATAGAAATTTAAGCATGTTTTTAGGGATGATATTGGAAACATCAAAGGTATTAAAAAGGTCCATGGGGTCTAAAGAGTCTGTAGAGTGACAGGGGAAGGCCATACAAGTGTGATTCACTAGGTGTGGTAAAATCAGCTATAATAGATGGCCCCTAATGTGTGAGGTTAGACAGGTCATACGATGGATGAAATACATTATAAGTTCATCCCAGAAGTGGAGTGATGAAGAACCCAGTGGAAGACCAGACACCCAATCATCATAGTACAATGATATAACTTTGCATATAACTGCAAATACATATAGCAATCCTGGATACATAAGAGTACAATGGCCATGAATAGCCATGATACAAAATATGACATGTATGGTCATCACCACATAAAATATACATAGATCAGAATCTCCATGATGAAGATATACAAAGGATCATGATCTCCATGAAAGCTGAAGATATATAACAAATCAAGATCTCCATAATGGCTAGAAATGTCTGACATATATTGGAATGAAGTCACGAGAGCTGAAATCTCATTAACACTGGCACAATCAAGGAGGTAGAATTTGTGAGATGCCACCAATCTGGAAGGTCTTCTACACAAACCGCTACGAGTACAAGTCCTACTATGTGAATAGAGGTGTCGAGGTTGAACATAGTAGTCCATTGTCTGATTACCGGTCATTGATGTATACCATTAACAGACGCGAGATCACCCACCGATAATGATAATGGGAATGAAGGTAATAGAGTGAAAACTAACAAGTGTGAATAAATGTGTTGAGGTTGAACACTTGATAGAATCCATCGATCAGGGGCCATTGATTTATTCCTAAAGAACTATCGATGGTGAGAGAACCTGCCACTGATGACTGCAAGTCTCAAGGCACTTAAAAATGACTCTAGATTCTAATCCCAGAATAAATGATCTGAATTTGATGGGATGAAATCCACTAGAAGGAGGGAATTAAGGCATCCCCCATCATCCAACATGAGGTACACAAAAAAGTTTTATAATGTGGAAGGACTCGATCATAAGGTACACGAACTAGTAACTCTACCAAGAATGGCTGACATGCAAAGTCAAGATAACTGAGGAATGGTTAACTCAGGTTTCAAATTCCTTCAAATAAGAGCATAATGGAAAATAGTGACTGAATGTAGGTAGCACAGACTCGATATACAAAACTGGGACATCTCTGCGACATAGGAGGCATCGACAGAGGCTCCAAAGGGACTGGAAGCTTAACGAGTTGGTGGAGATAAACTCAGATAAACAAGTATAGATCCTAAAGTCAAACTATAAACCCAACCAACGGATGTGATACATAGTGCTCTGTTCGAAGGTGACACGACTCGATAGTTGCCAAAGATAACATCTTTCCTTGTCCGGATTTTTGGTTTTTTAAATTTTTTAGGACTTTTTGAAATATTTAAAAAGCTTGAAAAAGAATAAAACTTCTTTATAGTTACAGAATAGGAGGATATGAGTGTCATATGGGAAAACAAACTAGTTCAAAGCAGTGGAACATACCTATGATCAATGCAAGGATACATGTGTAGTATAGCGACACTCGGGGGAAAGTCCCCTCCTGGTAAAATAGGGAATCAAGATGCAAAGGATATAAACGATGGCTTTGCATGGCTAGACATGAGACAAGCTCGAGCTATATGGCTGAAACTCAAAGTCAGGGAAGACGACGTAAGGCTCAAGAAGGCAGGAAAAGCTCATGATAATGCAATTACAACTTGACATAAGGGAGTCCCGAGGGAAATAGGCCAGCAAAAGATCAAGAGGAGTATGATGCTCTTGCAAAATGTCATGGCAATACTATACAATAGACTCCCAGACCTAAGAGATGACTCATAGGATGGGTACCAAATTCAAAGGCGAGCTAAATAGGACACCCATGCATAGGAAATCTCTACCATTCACATAGTACCACTTCTAACAACAACATGAAGGTTTCGTGATACCATGGAATGGGTTCATACCTAAGGTTAAGATGAAATGGTCATAAGGCCATGCAAAATGAAAGCGGATGTGAAATCCTAACCTATATGCCAGTTTAGACATGATAACTGTGATAGGAACGAACGGGTCGAAACCTCGAAGAGAGTGTACAAAAACAGGACCCTACATGACAACCATATTAGTCCAAAACAACCCAAAATAGTCAATAAAGAATCCAAACTATATGGAATAGGGAGGAATGATCATGAAAACTACTCCCAAGGGAAACAATGTGGTGAACGATGGGACATAAAAAAGAAAGTAAGGTGTAGACCCAACTTTCATGCATCCACTACTGCCCTCATGGGGGTGACCACCGATGTAAAGACTGAACAAAGGGAATAAAAATCCTCCAGAAATGGAGTAGAGGATGGAATATGACCATTCCCAAATCTATGAGCACGGTAAGGGGTTGTGATGCCCCCAAGTCTGACACCACGGTCCATAGTGGGACCAAGGACAGGTGATAGGATACTAGGCATGCCGAAAATAAAAGGACCCGAACTCAAGAGAGCATAAATATACTCAAGTAACCATGATCCCAAATGCAAACTATCACATAAAGAGCACACTCCTAAGAAAATATACAGCCAAAATACAAGCAAACGAAGGGGAGGATATCTGAGCTCCTGGATGCAGCAGGTATGTCTCGCCTAGGAGAGGCTCAAAACTCCCATACACTACAACCGCAGGTATGCAACCAATTATAGTGGCCCTCGGCTTCAACACATATAGAGACTATGTTGTCTAACCCCAACCTAGCTGGGACACCCGTAGAATAACCCCTACAAAGTACCCCCTCGATAACCTAGGTAAGGCAACTAAGGTCACCTCAATATAACTAATGCTCAGGCGGATAGTCACAGGTGGGATCAACCGTATGGGAAGGGTAGCAAAGCCCAAAACTCTCGAAAGAGCCCCCAGATATGAATACACTCCTAGAAATATCTTTGGTGCTACTCAATTATGACATGGGGTCATCCCAATCATTAACTGCTCACACTACCTCGTGCTTAACTCCCTTGTAAGAGGAGGATCCTGAGAAACACTAATTATACCAAGTAATTTCACACTCTCACCTCGACAGACACATACATGTTGTTGTCTAGTGGTCTTGGAGAATTTACTCACAATGAACTATTCCAAGACCCTAAAACCTAATCTTGTTGGTGTACCCTATAAAAGAAAATACTATAATCCATTTTAATTAAGTGTTGATTTTAATTAGCTGTAATTAGTCAAAGGGAAATGATTGTGCAACTAATGAAGTTATGACTCAGCACGGAAGTAAATATGCACACCATAACAAACAATGCTAAGTGCAATCTTTGTCAAATGAAAAATAAGGTATGCCACTACATGAGATGCATAGATATATATTCCTTTCTGAATGCCAATGCAATCCTTCCTATATGAAAGCCTACCTAAAACTATCATCTAAGTAATCCAATGCAAGTACCTCCTCAAATCCATATACAAAAATGCAACTACCTTGTATTTTTCAATATAAAAGAATGAAAAATGCAATAAAAGTCATGTAAAACTCTCCATCTCTGCAACAAGTATAAAACACAAGCCCAGGAAGACACCGAGACAAAAAAGAGTAATGCACTAATGAAAAAAAAAAGGATAAATGACTAAAACTACTTTCAAATAAAAATAAATGAAAAAGTGGTCTCTAGTCACAAAAGAAGCATCCAACAGACAACATCAGACCCAAGGAAGACCCAACCACACTCACAACCCACCAAAAAACTTCCCCCAACATCAAACTCACCAAAAGGGAGGATGTACGTGACTGTTTAAAGAACACCTGCGTATATAAGCAACTTTTGGCCAAAAAGCTGCATGTATACGTGGATTTTGGCCAAAAACCTGCGTGTATATGCGACTTTTGGCCAAAAATCTGCATATGTACGTGACTTTTGGCCAAAAACCTACGTATACAGAGAAGACAGTGGTAAAAAGCAGGCCAAGGGTCAAACCAATAAAGGGGAGTGTCAATGGATGAACATACTATAAAATGCAACACAAAAACAAGGAGAAACAAAAAGCAAGTCAAGAATATCAAGCCCATTGTGCCCACAAACCCCAAATAAAAACAAGGAACATCCCCAACAGAGTCGCCAACTTTGTTACGGAGAGAAATTCCTATGGCTTGGGGTACCACAACAGACATCTTGACTCCAGAAATCAATCCTTTCCAATATGTAAGAGAAATCAAATATCTAATGCTAAAGGATCAAAACTTGTACCTTATTCCGGGTGGTTGCAGTAGATCCCCGTTGAGCTTTCCAACTCCAGCTTTAATTGATAAATTACTTCCTCAATAATTAGTAAACAAGACAAGCATGCTATATATATTGGTGTTAGATCTACTCTAGCATATATAATCAACAACGCATAAGCATTTGAACTCATCCATGGATAAAATATTCATTCAAACATACATTATTGGACGGGAAAAGATATTTCTATTAATATAAAATCAGAGATTACAATGAATACAACCTCTGTCGGCACGTCTACGAATTGGAGAAACTGAATCCCCCACTTGGGCCTCCACCACCTCAATCCTCCATCTCTAGATAGCAATATTACAAGCAAAATACAAGCTTGGGAAGAACACCAAAGTTCTCCAAGGGACAAAGGGATCCATACTCAAGCATAAGTTCCAGGAACAATGGACTATAGTTTCTTTGCTCTCAATTCTTCCATATTCTTCAATGTATCCAAAGGGTTCCTTATATAGCTCTTCAATGGGGGAATGAAGGGTCGAATCCAGGTGATCTCAAGGCATATGGAAGGCCAGGAGATAAGTGAGTCAGATCCATGTGAAGGAAAACTCCAAAAGAATTTGGCCTTTTGCACACATCCCGATGTACACATTTTTAGGGGTCAAACCTGTGTATATACACAAGAAAGGGTTTAAAAGTCACGTATAGCAATTTAAGCATGTTTTTAGGGATGATTTTGGAAACATCAAAGGTATAAAAAATGTCCATGGGGTCCAAAGAGTCTGCAGAGGGACAAGGGAAGGCCACACAAGTGTGATTGACCGGCTGTTGTAAAATCAGATATAACAGGGTCAAATACCCCACTACATATGACCATGATGATTTGTTTCATATTTTTGGTGTAAGACAATTGTTGATGATTTATAGGTATATATACTAGTTTTTTGTTGGGAATGGACCATGAAGCACATGATTGATGAAATGTTTGTGTTGGGCATGGACCCTGAAGCACATGATTGATGAGATGTTTTATGTTGAGTGAAAGGCTCTAGAGCACATGAGTAATTACATTTGTGTTGAGCATAAAGCTCTGGAACACATGAAAATATAATTTGGAAATGTTGGGCATAAGCTCTGGATCATTACATGTTGGTGTTGAGCATAAGCTTTGGAGCATCGGATGTTTGGCCATTGTATCCCTAGGTGCATTGTACAAGTACATCCTAGATTTTAGTGTTGAGCGAGAGCTCTGAAATTGGACTATGTTTGTAAATCCATGTTATAAGCGTTGAATATGGGATCTGGTAAGCCCTAGGGGTTACTAAAAATATTAAAATCACCTCCGACTGAAAACGAATCAAGGAATAATATTGATCTTGTCATACTTATTTTTAAGTGATTAAATGAAATTTTGACTTTCTGTATTCTCATTAAGTACTAAAGAACTACCACATTATACAAGGGAAATCCAACATGCAAGGATGTTTAGAGATTCCTAGCCTAGTATACCTAAGGCATCTATCTACTTGACCTTCATAAAAGAAGTGTCGTTAATTCTAAGGGATCGTGACCAATGATGCCCGAAGACAAGTGTTAACAAGTATTTTAATACTATGTATTTTATACATAGTATGTATAATTATGATTAATTATATAATTGAATAAAGAAATAATAGAAGCTCCACTAATTATTATTTATTATTAAAGGATTAATAAATAGTGAAATATCTATGAAAGACAAACTAGGAACTAGTTAAAAGTTCATAGGTTAAGAATTGAAAATTACCCTAGTAAATTAAAAAAGGGTTAAATCAAGAAATCAAGGATTTCTTGATTTAATTTCCCCTTTGACTGAAAATTTTTCCTATAAAGACTCAAGCCAAGCAAAGGCTTGGGGGTTCTGATTTTTATCCAGGAGAATTATTATTCTGCCTATTCTTCTCTCAAGTGTTTTCTTGGAGAACTTTCCCTGGAAGGAAAACAGGATTGATTAAGAACTCATTACCAGTTAGGAAACCCTACCTTAGGAACTCTAAGCTACTTACATGTTGGAGTCCAACTCAGGGAGATCCGTATTAGAACCAGGAACGGTTCTGGGTCATGGTTGGGAGGAATGTGGTAGTTCCCAAGTGATTTGGTCATCAAACAGAGGTCAAATCTCCATTGAATTGTTAATGCTAATTATTTAAGTGTGCAGGTGTAGCCATTGACAACGCCTCAATTTCAGGTATGAAACCCTTGAAGGTCTATTCTATTTCTTTCCAAAGTTTCATTAATGTTTTATGTTAAGTAATGGATGAAATGAAATTTTTAACTATAATGGTTATGTTTTATGGTTATCAATCTGCTAGGATTATATATGCAACTTACTAATCATAGGCTGGAGAAATATTATTGTATGCTATACATTACTAGGGTTTGTACTTTGAGTGAAATTCTGTAATTATCCCATGTTTATTTTATGTGCACCATACCTAGTTTTTGTTTCAAGTTAGCCTATTCTATAGGTGGCACTACTCTGCTGACATATTTCATTTGTCAGCAGAGGGTTGTTTTTAATTCAAGTTTAATTCAAAAGTACAGGTTATATNTATTAAAGACCTTGTAAGATCTGCTCTACATAATCATATAAAAAAAATTAAATATCATAACATTCCATTTTTATAAACATAATCATAATTAACCAAACATAGAAGGAATTGTGAGCATCCATGTGGTCCATTATCAAACTTTGTATTATTATATAAAATCTATAATCCAAATCGTGTCCATTTCCAAACTCAAATGTTTAATTTCACAATACTATTATTACAGTCATCCATTGTAAAATATAAAGGGTTTTAAAGGTCCCATTTAAATATATCTACACATAACCAAACATATCATATTAACCATGCGAAACAACTAAAACCCTTTTTAACAACAAGAGGTCGTGACATCGAACCCTGTAGATGTCCAGACCCATTACAATAACATTAGTATATTCATAAACATTTCCAATCCAAACAGTAAGCAATCGTATAACCATTCTATATTGTACATGCGATACATCTACTATGTGCACACTACGCTTTCAAGCTATGCCACAACCATTTAACCAAACAATGCATACACTAATAGCGAGGTCGTAAAGACCCTAGTTACGGCCTCAACCAGGTTTCAAACTAATCACATAGTCATGCTTTCAAACCAAATCGGTATCATGGGTTGTCATAACCCAAGGCTGTCATAGCCTTATTTTCTTCCAAGTAAACCGTTTACATTAAAATACCAAACAAAAATATATTGCAGTCGTTGGGAGAGGCACATGCCATTGGTGGCATGTCCTGCACCCACGCTGAGCCAATACAAAACTAAGAATACATTAGTCTGTTTAAAAGGACAAACTTTATTTATAAGCTAACGCAGAGCACATGGTGGCAAGCCAATGGGATATGACAGCATTGTTACAATGGTGCAGCCCATGGCATAATTCCTAAAGCTCTAGAAGCTCCCTACTCAACACACAAACCAAAAAATTAGAGTGCTTTGCATTCGGCCATAACCCAAAACAACATTTTTATATGTAGAGTAATTTTCTACAATCTGTAAAGCCACGATCAATCCCATTAGAGTCCACATAAAATGCAGCCATTAAATAACCATACAAAACCCAAGTTACACAGTATTAAATGATGGATGAATTTGTAGGTATTTCATATCAAATCATTATAGTTTCATATTAAAAACCAATTCGCCCTGTATTTACATAGAGAGGCACAAAACCCCTTTGATGGACAGTCAAGTAATTAAAATGTTAATGGAAAGCTATGAGCTATGGTGCAGCTGCGGCCCAAATAAATGCGAAATCTCTCAATGAGAGTCCATTTAAAACTAGAGCAAGCTACATCATAAACCCTCAAGGCAGAGTAAACAAGTGCCACACGAAACCCCAACCCAGTAAATATTTCCAACTTAGGAATGCCCAAAACGAGAGGAGGCAAGTGATTCTTGCTGGCATGCTTAGCATGGCCCATGAGAAGAAATCCCAAATTGATAGTGCAGCCTGTGCAAACCTCAGAGTGCCTTCGCTTTCACCTGCAAACAAACCATGATGGCATGAGGAGCATGACCATGACATGGAGAAAACCAAACGAAGCATTGCATTTTACACAGAGTTGGATGAGCTTACCTGCGAATCATTGGGGTCGACTCCATTCACCAAACATGTAGAGGCTTCACTACATCACAATGCTAATACCATAATGCACATAGAACGAATGCCATGTCTTTTTCCAAGGGTTTTCACCAACCCCTATGGCATTAATGACACCAACTGGTGGCCATTAACACCACAATAAACCCCAACCATAATATCTTGTCTCAATCGTGTCTTATGATAAAGCCTCTATACTATGGTTTCGCCACCCTTTAAAATTCAGCGCAGGCCAATACTAATCACATGGTTTGTATACCATAGTCCCAACCTTATGGTATGTGCAAACCTTTTTACAATGTATTTCCCTTAGCAACAAGCTTATAGTGTTATCATATGCCCTTTAGGATAGTTCATATAGGTAGCATATGTGTTTAAGTCGTATTCTAGGTTTGTATCATTTAGGCATGATGGCAAATGTATTATGCCATGATGCCCTCCCTAGGAAGAACAATCGTAAGTATACAAGCTCATCACCAAGGTAAACTTGAAAAAATGGAAATAAAATACGAGTAAGTAACTAAACACAAGATAGACAATAATAATGAAAGGATAGTAATATAATTCATAAGCACTTAGTAAAGTAACAAAAAAATCTAATTAGCAAACATAGGGAGTACCCGAGTCATAAAACAGATAAGTAACAAAAGTGCAAGACAGAACAGGAAGTACAACTAAGAACTGAATTATGTCAAGTAACCAATAATCCCAATGTCGCAAGAGTAACCTGTGAAGAAATGAATAAGGTGCCTTAGTTCAAATGAACTAAGTAATTCTGCATAATGAAGAATAACCTTACCTCTCAGATCATCATGGGAGAACGAGTCCCACCACTCCATCACTTTGTTCCCATTAATAAATTTAAGTGAGTTTTCATTAAATAAACAAAGTATACATGTGCAAAAGAAAAACAATGATATATATAACTCATTAATTCACCAGCAATAGTAACTAAGATATATCGACAGTTTAAATAATAGAATTAAGAAATAAGATTTAAACAAACTAATAGTCAAGGAATGGATAATGGATTAACAAGACAATGGGTAGAATGTGAAGAGGTTGAAATTTTATGGAGCATCTATGTTTTCGCATGACTACTAATGATCTTTTTTGGGTAGTTTTCACTATCCTATAATTTTTTTTATTTTTTATTCAATTTTTGGGGAGATTACAACGAGTTCCTTCCTAAACCTTCAACCATACTCCTTCAAGTGATGTACTTTGTTTACTTGTTTTTGCAATTAATTATCTTACTTTAAAGGCTTAGACTTGACATAGTTACACTATGTATGTAAGACCTTCCCCTAATCATGAGAGGCTTAGGGTCTTTAAACTATGGTTCCCCATATGGTTATCTATTACCATGAATAAAAATAAGGTTTACTTACTTGTACTTGGCATGGAACCGCATGTTTTGAATCTACTGCAACTCTTTACAGATCCTACAAGTGTTGGTTTTAGTGCACCTCTTTAGTTCTTTTATGCGTATGAGTGGTTACTAACTTAACGAGCTTGTCATGGTTGAAGGCTTATATGTAAGCGAGCAGGTTTTAATGTGATTATGGTTTTAATGTTTTATTTTTAAAACTAAAGAAAACCCCTCCCAATACCTTAGCCTAAATCAATGCTAAGGTATTGGCATTTGTAATAAACATGCTTTATGACATATCTTATAAAGGTATGCATCTATCCATGTCCCATGATGGCATTTGATCCCAACAAACTTTACTAAGGTTTAAAGCATAAGGATGAGCTATTATACTATGCGGTTTCCAACGCAAAGGTTGTGTAACATATATTTGTGTATATATCTATATCCGACGATCCAAGGAATAGGTCATATTATTGGATTTTAATACATGATCCAAGTTTTGGATTCACAATGATTTCATTGCAATGATTTCTGTCATGGCATTAAAGTTGTCCTATCATTGGAATTCAACCTGTCTTGGCTGTGAGTTGGCCACTCATCTAGGACCCACGAGGAATTAATGGGTGTGATCCCTTCTCTACACATGGATGGTGAGATTTATTTGATCTTGCATGGTTTCATAAGTCTTTACGATGTCTGTTTGTTTGCACTTGCATTGTTTTACTTGTCAAAATCCATCCAAGAGCAGAGCTTTGTTCCTTGTGCTGCTCAACTTGATTTTCATAGGGTTAATGAAATTTTTAAATGGTTTCTCTGTGGTAGCCATAGCTTCTCCGTCTACCCTAGAGAAATTCTATCCAAACTAGAGTTCAAGGATCTTCCTGAGGCTTCCACTACCATGAACAACCTTTCCCAAGGTAAGTGCGGCAGTACCCTTGTCTTCGATTGGATTTTCTCTCATAGTTCATTTTCTTTGATTTTAATGACAAGTTTGTTTCTGCAGGATATCGAGGGATAAGGGTGCTTGAAGGAGCAGACACATGGCCCTCAACGCCACATGCCAAGGTAAACAAAAAATTCTGCAAGTTTTTTTGGTTTAAAAATATTTAAGAATAAAACTAAGTACTGATTGAAATAGGGTTTAATTGCAGGTTTCAGCATTGGAGAGGAAGCGACATGGCCACCTCCTCCCAGGAATGCATTTACAAACCTCCTATGTAAATTTCTCTAACCTTGCTTCGAAACTAGTTCTTTATTTGTTTTTATAATTTCTTTTATTAAAATAACTCGTGTTGATCCCCTCTCACTTGGTTGCATGTTTTGTTTGGGTGAGACTTCATGGGGACGCAATGAAAAGATAAGTGGTTTGTTCTTTTAAAGTTTAATCTAGCCCTTGATGGTATTGGAAACCCCTTTCAGGTTGTTCCATCTTAAATCCATAACTTGACACTGTAATGAAATGAATTATTTTTCGTTTTTGTTTAAACCTTAGTAGGGGTTTGAGGTTCCCTTGACAAATCTTATTCATGTGTGGTTTTTTTATACTGTTTTGGTTTTCATACTATAATGGAAGCGATTATTAATGGTCTTATAACCACTCAGTATATATATATATAAACTAATATATCCTTTCGGTATATTAGAGCATTGGGAGCCAATGTCGGTTGGTTTTTAACCAATGTTGTTTGTAAATTGATGTATGTAATTATTTATGTGAATTGTAATGAAACCCTCAGCCGCGATCGTGGTTGGTCTTACGGTCATGGAAAGAGAGCATTTTTTCATTTTAAATATCCCTGTATATATTTGTAAAACATGTTGTTGATATGTATTGCGATGGTAGGTTTATGGGAAAGAATTACGACCATTTAAACTCTTGCTTAAGTTAGTTAACTTGTAACCTTAGTAGGGTCTTTCACTGCTATAAATCATTGGTGACAGAAAATAGTGGCATCCATTTGGCATGGAATTACAACCATCTTATGTGTGTTTTAATTCTTATGATTATGAATACCTTATTTTAATGTTTAAGTGTTTAAACTCATATAATTACGTGACTTGATACCGCAATTTCGGTAGGAAATGACATCTAGTATAAGAAGAAAACGAGGCTTTGCCTCTATATAATAATTGCATTTTAATTATATTGTGAGTGTTTAAATGCTGTAATCGAAAGGTTTATAACATAGTTTGGTAGCCACGATGTGGACTTTTCCCAAACACCGATTCCTCTATCGTAATGAATAATGTGATAGATGGTGTATCAGCTTATTATAGATTTGGATTAAATTCATATTATTTAAAGTATGCTAGTGGATTGTAAAAGGGATCCTTGATTCGATAATTTATATTAAAGACTCAAAGGGATTCGATCACGTGACTTATAAGGTGGTCTGGTGTATTAGGTCGAGGTTTTTGTACAACCTATGGTAGCCATGGTGTGGACTTATGAACCTGTCTTGATGTGTTGATGATTTGATCATAAACGACCCTTTGGGTCTACTATAGATTAGGAAATCTTGATTTATAGTACATAATAAAGGATCTTCAATCTGTAAGCATGTTCTTCACTAATCTATGAATATTATGGAGATAACATTCTAGGGTTCCTGTAGATGTTATCTTACTCTAAATGAACCTATGATTTGATGGGATCTGTTTATAAACATGATTTATTATAATGGTTTCTAGATACTAATTTAACATTAGTTTGATTAAGGGATGTTTGTATTTTAGCTATGGTATTCCTATATAAATACTCACGATATTTAACAATGCTTTCTCCTATATAGATATTATTCAATTCTTAGTACTTAACTTAGTTGATTCATAAGTTGTAATACTATTATTATTATTTTAAAATAGTTTTGTCTATAGTTAAGCTAAAAGCTACAGATCTATATAATAATATTTTTATAATCTCACACTGCATATTTTTGTAGTGAATTTGGATAAACATTATATAAAATGGATTTCATTCGCTTTCATGGAAGGAATGCAGATCTATACTTATCAATAAAAATTGTAAATCTAGTCTCTAATTTAACTTAAATATGTAGAGTAGAAAAAATATCTAGGAGAACAATGCCAATGGGAAATATACAGTCGAATACTGAAAATTGTTGTGTAGATTAGAATTAAATGATTCCACTCCATTAGGTGGAATATGCAAGTATAACAATAGTAGATTAATAAAAAAACAATTAGATTTAATCTACTACAAATCTAGGGATTAAATATATTTTACATCATTAAAATATTAAGTATAAACCTAGCACCAATGCTCGGAAAACAAGAGTGGAGATGTTATTCCTCCCAACCAAATCCTAGAAAGCCAAGTTACTTACTTGAGAACCCTCGCGCCTCTTCATTGAACAGCAAGAGTAAATAATCAATGTGCCATCTTGTAACATCCATCCCACATGCCTTGGATATTTTTGTATTTCAAATATATTGTACTTGCTTCTGGTGACGAGCTCAAGGCCAAGGCCCCACCAGAAGCAAAACCGTGTAGCCTATATGAGTTAATTACCTCAGTAAAAACAAAAAACCTAGGTGACTCAAAGACATTGACACAACTAAAGATGGGCAACTGAATTCCACTATGACAAAAAGTGAATGGTTTGGGAGCCATAATATTTCCTTCTGTACGCAACCCGAAAGAGGAGAGCGCAAGTGAAAAAAAACCCTATCCTCCTACAAAGGTTTGATTAGGAGAAAATTAATAACGCAAGGGGGCTAACAAACGTATGTGTGACAAGAACTAGGATGGTGGACGGATTCCACTAAGGGATCATAAAAAAGGTTAGAAAAATTATAAATATATGTGCTCATATATTTATAATAATAACCATCCATTTATTAAAGAAAATGATAGATTAAGTCTTTATAAAAAGACAAGTATTATTATTATTATATGAAGTCTATCTATAAAGAATATGATCGATAAAAGACATGAAGTATTATGATATAAAGTATATCATAAGGACAAAGAAAATAATAGACTAAGTCTTTATAAAAACATGAATCATTATTATTATGAAGTCTAAAGATGGATTAATTCCTTTTAAACATTAAGCCTTTTATAAAAAGGAAATGAATTATTAAGTCTTTTAGACATTAAATCTTTTATAAAAAAGACATGAATTATTACGTCCTTTTAGACATTAAGTCTTTTATAAAAGAGAAGACATGAATCCTTATTATAAAGTCTAAGGATGGGTTAATTTATTTTAAACATAATGGAAGAAAAAGATGGATTAAGTCTTTTGATATGAATTAATATATCATAAGGGAAAACAATGATGGGTCAAATATTTTATAAAATACGGGAATGAATTATTATTATAACATTTATAATATGGAAAGGAGAATTAAATCCTTCAGCAAAATAAAATCATGAATTTTTGAATTAAACCCTCGATTCCATTCATGCTTTAATCTTTTCTTGATTGAAGGAGAGGTTCAGCTTGAATGAAGGGAATAAATCACCCCTGAACCTTGATAGATGTAACCAAAGTTTAGGGAAAAAACGGTCACCATAATCAAGCATAAAAATCTGTCGGTCAATTGCAACGACAAATGCTATGTTTAGAAAATTCTACCTGTTATATTACTAATGAAGTGGGGCATTTGGATGGAGGGGAGAAAAGAAAATTCATCTATGAGTTTTATATGGGGAAAGAGCTCTACGTGTTGAGGGTGAATGAGCTCTGTAGGAAGAGCTACAATCTCTGCATTTTCTTTTTTAAAAGGGGAGCTCTGTGCTTTCAAGGGGGTCTCTACTCATGAAAAATGATCTCTATGGGAAAGAGCTATGAGTTATGCACTTCTTATAGGAATGAAATATGCGTTTATGAAGGATGATCTCATCCTTTTTTGCTAATGATCTCTGTGATTTTAACCCGGTATGTAAATCCCATTTTGGTTCACACTCTTGAGTGATTGTTGCTTACTAATTTCTCTTAGCCTGCGGTGATAGGTTTGTTAGAAATCGCGGTTTCATTTCCTTGCATGCCGGAAGATATATTTATATATATTCTAAAGTAAATTGCTATCAATTCAATGCTTGCATTGGTAGATATTTATCGAATTTATCCTATCATTTAGATCCCAATCCTTGTATACGTTTTGTGGTGGAGTTTTATTCCAGAACTGATAGATCCATAGGTGTGATTTGACCCTTAACAACTTTTCCATTTTCTGATCTGGAACTTTATGACCTAGCTGCAATTTAGTTGTACTGGATTGGCTATATTGAGTGTGGCTATATTGTGTTAGGAGTTTATGCCAAATCAATAATAGATCATAGATGCATTTTAAGATTTATGCTGGATTATTTTTATAGCAAATCCATGTTGGGTGTTGGTGTTTTATATATATAGTTTTGTGGATCTCCATAGAAAAAACAAACAATGATGGAATATATAAAATCTCTTATATTTGTAAAGACGCTTATATATAATATTTTATATATAATGTTTATAGTTCTTAAAAGAAAAGTAAAGATGTTGCTATATCAAGTTTTATATATATGGTTTTGTGGATCTCCATAGAAAAAACAGCGAGGGGATATATAAGATGTCTTATATTTGTAAAGAGGATGATATATAATAATTTATTTATAATGTTTATAGTTCTTAAAAGCAAAGTAAAGATGCTGCTATATCAAGTTTTATATATCATGGTTTTGTGGATCTCCACAAAAAAAAACAACGATGGGATATATAAAATCTCTTATATTTGTAAAGAGGCTTATATATAATGTTTATAGTTCTTAAAAGCAAAGTAAAGATGCTGCTACATCAAGTTTTATATATATGATTTTGTGGATCTCCACAGAAAAGCAACGAGGGGATATATAAGATGTCTTATATTTGTAAAGAGGCTGATATATAATAATTTATATATAATGTTTATAGTTCTTAAAAGCAAAGTAAAGATGTTGCTATATCAAGTTTTATATATATGGTTTTGTGGATCTCCACAGAAAAAACAACGATGAGATATATAAGATGTCTTATATTTGTAAAGAGGCTGATATATAATAATTTATATATAATGTTTATAGTTCTTAAAAAGAAAGTAAATATGCTTCTATATCAAGTTTTATATATATGGTTTTGTGGATCTCCACAGAAAAAACAGCGACAGGATATATAAAATGTCTTATATATGTAAAGAGGTTTATATATAATATTTTGTATATAATGTTTAAAGTTCTTAAAAAGAAAGTAAAGATGCTGCCATATAAGGTTTTATATATATGGTTTTGTGGATCTTCACAGAAAACAACTATGGGATATATAAAGTGTCTTATAAATGTAAAGATGTTTATATATAATGTTGATATATAAGATCTCATATCTCTCCAAAGAAAATAAAGATGTTTAGGTACAATGCTATATATAGAATCTGTATAGATTGAATAGCTTAGAAATACTTCCTAAGAGGGATCTTATGAGGTTCGATAGAAAGAAAGGATGGCAACAAAGTTGTTGCAGATTGTAACCTTTTTAATGAAATAAATGTCACAGTATGTGATGGTTTTGTAGATGTAACCCATGGATTGGGTGAAACACCTACATTGTCATCTCTCTTGTGTTTATGTCTAAATGTTTCATTTTCTCTGTATTGTTTTGTGCAATTGTGATTTTTTCTGCAAATACTTTAGAATTGATAATTAGGAAAAGCTATTGGTATCCTAATGCTTTATTGTCCATACACTAGTTATACTTAAAAGTACTATGATGATGAAATGCCCGTGGAATACACCTCTCACGGTTGTGAATAATAATTCATTGGAATTACATTAAGTTATGGTCATCCACATGATAAAATATTGTTGATGGAAAAGATATGCTATGGATATGAATGAAATTTTACCTCTTATGAATCATTTGTTAAAAATAATTAAGGAATAGTCTTTCAAATTGAACATCTTTGCTTAAGGGGAAGGTAGTTATAGAACTCGATATCTTGGATGATGGATACATTATGGATATAATCTAACCATTGAATTAGTGAATTTAATCACCTAAGAGACCCATATGTTAGTTAAGAAGTCGCAAGTCAATGTATGTTGAAATGTGGTTATAGGAATTTTGGAAGCTGCATGTAAGTAGTCCTCTATGAGAACAAAAACGTATTTATGTAAAATTAGAATGCATTGTATTTATGATGTTTATATCATCAAGTTCATGCTATTATTAAGATTAGCCTTTGTAGTGCAAATGAAGGTGTATTATGTTTACAAGGTAAAGATGTCATTGAAAAACTATATTCTAAAGGACTATCCAAAAGATGATAATGAATAAAATATTTTGTCATGGATTATGGATTTATATAAATGTGCGTTCATGAATAATTTCCAAGGCTGTAGGTATATATTGATAGCTAAAAATATGAACTCTAGAGGAATGGCTTGAGAATAGTCGTAGTTGTGTGGTCGTAGCAAAGGTATATGTTGTCTTCTGATTTAGGAAAAATGTTTATTGATTTGGGGATGTTACAAGAGGGATGTTATGAAAGTAGCAATAATTTTTATAGTTGTAACGAAGGTAAAAACTTGTCTCTTTGTAAAAATTAAAATTTTTTTGGGACGTTACAAAGTAACAGTTATGTTACACATCTCTTGCAATTCATAGATGTTTAATCCCCATCCAATGCTAGCCTCCTGCTAGTTATGGACATACTAATTTATAGTATTTTTCCTAAGACTTGGTCATTTATGAGCCTCCTTCTCTTTAGCACTCAACTAGGAGTTGTGACCTGATTTTTGGGGATGATGCCTTCAGCATCGTGAGTTCTCACTTTGCCACTTGTCTTTTTCCTCTTGTGGGTCACCAAACACTCTTCAACAGCTATATCCACTATTGTCCCCCTTCAACATATTTTATGAAATAAAATTGTTTTTATTACAAAATGTTGTATTCTTGACTTTTCTGTAAAAAATAATAAAAATAAGAAAATAGTAAATCAAGTATTTTCTAGCAGAATTAATAATTATTATTAATTATGGGGGTGTTACAAGAAATTCTTTTTTTAAGTATACAAAATGCATTTTATTTTCAGAAATATTTATATAATTCTAACTTTATAATTAAAATAGGTGGTTTTTTTTTATTAAAGTTTATTCATATCTTCCATTTAAATTTAAAAAAATTGTTATTTTTTCATATAAAACGAGTCATAACTGGGAATTTTCACACTCTATAATGAATTAGCAAGACTTGAATGTGCAAGTTAGCCACCCAGACATCGTATGTCAACAATTAGGAATGTAATTGGTTCCTAATTTAGTCGAGGAAATAATCTAATCATTTAGAAAACGACACAAATTACTTAGTATATCAGTTGAAAACATTGTGCTTCATTTTTTTCCAGCAGAACAGTCATGAAAGCGGCCTTATCAATGAATATCTCTATAGTAGAGTAAAATTCATTCAACTATTAGATATAACTTGAAGTATGTCTACAAGTGCAAGCTACCCCATAACAATGAAGGTTGGCAAACCATAGGGAAACTAGAGTCGAAGCCTCAGTAAAACCAAACATAGAACTTAAGCAAGAGTATGAATGCACTAGCCAAAGCTACACCCAAAGCTCCAAGATTGAGTATTCACAGATCCTCGTAAACCCCAAATAATCCCTAAACATTGTAAACATCAGAAAGTGTGGTGAAAGGTTGAGTAAGAAGGAAATAGAAATACAATCTGCAATTCTTGACACCACCGTGGACATGGATCTAAAATACCAACGCACAAATGCAAAGGCCAAAAGTGGGTGTATTCATACTGGAAGAGAATGGACGCTAAATAAGACGTTGGTGTGACCCCTCAACTCATGAGGAAGCTATGGCAAACAGATGAGAATACATGGGTCTATTCTGAATCATGGATCAAAATGCTTCGAAACTTGATTTTTTATCTATCCCTAAAAGGTCCACAAGAGTAGACACACAGGCATTTTACTTCCAAAAATATGCACCCAAAAGGTTTAGCACCCATCATACAGATCGACGAGTGCATCAATTCAACGCAACACAAACACAACACGACCATGTGTCACACCTACAAATTATGAAAAGGTCCATTTAGCAAGGTGCAGAGGGTCCGATAACAAAGCACATAGCGGCCTTCTCTAGAAAGTACAAACCCCAGACTAATGAGCAAGTGCTACCTAGGTGAATCACTTACAGCAACTTCCCTAAAACAAATCCATGAATGTGGTTTTCCAAACATCTAAAAAAAACATTTCGGAAATGAAAAAGATACTCATATATTTGACCGGGGTTAAACTCCACATACCATCCATCCTCATCGAATCCCTGTACCGAGAGCACTAGTTTGAAAATGCTGCTGAGAACCCCTTCCCCCAGGAACTCACTCCATTGAGATCCTTCTTCATATACAATGAAAACCCTCTCTTGCTCCCAGGGGAAATGGGGAGAGTGTCCTTTTAACAAAATTGTGGCTCATTAAATATCAAAAAAGGGAACGGTCATTTCCTTGATGCGTGCCCAGCTTCCCGACATTCAAGGTAGTATTTCTGCCATCCTTTTTATCGAAGCCTGTCTCCTCTCAATCAACTATTAGACAACCACCTCTACCATCATTTTTTTGTAGCAACCTATCTCCTCTTACTCAACTATCAGTACACCACCTCCCCGACATGTGTCCAATAGAAGAATAATCTTCTCACTTCACCAAAGTATTTTCCTTATGGTAGGCTTCATATCATAATCCTTGTCTTATGAAATCACATTACCTAATACACAAAGTTTTGTTGGTGGGGCCTTGGCCTTGAGCTCCTCACCAGAGAATAAATACATTTAGAAATTACAAAATATTCAGAGGCGTCTTAAGAGGGATATTACATCCTCCCCCCCTTAAGATAACACCGTCCTCGATGTTCCAACATTTTTCCTTGACCAACTTTCCTTCTCCTAGTTCTTCATATTTTCTTCTTTTCATCTCTTCATTCTGAACCCGAAGATCTCTCAATGCTCCTCAAGTCCCTATTTTTCAAGCCCTGCAACTCCCTACAACAAGTTTGTGTCTAGCCTAATTTTCTTTAGTACCTCATGTTCAAAATTATAATTCAACTTAAAACATAAACCATCGATCATTTTTGCATTGTGACATAAATATGCATGTCTGCTAATATCAACATTGAAAACAATGTATAACTCAGAAATCCAACACTATACCATTTCCATAATCGACAGTGGTAGCAATATACATGTCAGTTCTATTTGCCAATAAATATACATATTACCTCATAGGTGCCAGTTTACCTGTAATGCACATACCTATTCTTGGCATTATTCTTTTCTCTATATGTCCTCCATCCCAGCACTCCAAGTGCTAACAATGCTCCAAGTACCAATCCAAGCCATCCAACACAAGGACGATACCATTCCTTAGGAGTATCTCTTTCTTGTGCTATTCAGGGTGCTTTGCCATTATTCTTTTCTCTAGATGTCCTCTATCCCAGCACTTCAAGTGCTAACAGTACTCGAAGTACTGATCCAAGCCACCCAACACAAGGACGATACCCTTCCTTAGGTGTATCTCCTTTTTTGTGCTATTCAGGGTGCTTCAAAAAGCTAAGGCACTTTCGTTCTCGCACACCACCATAGTGCCTAGAGGTTATTCTCTTCACAGAGTCCCCCACTCTTATGAAAGTCCTCTCAATGTGTGCGGAATGAGTCTTAACCAAAATGTCTTACATCTAGGCATCCCCAGAATGCATAGTGGTCCCTCGCTGGCCCGGGAAAAAATAGGTAGCTTTCATCCACTACCTCCATCACCACTTCCTCGTGGTGAGAACTTTATGTGCATGAGATTTTTCTCATATCTGCTTTACTCATTAGAGCTTTAGTACTCCTCAAGGCCACAATTCCCATGCCTACAATCACTCCATAGTTGGTCACTTTATCATATTAATAATTCAAAGAAAATCAATCTTTTTGCATAAGTCATGCCTTACTTCATTTCTCATTCATCGGGTAAGATCCTTTTCAATTTATTTTTAAACCAGAATTTAATAGAAGGCATTCACAAGAAGCCACAAAAACCTTTTCAATTTCTTACAACAACACAATTCGCAAGAAACCACATAAAACCTGGGAAATTTGACAATGCAAACACCCCTTACTCATTAACTTCAATTTATTACAACAAATTCAAAAATTCACTCACTGTTGCAATTTTATATATACTACATCTGATATTTTTATCTACTGGATATTATAAGCCTTTAAACAAATTATAGAATTCTTGCGAGCCTCGATAATTAAATAAATGCCATCATGATTTAATAAAGTGCTACACATGACTATTTATCAACTAGGTATTATATGTTATCATTTAACTTAATAGATTTCTTGTGAGCTTTCAATAATCCTACAAAAAAATTATTCTAAAAGACTATAAAAAGGCAACCTGTAAATAATGCTAACACAGAACTGGATCTGCAATGGTAATTTTTCCAAAGAAAACTTTAGACATCCCCCTGAGCACTTCTCTACTGTATGTGCATGGTACCTAGTATAACCTCATAAACATTGATTACAATGCTTAGCTGGTAAGTGTTAGTTTTTCAATATTAATCTAGCATTATGTTAGGATATTTACTGAGAGAATAACACGTACAACAATCAAAACACAAGAGACAATGAATACAATTTTTTCCTCGAGGAAACCATAAAGGAGAAAACCCCACAACTTCCTCAAAGATAGAATCAGCACCAAAACAGTAAAAGCCCCAAAACCGTAAGTGATCTCCCAACAGCAGTAATATTCTTCTTGACTAGCCCCAGTAACTTCTCCTTCCTCAACTATGTGCTACACTTGAGTGTGGATGAGTTGTGTGATAAATAGAGACTCCTGTTCTCTATTTATACTAATCTCAGCATGACTAAAACCCTACTCGGGTCAACCTCTACTAGGAGATTCTAATAACCCTAGTGCCCCGAAACTGTGGGGACTTTAACCCTTAGACAATCAGAGGGTTACTCACTATGACTTGACATGACTTGTTTACATTATTGATCCTCCCGATCGGAACATCAGGGCATGACAATATGACTCAATTACATAATAGATACATCCCGGAATAAACATTGGGTTACAATACATAAGATACATAGATGAATACATTCCGAAGTTACAAATACGTTAACACTTCCTCTTAACTAGGAAGGTATTCTTTCGACACAATTTTCAGCACTGGTCTTCTTCTCTGTATCAACTGGATCATCTCGTTATATGCATCTCAAGTCTTCTTCATCTTCAATTCATCAGATCTAGATCATCTCTTGATCTGGATAATCATGGGACATCATCAATGGATCTAGATCATCTCTCGATATAGATCATCATGAGGCATCATCACTGGATCTCAATC
Source organism: Pseudotsuga menziesii (assembly GCA_001517045.1). Lineage (NCBI taxonomy): Eukaryota > Viridiplantae > Streptophyta > Pinopsida > Pinales > Pinaceae > Pseudotsuga > Pseudotsuga menziesii. The sequence goes on from LPNX010190866.1 coordinate 122,311, forward strand.
ATCACTCGATCTGGATCATCACTGGATCTCGATCATCACTTAATCTGGATCATCACTAGCTATCATCATTGGATCTCAATCATCACTCGATCTGGATCATCACTGCTGGATCATCATCACTGGATCTCGATCATCACTCGATCTGGATCATCACTGGTGTTATCCCATGATTCTTCTCATCATAGGAATTTCTATAGAGCCAGCCCTTTTTCATGCTGGTTGTAGGCCTAGCCATCATGTAGGTCTTCGCCCAGCACTTACATCTGACCTACTCGTCAAAAAGGCACACCCAGCACTCACATCTGATCATATAGGAACCAATCCTATAATCACATCAGAAAGGCCCAGCACTCACATTCACTAGCATGATAGGACATCACATCACTAACATCTGTGAAAGGGCTTCAGCACTTACATCTGACCTACTCGTCAGGAAGGCACAATACTCACATCCATCCAGGCTGGAACACATCCTACTCACAATGATAGAATATTTTCCCACTTTCATCTATGCTGGAACACATCCTGCTCACAATGATGAAAGATTCTCATCTAGGTGGGAACACATCCTTCTCACAATGATGAAATATTTATGCACTTACATTCATCTAGGCGGGAACACATCCTGCTCACAATGATGAAAGGGCTCTGCACTTACATCCATCCAGGTGGGAACACATCCTTCTCACAATGATGGAAGGGCTTGCACTCACATCTGATATTGTAGGAACCAATCCTACAGTCATATCAGAATGGCCCCCAATCCTCCTCGACTGAGCTACCTGGTAACTAAGCGGGTGCCTCCATTCTCCTAGAGAATGGCAATTGCCTTTACATCCGACCTGCTTGTCGGAATGGCCAACACTCACATCTAACATGGAAGGAACTTAATCCTTTAGCCATGATAGAATGGTTCAGCCCTTACATCTGATCAAGTGGGAACAAATCCCTCTATCACATTAGAATGGCTACTCAGTCCTAGACTGAGTGTTCCTGGTAACTGACCAAGTGCCTCCATTCCTAGAATGGTAATTTCCCTTACATATGTCCTACTCGACAAAATGGCCAGCACTCATATCTGTCATGGAAGGGAGAAACCCTATCACCATGACAGAATGGCTCAGGCCTTACATCTGACCATGGAAGGAACCAATCCTCTCACCATTTCAGAATGGCTATGGGTCTCATCACTTTCTCTTGGAGGAAACCTCGATCTGGAGAACACCAAGCTTCTCCAAGAAGTACTCGAACTTCAGCCTATCCAATGGCTTCGTCAATACATTAACTATCTGTTCCTCCATTGCCACATACTGGAACTTCACTGCTCCCCTCTGCACCATATCCCTGATATAGTGATACTTCATCTCAATATGCTTTGACTTGTCATGGAAGACTGGATTCTTTGACAACTTCACGCAACTCTGGTTGTCACAATGCAAACAAGTAGCATCCAACTGGAGATCAAATATATCAGACAGTAGATTCCACATTCATACTGCCTCACAAGTAGTTGAATGAGCTGCAACATACTCTACTTCAGTTGTACTCAGTACCACACAGGATTGCTTCCTGCTAAACCAAGAGATCACACCTGATCCCATACGGAAGCAACAACCTGAAGTGCTTTTCCTATCAATGGCGCTGCCTACCCAATCTGAATCAACATAACCCTCCAGGTTAATATTTTGATTCGCATCGTACTTGAGTCCATAATCAACTGTACCCTTCAGGTACCTCAGAATATGCTTTGCAGCAGTCAAGTGAACACTCCTCGGATCTGTCAAGAACTGGCTTAAGGTGTTCATAGCAAACCAAATGTCTTGTCTCATGCTCATCAGGTACATCAATGACCCAATCATTTGACGATACATCATAGAATCAACCGACTCTGATGAAGCATCACTCAATAGCTTCAGGTTCGATGCCATAGGTGTGGCTATAGCCTTGCAGTCCATCATCCCAAACCTCTTCAGGATCTCTACTGCATACTTCCCTTGTCTGAGGAAGATTCCATATATACTCTGCCACACCTTCATACCTAGAAAGTAATGCATCATCCCCAAGTCCTACATTTCGAACTCAGCAGCAATCTTTCTCTTCGTATCAACAATCAACCCATCTGTACCCGTCACAAATAGATCATCTACATATAGTAGTAGCATCACTGGGTTGCCATCCTCAACCTTATAGTAAAGGTTGGAATCTGCTTTACTTTTGGTAAATCCCAAACTGTATAGAAAGCTGTCAATTCTGCCGTACCAGGTCCTGGGTGCCTATTTCAAACCGTACGGGGATTTCTTCAATCTGCACACATGAGACTCCCTATCATGTGTCTCAAAATCGAGTGGTTGTTCTACATACACTTCCTCTTCCACTACACCATTCAAGAAAGCAGTCTTGACATCCATCTGGTGTATCTTCCATTTCATCACTGCAGCCAGAGCAAGTACTGATCTAATGGAAGTCTATCTGGCTATAGGTGCAAAGGTTTCTTCATAGTCTATTCCTTCTTTCTGAGAGAATCCCCGAGCTACAAATCTTGCCTTATATTTTTCAATGCTACCATCTGCAGCATGCTTGATCTTGTAGATCCATTTGGAAGTTACAACTGACTTCCCTTCTGGTCTTGGGACAACATCCCAAACATCATTCTTCATGATCGATTGATATTCTTCGATCATAGCATCCTTCCATTTATTCCGTTCTACCGCTTCTTTATAATTGGAAGGTTCTTTATCAATGAAATCACAGAGTAAAGCTACATACCCAGAATTTGATCTGGTCCTCTTTCTTTCTCTGTGATTCTCTTCTGGAGCCACATATCTTTCCACACCTTGGGTAAGTTCTTGTACCCAAGTACGTTTTCTCTTATGAGGATTCTTTTCCAGAGGTGGATCAACAGGTCTTTGTGGTTCTTCAAATTCTCTATCTTCTTCTTGTTCTTCTCCGTTCATGGATGTGTCATGAATTCTGGGTACTTCTGCTTTTGCTTCTTCAAGTTCTTCAGCAGGTTTCTTTCTGGATTTGTTGTAAGCTGTGTCTTCATCAAATTTCACGTCCCTTCTAATGTCAATCTTCTTGTATCCTGGGAAATAGATTATGTAAGCCTTCGAGCTTTCAGAGTATCCCACAAATATGCCCTTCTTTCCTGAAGGATCTAATTTTTTTCTCTTCTCTTTTGGAATGTGTATGTACATAGGACAGTTGAATATTATGAGATGGCTAACTTCTAGTTTCTTGCCAAAGAAGACTTCTTCAGGAGTCTTGTTCTCGAGTACTCTATGTGGAGTACGGTTCTGTACATACAACGTTGTTATGGCAGCTTCCGCCCAAAGATGCATAGGAAGATATTGATCATGAAGCATGGCTCTTGCAGCTTCCATGATAGTTCTGTTCTTCCATTCTACAATCTCATTATGTTTTGGATTATAACGAGTGGACAACTCCCTCTTAATCCCTGATTCTTTGCACAGCTCTTTGAATTCATTCGAAGTGAATTCTCTGCCATTATCTCATCGAAAAGTCTTGATCTTCTTTTCAGTGTGGTTCTCAATCAAGGCTTTGAATTCCTTGAACTTACTGAATACTTCGTCTTTGTTCTTCATGAAATAGACCCATGTCTTTCTAGAAAAATCATCAATAAAAGAAACATAGTATGCATACCCGCTTAGTGAGTTTGATGACATAGGACCGCACACATCAGAGTGGATGATTTCTAGTATGCCTTTGGATTTGCTTTCGCTACTGGGAAATGTCTTCTTTGTATTCTTCCCTTTCACACATCCTTTGCAAACTCCATCATGTTTTGTTTGAAATTCTAGAAGACCTTCCACAGCTTTGCTTGCAACAGGTAGTGCTCTGTAATGCACATGTGCAAGCCTTCTATGCCAAATCTCATTTGTCTCTACTGTTTCATGGATCAAGGATTGTTCTGGATGGCCCTTCAATTTGTACAAACCTCCTTCTTGTTCTCCAATCACCACTGCATCATTGATAGTCTTTCCTCTAGGCCACATAATGACTTGACCATCTATGAATGCAACCCTCATTCCTTTTGCATCCAATGCTGATATGGAGAGAAGGTTCTTCTTTAGTCCTATCACAAACAATACTTCTTTCATTGTTAGAGACTTACCAGAGTCTAGCTTATATGAAGATTCCCCACTACCTTTTTATTGGATATTGGTAGTCATCTCCTAGCTTCACCTTGTAAGGTAATTCATGTTCTGACAGTATCACAAATGATTCCTTGAATCCAGTCATATGTTTGGAAGCCCCACTGTCTATAATCCAATCATGACTTCCATGAGAAATGTTACCTGTGAGAGTGGAGATCAGAACATATTCATCCTTGCTTGAAGAATCTTCACTTTCATATCTAGATCTCTTCTTGGATGGTTCATCATCCTCTACAGCATGAGCATGATGTCTTCTTTTGTTCCCCTTCTTCTTATGAGAGTGGCTCTTGTTCTTAGGACATTCTTTTGCAAAGTGTCCTATCTCATCACATGTATAACATCTCAATTTAGATGGGTCCTTTCTATTGTTGTCTCTATGATGAGAATTCTTACCTTTTAAGTGATGAGGTTTTCTTCTGCCTCTCTTGGAGTGAACTATGAGAGCTTGATCTTCACTTCCCATCTTCTCTTCTCAGGCTGCTATCCGTGATTCTTCTTGAGAACATTCTTCCCATAGTCTGCTGAATTTGACTAACTTCTTTCTGGCACAGATCCCTTGAATGAAAGAATCCTATGACCTAGGAAGGCCATTCAGAGTTGTCATCACAATCTCTACATTCTCCACTTCTTCATCTACAGCTTCTAATTGTTCCTTGATATAAGAAACCATTGTGAAGTAGGACTGGATAGTTTCTGCATTATGAATCTTCACATTCTTCAGTTGATTTCTCAAAGTCATCTTTCGGTTTATGTTCTTCCCTTCAAACAATTTGGTTAGGGCATCAAACATAGCTTTAGGTGTCTTGAGAGAGGACACCTATGGGATAAGGTGATCCTTGATATAATCAACAATGATCCTCTTTTCCATAACCATATTCTTCTTATGCAAGGCCTTTGCCTCATCTCCCTCTGGAACTGGAACCTCCTCATGAATGTAGGAGTCTAATTCATTCTCTTCCAGGATGAGGGAGATCCTATACTTCCAGGCTCAAAAGTTATCAGCTCCCTCAAGCTTATCATCAATCTTGGCATGATGAGACATCTTAACTGAGAACCTTATATGGGAATACAAAATATTTTAGATCTTACCAGGTTCAAGATGTCGGATCTGAAACTTGAGCTGAAATCCTATAGAGCTGGTTCAGGAGAAAACTAGGGTTTTTCTTTTTCGGAGTTTTGTCCACCCAAATGCTTTGAAATTTGTCCCTAACTTCAATTTTGGGGAGGAGATAAATCCAAGCCTGGGCTCATTGAAAAATTCCTCTTATGTGAAAATCCCTAATTTTCGACAGTAGGGACAGGTCCAAAACTGAAAAACCTCAGAATTGGATTATGCTTCGATAGAAAGATGCGCCTTAAGGAGGAGAGTTATTCCACCTTAATTTTTCTGAAAATATAGGGAGGAAGATCCACAAACTAGGAAACCCTAGGTCCCGTAGCTGCACAGTGTCTTCTTCTCAGGTTAGCTCTGATACCATGTTAGTTTTTCAATATTAAGCTAGCATTATGTTAGGATCTTTACTGAGAGAATAACAAGCACATCAATCAAAACACAAGAGACAATGAAAACAGTGTTTTCCTTGGGGAAACCATAAAGGAGAAAACCATGCAACTTCCTCAGAGATAAAATCAGAACCAAAACAGTAAAATCCCCAAAACAGTAAGTGATCTCCCAACAGCAGTAATCTTCTTCTTGACTAGCCCTAGTAATTTCTCCTTCATCAACTATCCGCTAAACTTGAGTGTGGATGAGTTGTGTGATAAATAGAGACTCTTGTTCTCTATTTATACTAATCCCAGCATGACTAAAACCCTACTAGGGCCGACCTATACTAGGAGAGTCTAATAATCCTAGTGCCCCAGAACTGCGGGGACTTTAACCCTTAGACAATCGGAGGGTTACTCACTATGACTTGACATGACTTGTTTACATTATTGATCCTCCCGATCGGAACATCGGGGAATGAAAATATGACTCAATTACATAATAGATACATCCCGAAATAAACATCAGGTTACAATACGTAAGATACATAGATGAATACATTCCGAAGTTACAAATACATCAACAGTAAGGACATCAATTGATGCATACAATAGAGGCAGCAACCAAAAATACAAAGCATTCAATCACTCACAGTAGCCTAGGAGATTCTCTTGAATAGTAAATATATCCAACTATCCTTAACAATGTGCACCATTCCAAAAAAATTGAAAATATGCTTCTTATACCAATGAATCCATACTGTAACCGAATAGCAATTAACAAGTGCCACACTACAACTAGATTCTCTAGCAATTGCCTAAATGTTTGAAGCTTCAATTCATTTAGCATGTAGTATTGCTTCTATCACCTATCATTTATCTTTGACCTACAATTACAATGCACATTCCACAATTATTAATCCACACCAAACAAAAGTGAACTGCAATTGTGCTTTAAAGCTTAATGTAGAAGGCCACTTACAGTAACTACCGCAACTTTAATTTGCAAGATCTGTCCTTGTTTAATGCTGTGATAAACACATTAAAGAAAATCAATAATAATTAATACATGTCATGATAAAGCTAGAAAATATGACCCTTGATTATGATGCACAAGTTTAGCAACGCAATAATCTCTGGCAATAGATTATGATGCACAATTACAATCTTGTAAACCCATGATAAGTTTGCGACTGGAAAAAAAGAGCTCACAGCCCGAATCTGCACCAGGGTTATATCATCATGAACATACATACATTATTTTTATAGAAATTATAAAAACTTAGAAGTAAATCTGCTACTTGAAACCATCAACGCATGGGATGTAGTAAACATCATAATAGATCTGTAACTCATCCATTTATGCAGATATTTAAAATATTAGATCTATGACACTTTTGTAAGGTAGAGAACAACTAGGCATAACTTTGATCTATGACAATATCAAGCATGGAAGAATCTAATGTACCCAAACGGCTCAGACCCCCAAAGTTTCAGAGTAAGGATCTTACCCTATCCTTTTGCATTTAATCAAAACAAATCAGCTAACAAGGAAAATCAGAGGAAATACCTTTCCCTTCAGATCTATTCAAACAAAAAACCCCATTTAGCAGAGGCATTATAGTTGACATTTAACAATCCTTCCTCCCCAACTATTAACATTGCAAAGAGAGAATCAATTTGGTTTGGCATGATGAGAGTGTGGTCGAAGGTTCATATGTAAAATCAAGAGACCACAGTTTGTCATAGGATTTAATCCCTTTTAACCCAAGTCAAGTGGATGTGAAGATGAACCCAAAAATCAGTCAACAAAGCCTTGGACCCTCAAATGGAAACTCAGATAGCCCCATCCTTATTCATAACTCTGAATATTCAAGGACAATTTCCCTCATAAATGTTGTTGATAAATTGAATTCACTTGACAAAGACCACAAGAGATATGGTCAAACGATGAATCAAATGGGTCAGTCTTTATGCTAAAGTGATGGGGAAAGTTAGGATAGACAACGGTTTATCAGTTATTGTTGTAGATAGGATCCATGCAAAATCATATAATGTTGAAATAGCAAGGATCAACATGACTCACAAAGATGGATGACTATAATCAAAGCGACTAGGACCGGATCTACTGACTTACAGTCAGGTCCAATTTTGATCATGCCTCTGCACTGATTTCGCTAGCACTCAAACAGTGGTAGTGGTGCAGACTATGTTGACGCAGGCATGAGCATTGGAGAGTATAGTGATTAGACAAGGTTATCTCAGACTTGGTATTGACTACCAGTGATTTCAATTTCTTCTTGAACAAAATAATGAGTATACAACAGGAAGAAATAATTTGGAGCAGAAGGGATTGATCCTTTATTTTTAATGTAAAATTCCTAACAAGGATGCATTTAATGAACGGTATATTCTCAATTGGGAGGAAAAAGGATTTTCTATGAAGCCATAATGGGGACTTGCATCTCGGTATTTGAGCTTAATGTAATTTAGACACACTGGCTCACTACATGCTTAATATTGAACATGGAACATCACAGGTTCCCTTCCTTATGTGCAAATCTTGGAGATAAAATTTCAACCCCGATGACAACAGCCAACCATATTATCCATTATAGATTGGGTTTCCTAGCCTCCCTATAGATGTGTTTGCACAACATTTTGGGAAGATGTTGATCTAGGTGACAGGAAGAAATCTTTTGGGGCCAATCCTCAAGTTTGCAAGGAAGTTAATCTGAAGAAGACATTACTTCAGAATTTTTATTTTACCACAAAACAAAAGTGTCAACAAAAGGTTCAATACCTCAATCTGCCTAACGCATTCTTTACATGTTGATCCCAGGACAACTTGATCGACGACTGCCCACATAGAAAGCATAAACAACATAAACGTCATGTTTTGAACAAGCATATCATATATCAAATATCATTTGCAGTATCCCAACAAACACATACAAAGGTAGCAGACCAACCTTTTGTTTCCGCTGCTTAAATACATCAAATAAAAGAGGGTCTGATAGTGAGCTAGCAACAAAATTAGGACAATATGAAAATCAAAGACGGATAGAAGATCATCAATAACAACATTCGATAAATATGTATTATTCCAAACTTGGAGGTTAACAAAACACGTTCCAGATTTAGCTCTGCCTCATATCAACCACGATTTAATTTCCCTATCTAGTGAATAAATCTGAAAATACAACCAAACAAGATTTCACCGGATTGAATCCATATATTCAGCAATTTTTCCTTTGCATAACTATTGAAATGAATCAAATATAGACACAAACAACATCTTACCATATTTGTTAACCTAATTCAATGATACATTGCCTACTCACACATTTGCTCAGGTCGTCCCGAGAGAGAATTCCTTATCCAACATAGAATTGCTTCAAAGGATAAGCTCCAAGCAAATCTTCTTCCAAATGTAATCCTGAAACTATCATGTTAGAAAATTCTTAAGAGTCTAGTGTTGTAGCTAGCCTTGATACCATATGTGACATACCCCTTATATCTCAATGCCATCGTTGGGCAAAAGATGGGTAAAAGTTTTGTTTTGCCATTACTACACAATGAGTCGATCATGTTAAACAATTAATATCAAATTTACACTTACTGTAAACAATCATTTGACATTTTACATCTATTCTCTCTATAGAAACCAAACATGCAATTTGGAACCAATTTTGCTAAGATTGTCGGTAAATCATTAGCCACGAGGTACCCATCCTCAAGATACCTAGTTTTGAGCTATCGTCCTTTTAAACAAAGATGATTGATTCAAAGGGCTATTTATTGTTTGTTTTAAAATAATGTAAGATTCATTTTTTAAATCAATAACATATATTATAACCTCCAATGGTACAACGTTATGCTCTAGTTGATGACTATTTTCTTGAATGTAGATTGACGAAGATCTTGTTCCATACCACAAGCATTACATCATCATATGACCTACTAACTTACAAGGAAACATTGGGATAATACTAACATTCTTTAGTTACCCTTCAGAGTATTAAAATCCATTTGCAGAAAGGAATCATAAGTACAAAATATTATGAGGAAAGTAAAACATTCGTACACATGAAAATGAGACAGGCACAAATGTTACGTGGTTCGCCCAATCCGTGGGCTACATCCACCAAACCTGTTTATGTAATATTCAAATCAGTAAAAGAAATACAATTTCACAACATCATTGTTTTCCATGCTATTCTCAGTGTCCCTCTCTCGGAGAGCTTTTCCAACTATTCCCAATTCCGCTTGATGAGGAGCTTACATCTCCTCAATTATATTGAAAAGAAAAAGTAGCAATTCCCAACTCCGCTTTGACGAGGAGCTCTCTAAAGAGGGAAGTACAGAATCCAAACAAAATTACTCAGCAAGGTTGGAAATACCTCAGCATTGGAGCAAAATTTTGCAAGCGGTTGAAAGGTGTGTATATTATCAATACTTTTTATGATATCAAGAGGGACGAACATTTTATTTGAACCCATCCCTGTAGAGTAGTCAATGAAATGGAGGCCTGCAGCCCAAGCAGCAACATGAAACAAACACTACAGAAGTTGAAGGACACATATCCAAATATTACTTATGGAAAATAGCAATTTGAGCGCAAATGTCACACTGTTTTAAACCTTTAACTAGTGGGTTCACGGGTTTCAATGATGGATTAATGATTACAATAGCAAACGAGTCATAACTAGAAATTTTCACACTCTATGATGAAGTAGCAAGACTTGAATGTGCAAGTTATCCACCCAGGCATCGTATGTCAACAATTAGGAATGTAATTGGTTCCTAATTCAGTCAAGGAAATAATCTAATCATTTACAAAACTACACAAAGTACTCAGTATATCAGTTGAAAGCATTGTGCTTCATTTTTTTTTCAGCACAACAGTCATGAAAGTGGCCTTATCAATGGATATCTCTATAGTAGAGTAAAATTTATTCAACTATTAGATATAATTTGAAGTATGTCTACAAGTACAAGCTACCCCATAACAACGAAGGTTGGAAAACCATAGGGAAACTAGAGTCAAATCCTGAGTAAAACCAAACACAGGACTTAAGCAAGAGTATGAATGCACCAGCTAAAGCTACACCCAAAGCTCCAAGATCGAGTATTCACAGATCCTCGTAAACCCAAAATAAGCCCTAAACATTGTAAACATCAGAAAGCGTGGCAGAAGGTTGAGTAAGAAGGAAATAGAAATACAATCTGCAATTCTTGACACCACAGTGGGCTTGGACCTAAAATACCAACGCACAAATGTAAAGGCCAAAAGTGGGTGTATTCGTACTGGCAGAGAATGGATGCTAAATAAGACGCTGGTGTGACCTCTCAGCTCATGAGGAAGCTATGGAAAATAGATGAGAATACACGAGTCTATTCTGAATCGTGGATCAAAATGATTGGAAACTCGATTTTTTATCTATCCCTAAAAGGTCCACAAGAGTAGACACACAGGCGTTTTACTTGCAAAAATATGCACCCAAAAGGTTCAGCACCCATCATACAAGTTTAGGAGTGCATCAATTCAATGCAACATAAACACAACATGACCATGTGTCACACCTATAGACTATGAAAAGGTCCATTTAGCAAGGCGCAGAGGGTCCGATAACAAAGTGTGTAGCATCCTGCTCTAGAAAGTACAAACCCCAGACTAACGAGCAAGTGCTACCTAGGTGAATCACCTACAAAAAATTCCCTGGAACCAATCCATGAATGTGGCTTTCCGGATATCTAAAAAAAAATTCCAAAAGGAAAAACATACTTACATATTTTATTGGGGTTAAACTCCACATACTATCCATCCTCATAAAATTCCTGTACCGAGAGCACTGGTTTGAAAATTCTGCTGAAAACCCCTTCCCCTAGGAACTCACTCCACTGAGATCCTTCTTCATATCTAGTGACAACCCTCTCTCCCTCCCAAGCGAAATGGGTAGAGTGTCCTTTTAACAAAATTGCAGCTCATTAAATATCAAAAAAGGGAATGGTCATTTCCTTGAGGCGCACCCAGCTTCCCGACATTCAAGGCGATATTTATGCCATCCTTTTTCTCGAATCCTGTCTCCTATTAATCAGCTATCAGACAACCACCTCTGCCATCATATTTTTGCAGGGGCCTCTCTCCTCTTACTCGGCTGTTAGTACACCACCTCCCCAGCATGTGTCCAACAGAAGAATAATCTTCTCACTTCACCAAAGTATTTTCCTTATGTTAGGCTTCATATCATAATCCATGTCTTATGAAATCACATTACCTAATACACAAAGTTCTTTTGGTGGGGCCTTGGCCTTGAGCTCCTCACTAGAGAATAAATACATTCAGAAATTACAAAATATTCAGAGGTGTCTTAAGAGAGATATTACAATGTGCTTGAGGGTCGACGCCCAACACAACAAGGATATATATATATATATATCATCAACAATTGGCTTACGCCCAATATATAAAACAAATCATCATGTTCATATGCACTAGGGTCTTCGACCCAACATATATCAAAATAAGATATCAAGTCAACATCATAATCAATAGGCACATGCCTATAAGTGTTAGGTCAAAAATTTGGGATAATAGAATTTTAATGTTGTGTTTCATTCCATGGTTATTATGCTTGGTTTATGTAGATTCTCCTTCATTATTTACTTTAGTGGTAAGAATTTAATTTGGGTGACAGCATATGGCTTGGGGCCATGCTGTGGATGGCATGCGCGCTCTCCATTGTAGTTGCGATAATGAGATAGACTAAGACCTTACAGTGGGTATTTATAATGTGTAAAAGCATATGTATTATGGACTGTTGGTTATTTTGTAACAAGGTTTATAATATTGTAGAGTTGTTAATTCTGATAAATAAAAAGGTCGAGGCCATAGATTATAGCGTATATAAAAAGTGAAGTGTCTTACGACCTATGTAGATAGAAATTAAGCTTAATTTACAACCTGTGTGTAAATTGTTCAATCATGGATTTGTATAAAGATTTAAGACCCTACACGATTTGATCCTAGGTCATTTACTATAATGGGCATTTATTTAATATGGATGTGATTTGGGCATTTGAGTGTCCACAGGATTTTATCCTGCAACCTCTGTGTAAACACCTTGGTTATTTAAATGATTACTACATATGTATTATGGTAATGGTTTGTATTATGGCATGTGATTTGGGATTGGACACCCATAGGGGTCGATACTGTGACCTCTATGTATCTTTAGGGGTTTAAGTTATTATGGTAACGATTTTACAGTTGTGTTTGAATTAGTAGTTGTAGATAGTATTATGTTGGGCCTTTACATTATGTCATACGATTTTTATTATAAGGTTTTTTTATGTGGATGTTAATACTTAGATGGTTCTATTTATGGCTTAATGTCATGGATTTATATTGTTGGTAATTTAATATTCTTGTTTATACTTGGAGATGTAGATAGTATAGTGGTTATAAAACATGGACCATTCATAGGGCCTCGATTACTTGGTGTGTTAAAATATTAGGATAATATTTGTTTTGATGGGAATGATTTGATTATTAGCCTATGGTTATTTATACAGACCTTGAAAGTTCTTTGTTGGTTCTTAATATTAGATCTAGTATGTGGTGTGTATAATTTATTCTTAGATACAAATTTAGTGTTGATAGATTAGAATTATAATTCTATTTTATAATTGTTAATATATATGTATGTATGTATGTATGTATGTATGTATGATATATTTACTAGGTTCTAATTATTAGATTTGTATAATTACTCTAGATATGAAACCTAGATCTGAATTTGTCTTTTTAATTATAACATGCCTCTACTGAAAATATGAAATCTGTGAGTAGAGTATATAGGCCAATGATAAGCTACGTAATAAATCTGAAATAATACCTAGTTGAAGAAAAACACGGTTTAAGTAGCAAGGATAATACAGAAGTAAAACTAAGGTGCAAAACCCTTGATAAATATTTATACAGGAATTAAATTACAGAATTTAAACTAAATGAACAAACCTTGGATAAATCTGTCATAGGAAATAAATTATAGCCTAGGGTTTATAGTTTAAAATTTAAACCCTAAAATAATTAGAAAGAACCAAAGCACACGCGGTTAGAAAAGTATAACGTAAACATTTTCCCAATCTAGCTAGCACTTGTTCTATAAAATGAAATAGGCAGTCTAGAACCTCATAACCAACATTAACAACTCTTAGATAGATCTCACCTTTGTATTATATGACTGAATCACTTGGGAACTACCACATTCCACCCAACCATGATCTGGAACCGTTCCTTGTTTCAATTTGGATCCCCCCAAACTGGTTCCAACATGCAAGTAGCTTATATATCCTAAAGTGAGGTTTCCCTAACTCGTATATCATGTCTGGATCAATTCTCCTTTTCCCTTTCATGAAAAATGTTCTCCAAGAATTCACTTAAAAAATAAACAGGCAGAATAATGACTCCCAAGATAGATGATATCCCCAGGTCTTTCCTTGGCTTAAGACTTTATAGACAGACTTTTCAGTCAAAGGGGAAGTTAAATCAAGAAACCTCGGTTTCTTCATTTAACCCTTTTTATTTAATTTGGGGTATTTTTAATATTTTAACTTAGGAACTTTTAACTAGTTCCTAATTAGACTTGTGTAGGTATTATAGTATTTATTATCTTTTAGCAATAGATAATAATGGATGGAGATTTTCCTTCTTTCTTACATTAATAATATTATTACTATATTTATTTTTTAAATACATACCATGTATAAAATACATAATAATATAACATTTGTTAACATTTTCCTTTGGGCATCATATACTATGATCCCTAGACTTGTGACACTTTCTTCATTAAGGTCAGCAGGTAGATGGTTAGGTTTACTAGGCTAGGCAACTCTGAACATACTTGCATGTTGGACTCCTTCGTATAACATTGTAGTTCTTCAATACTTGATGGGAATACATAAATTCAAAATTTAATTTAATCACTTATAAATAAGTTAGATGAGACCAATATTTTTCTCGATTCATTTTCACTGGGGATTATTTAATTCTTTTTTGTAACTCCTAGCACTTACCAGATCCCATACTCAACGCTAAAAAATAGGGAGTTGCAAAATTAGTGCAATTCCATAGCTCTTCGCTCAACACTAATGCTAGGATGTACTTGTACGATACATCTAGGGATACAATGGCCAAGGATTCGATGTTCCAGAGCTTATGCTCAACATCAACATGGAAGGATCCAAGGCTTATTCCCAACACTTCCAATTATCTTTTCATGTATTCCATAGATTCATGCTCAACACAAATCTAAATACTCATGTGCTCCATAGCTTCTCACTCAACATAACATCAATTACTTAGGTGCTCCAGAGCTCCTCGCTCAACAAAAAACATCTCAGCAATCATGTGCTTCAGGGTCCACACCCAACACAAGCAAGCATATGTATATTATCAACAATTGGCTTATGCCCAATATATAAAAAAAATCATCATGTTCATATGCAGTGGGGTCTTCGACCTAATATATCAAAATAAAATGTCAGCATAACATCATAATCAATAGGCTCGTGCCTATAAGTGTTAGGTCCAAAATTCAGGATATCGCATCCCTCCCCACTTAGAACAACACCATCCCTGGTGTTCTAGGGACTCAGAATGACATCATGAAATAAGGTGGGGTAAGCCTTTCTCATGGTGGCTTCATTCTCCCAAGTATCCTGATTGGTTTTGAAGTGCTTCCATTGCACTTTCAATTGGACTAAGGTGTGCTTCCTGAGATGCACCTCTCTCTTTGTCCAATATATGAATAGGTTCAGGGGGAAACTCCCCTTCAGGTTCCACCTGTAATAAGGACCAATCAACTACATGTTTAGTATCATAAACATATTTCTTTAACAAAGATGCATGGAAAACATTATGGAATCTTATGTGAGCAGGTAACGCTAACTCATATTCCACTTGTAACATCCCCTTTCCACCTCAATTTGAGAACAAAAACTGTAAGTAAAACGATGTTGTAAGTATTGATTCTAACCTTGTAAAAAATTATGGATACTATTGATAGGGTTAGGAGACTGGAATTTTGACACGACTAAGAACGATTGGGGATGAATTCACTATGGGAAAGGTAAAATGACGAGTGGAGCCTTGGGGGACTCAAAGGTGAATGATGAATCCCTTGATGACCTAAGCCTTAGGTTTCCACCAAGTTGAAGTAAGTCGCAAATAGGATGATTACTTGACTAAGAGTAGTGGGTCTGTAGGATCCTCTTTTGAGCATCTACTTAGTTTTTACTCACAGAAAATGGTGTTAAGAAGGTATTTTAATACTTTAAGTGAGGAAAGTTTTATGGTGTACATAAATGCATGTATAAATGTGTTTATATAGTAATAATCCTTTTTATAGATTGATAAATGAAAATAATTACCTTCGAAGAAGAATATTTCCTTTTCATGACAAAAAGAGAAATTATTTACAATCGATATAATTACTTTTCAAGACAGGTATTACTAGTGTATACATTATACATATTTTCCTCAAGATTTAAATGTAAACCTTAAATATTAAAATAAGTTTGAAAACCAAGAGATTCCTTGGTTGGGCGGATGACTCTAGGAATTTATTTCACCCCCAAAAAGAGGCAACCGGCCTCCCATAATTGATAGGAGAGTTGGTGTAGTCTTTATGATTTCCATAAATCTTGGGCTATCCTTGGGAGATGTGGATGTGTATATAAGGGACCAACATTGATCTATTTGGGGGAGGCATTGTGTAAGGTGTTTTGGGTGGCATGGATTAGGGCACTTGACCTTTTCATATGCATGCATTATTTGCATGCCTTTTCGTTTAAATGCATGTATTATTATTACTTGAAGGCATTATTTGAATGCATGTATTATTTGAATACCTTTTTATAGGCATGTATTATTTGATACCATGGCGAGTTTCTGGGAAGGAAAGATACAAGAGGCCTTCGTTTTGGATATACGTGTGTTTTATGTGAATTCTATTTACTGCTAAGATCCCGAGAGCCATGCTATTTGGCTTCCTATGTTTCTTTTATAAACCCTAGGCATGTATTTATCATGGAAATGAGCATTTGTTCTGAAACCTAGAATTGCTGATCTTAGATGTTTATATGTTGATTAATGAATACTAGGGCATTTTACCGAAATCCCAAGCCTTGGAAATGTTTATTTGCTGATTAATGAATGCCAAGTGGTTTTTTCCCACACCTCCATCTTCTAGAATTGTTTATTGTTTGAATGAAGAATGCTAGGGCGTTTTCATGGGGACTTCACTTAGTGAACATTTCACATAGCATGTGCGATCGTGGGATATTAAAGAATACCCATAATTTCCTGAGATATTAACCCAAACTCTTTTTGTTGAAACCCCCTCCCAATACTTGAAACCTCCTCCTCGACCCTTTTTATACCTCAATCCTTATAAATCACCCTGCCCACCCCCACCTTAAACCCCTCATCCCCCCAATACCTGCAATATATTGGTTCAATTTTTAATAATTTTAAAACCCACAATATGAACTAACATGATAGGATATTGGTCAACAAGTGAATCCCCCGTGGGCGTTTTGCCGAAATCCAAAGCCTTGGAAATGTTTATTTGCTGATTAATGAGTGCTAGGGAATTTTTTCTGAAACCCCAAGCTCAGAAATGTTTATTTGCTGATTAACGAATGCTAGGTTGTTTTTTCCCATGCCTCCATCTTGCATAATTGTTTATTGTTTGAATGAAGAATGGTAGGGAGTTTGGTCAAAATCCCAAGCCTAGGAAATGTTTATTTTCTGATTAATGAGTGCTAGGGATTTTTTTCTGAAAGACCAAGTGTGGAAATGTTTATTTTCTGATTAATGAATGCTAGGTCATTTTTTCCCATGCCTCCATCTTATAGAATTGTTTATTGTTTGAATGAAGAATGCCAGGTTGTTTTGCTGAAATCCCAAGCCTAGGAAATGTTTATTTTCTGATTAATGAGTACTAAGGCGTTTTTTCCAAAAGCCCAAGCCTGGAAATGTTAATCTGCTTATTAATGAGTGCTAGGGCATTTTTGCCTAAAGCGCAAGCCTGTAAATGTTTATTTGTTGATTAATGAGTGCTAGGACATTTTTACCAACGGGACGATACTGGAAATGTTTATTTACTGATTAATGAATGCTAGGGATTTTTTTTTTACCACACCACAATCTTGTAAAAAGTTTATTCTATTAACTCACTAGTGTGGAGGCATTTTCCCAAACCCTTATTTATATGATTAAATACTGGTGTTAGGTTCTTTTTACCCAAATGAACAATGTAATTCGAGTTCCGATAAAGGATTGGTTACCAGTGTTTGATAGAAGCTCGGCCTTGCATTTTCTTTACTCCTACTGCTAAAAGATGCAAGAGGAAATTGTATGCCTTGGTTTGAGTAAAGAATTGGAATTTATGTGTTATTTTTGGCTAAGGAAAATAATAGCTAGTATGCTTCGAAAGTGTTGTGTTGGTGGTGGGTAAAAGGAAGGGTGACCTCTAGGGAGGTTCATCCCATGCTCTGTGGTTACATAGTTTTGTTTGTTTGGATAATTTATTTATTTCATCCATTCTGTCAGCTTATAAAGGAAGAAAATAGACCTTGCCATAGCATGCCTTGTGGCTTATAGCTAGAGAAGTCATGGACTTTATTTTTTGCTTCTTTAATCCTCTGAGTAAAGAATCTCGTGTTTCCTTTTACAACAGTGCAGTTCATGGTTGCTTTGATATTGAGAGAATTTAGAATTATATCTGGAGTTTTCCAGCTTGAAAACTTGGAAAAGGAGCTCATTGTTCATATCCATGTGAATGCCAGGAATATCAAAGAGCTTGTTAAATTAAGTAGTTATTGTTGGGATTCTTTTAAGCTCTAGCCAGTCGGTTGTACTGTAAGTTCAAGCTGAGAGATTTTGGGAAAGGTTATTAATTATACTTTGTCTTAGTGGATTCATTGCCTAGCTCAGGGGTGGCACTAAGCGGGACAACATACGCGAGATGGATCCAATGGTTGGGAGGAAATTTGCAGTCAAGTTTTCAGTCGCTCGAGTCGTATTGTTTAGTTTTCTTAAGAAAATGTTGTATTCCTGATTAATTGTTTAAGTACATGTTGTACGCTTGACTAGTTGCTTAAGAAAATTGTTGTATTATGCACAATCAGTGTGGTTAACTAAACATTGTATTATGACTCATGCTTAACATGTTTTCCTTAAATTATTGTACTTATGATTATATTGCTCCAAATATTTTGTGAGCTTACTAGTTTAACGACAATTTGTGATTGCTGAGAATGTGTCACAAGGGAAGACTCAGAACCTTATAAGAATTCTGGTTATGGAATGTATTAAGTGTAACTAAAGAAGAGGATTTTTTAGTGTCATTTTATTCAAGAACAAATCAATGACTAATGTTTTATATATGTCTTGTTATTCATTGTTATTTAATGAGATACTAAGAATCTCCTAATACATGTGTGGGTTGAATCACTCAAAGAATTGGACAACATCTCAAGGACACACTTGAGTACTCATGCAAGGGAAGGGTAAGAATAAGCATGTGAACTTAAGGGAAATATGTATATCATAACATTTATATACTTTGAATTTCCATTTCTATTGTGCTTAGTCAGTGAAGAAAGTAGTACTTGAATGCAATAGAAGTAACAACCTGTAATTACTTACCTATAGGATGATAAGAATTTGTGATATTAGTGATAGTGAAGATTTACAGTGTGACATGGCTTATGTTAGCTACGTTGAGGTATTCCTTATAATTAATTAAATATCATATTGGAAAGTTATAAGATAAATAAGATGTACTTTGGGAGTGGTTTCATTTTCAATCTAATAATCCTTGGGATTTGTTAAGGTCATTGTTTGATGGGACTAATTAAATTCGTGTACCTACAAGTTATAAGCTTAATTTTTTTCCACAGTGTACCCCAAATATATACAGATGGTTGTATGGGTATGTTACACTACTGGTCCTCTCTTGGCTAGTATCTCAAAGGGTCCACAAAATCTAGCTGTTATCTTACCACACCTACCCAAGCTTAGCGAGCTTCATTTTTCTTTTACTTTTAATTAGACATGATCACCTATTTGATAGTCTTTGCATTTTCTTTCCTGATCCGCATATATTTTCTGGCAGTCTTGTTCTTCCTTAAGGTTCATATCGACCTTGGTAACCAAACGTTACAAGTATTTTAAGAAATCAGGCCCTAACATGAGCCTATCCACCGGGATATCCCAAGTAACCAATGTTCTACACTTCCGTCCATAGAGTACCTCAAAGGAAATTGTCTTGGCGGAAGCCTGATATTCGTTGTTATACACAAACTCTGTAAGATACAAATATTCTTCCCACTTGGTGGGGTTTCTCATGACATACATCTGAAGCATGTCCTCAACAATCTGGTTTACTCTTTGTGTCTACCCGTCTGTCTGTGGGTGCTAAGAAGTACTAAAGTTCAACTGTGTTTCTAATCCAGAGAATAAAGTTCTCCAAAAGTTTCCTGTAAATTTAGCATCTTGATCCGAGATGATTTCCTTGGGTATCCCGTGCAATCTAAATATCTCGTTCAAGAAGATATCGACAATGTTCACTTGCTTACAGGTCGACTTCACAGGAATCAAGTGTGTTTCTTTTAACAATTTTCCAATTACTACAATGATAGAATCATTTTTCTTCTTAATTTTTGGTATAGCAGTGATAAAATCCATACTAACGACGTCCTACTTCCATTCTGGAATGGGTAATGGCTGCAGAAATCCTGAAGGATGTTGATTCTCAGCTTTCACCAGCTGACACTCCTGAAATTTCATGATAAACATCATAATGTTGGCCTTTAACTTATTCCAGAAAAAAGTGTCTCTTAAGGAAAGATATCATATTTTGATATCCCAAATGCTCCAAGTAGGGTGCCCGATGAAATTCCATGAGGATGCTGGAGCAAATGTCCCCTCCTTCAGGAATGTACAACCTCTCCATGGACCATAGCAGTCCTGATTCATCTACCTTTTTGTTGTTGAAACAACTTGTACTCTCGGACTTTCTTGAGGATTTCTACATAGAAAGGGTTAAGTTTGTTGGCCATTCTAATCCTCTCATGCAAATCCACATATGTTTGACTTAAAGTCACCTCATATATCATATTTGTTCGTCAGCTCAAAGCATCAGCAACCTTGGCTTCTTTGCCCTTAATGTGCTTTAGCTTGAAATGGTACTCGCTAAGGAAAGCCAACCACATGGATTGCCTCGCATTCAGATCCGACTGTTCAAATAAATACTTCAGACTCATATTTTCTGTATTCAGAAGGAATTTCCTTCCCATGAGGTAGTTCCTCAACATCTCCAAAGCATGGATGATGGATGCTAACTCCATGTGATATCCCTCTTGTGTACCATAAATATTTGGTAAACTATGATTGAACATTGTATTCATCTTCTACTGAGGAGCTCAAGGCCAAGGGCTCACTAGTAAGACCTTGTAATCGATACTATCTAAAGTTCCTTAGGAGACTTAAGAGTTGGACACAGCTCAACGATGGGCCACTGAATCCAATAGGGAAGGTATTAAGTATTGTCCTAGGTCGAAGTAAGCCTAAGAGGACTAACATACCTTCTCGGTATTTAGGGATAATATCCGCTCCTATTTCGACTCAGACACCATAATTGGGTACTTAACCCTAATATGATTAAGCCTCGATAGATGGAGTTGCACTCGTTCTTAGCATCGACATAGGAATGCTAAGGAGTTAAAGTTCAAGGAGTTAAGATGAGAAGAGAAAAAAAAGCAACCTAAGGAGCTACATGTATAAGGACTATAGTTCATAGTCTTATTAAAAATAACTTAGAAAGGAAGATAGCACCTTTGGCATACCTCATTAATGATTAAATGGTGACATACCATTTTACTAAACTAATATATATATATATATAGACTTATATCATATATTGGAGTAATGTGTGAATAAATTTATATATATAGGTGTATATATATGAATACACACACACACACACACACACATATATATATTTATTTTTTTATTTTTTTTCATATTAAAGTGGTGATAGGAAATGCCTACGTCGGTAGGCATGATGGAAGAATATTGGTTCAATTATATTTTTTCCTAAACCAATACATATATGTATATATACATTTAAAAGAGAAATATTTTTAATAAGAATAAAATAAAAAAAGACTCTATTGGGTTGGACGCATGCCCCGGAGGTGATTACTTGACTGACAAATTAAGGGAGACTGCCTCAGCAGAATTTAGGGCAGAATTACCGCCTTAATTTGTGGGGAACTCAGCGCATAGTAGGGTAAAATCGTTCCTCCTCTAGTTATTTATAGGTTTCAAAATTATTTTGATGGGGGGCAGCTACGATCTACATTTTGGGGAAGAATGAAAGATCTCAACATTTTTATAAAGTATCTCTGCATTTTCCAGAGGGTAGATATTTGTGTTTTAGGAGGAAAAATGTGATTCAAAGGAGGACGGTGAGTTCCCTATCGATATGGCATGAGGAGGCAGCTACATCGCAAGAAGAGGAAACCAATGCGGCTAGTAAGAATCTGAACTGACAGAAGGGTGCATAACTCCTTGGGACTGGTGTTTCGGAGTATCTCGTGAGCTCTTCAATATA
The DNA here is from genome assembly GCA_001517045.1 of Pseudotsuga menziesii. Taxonomy (NCBI): domain Eukaryota; kingdom Viridiplantae; phylum Streptophyta; class Pinopsida; order Pinales; family Pinaceae; genus Pseudotsuga; species Pseudotsuga menziesii. Next base: position 144,668 of record LPNX010190866.1, read on the forward strand.
TATAGCGACTGAGGTACTCACCAGTAAAATCCATTTTGTATGCATTCTTGTTGTACTTTTAGTTACATGAAGAAATCGCTAAATGCGTTGGGTGGTGATTTTTCGCTGTAGTTTTTCATAGATTACTACGTTGAGCCTGAAGGAGTGGGATTTGAATGGATATGTGTTTTTGCATGTTGGAACCAGAAACCTTGTTCCTCTTTGTCAAACATTTACCTGCTACCTATATCCGACCTGGAGAAGATCACTGTATTTTATGATGTATGCGTTTCATTTTTGCAATTTTGGATCTAAGTCCTTGCTTTTACGCCTCATTATTTGCTTACATCTTGGATCCAGCATGGATCCTTCCTCTGATTTCCTTGTTGAATGTGTTTGTGTGATAAAATTTTTGGTTCTGAACCATGGTATTATCTTCTAGATTTCCTGATACCTGATCCCACCTTAAGCGCTACATCATTTTATGTTTCAAGTTTTGAATCCGAACTTGATATGGTTCTAGAAAAATGAATGTGTTGGAACTAAACCTAATGTGTTTTTCTTAAGAAAAAGTATGGGATTTTGATATGTGTTTATCTCTACCAAGCCTGATGTTATATGCAAATCGGTTTGTTCATGGTCACAGTCTGATTACATTGGGAAACAGGGTCTTGTGCCTCGAAAACTATTCATTGTTTGGGTAAAGGTTTTGTTGCCTCCTCTTGTACATAGGTGGTCTTTATCTTCCATATTTCAGGGCATCAAGAATTGCATGTGTTATATTTTGTTCTAGATTTAAGGTACAATAGTGTGGCCATGTTTTAGGATTTAAGGTATGGTAGCATGGCTCCTTTTTACTCAGATTTATTTCAAAAAAAAAATCCCGACAATGGCTATCCATGCGGTGCGTATGGATTTGTTGTTTAGAAAGATCGTAATGCTACAAGGGTTTTGATTCTCGATTCTTCTGCCCGCCTTTCATCTTTTATCCGCACCTCCATGCTAATTTATTTATGGCATAACCCTAATTTGCAAGGCGCAAGGTCTTTTGATTTTCTTTTGTTTCTACGATTATCAATTATTGTTATATATTGATGATCAGCTGTTTATATATATATATCGAATGTTATTCATGTCTCTGCATTTGGACTTGCCTTGTATGGATATAGGTGAAACTACTATGAGTTGTATAGTATAAGGGTCCTGATAAGCAAAACTTAAAGATGAAACATTTATGTGTGATAAATAGACATTCATACTTACCTACTTTGATGTATCTCAATGGTATGGTAAGTAGTTTTAGAATTAACTGTATGAATGATTTTCACTAGGAGAAAATGCTTCACTAGGGTACAAAAAGTAGGTTACTTTTAAAAGAAAAATCCTTACATAGTACAACTATGGATTGAGTTTGTATATGTAGGGCGGTCCTTAGTGTAAAATGTTACTGAGAAGTACTTAGTCTTCTTGATTGTGTTATAAGTTATGTACTGATGACAAAGAAGGAACAATCCTAGCCCAGATAGGTTAGTCAATAAAAAGGAAAAATAAAGGAAGGTTCCCGTCTCGAGTTAAAGCTTGTTTAGAAATATTTATTTTATTATTATGTTGTATAAAGAACTGATGATCAATCGATCTGAATGCAAGACCAGAAATTTTCCTAGTTTTACTTTAGAGGTACTCTCGGTGAGAGAGTCGGTGAATAGAAAGAAAGTATGGCAACATTGATGTTGCATATTGTAACCTTTTTAATGAAATAAATGTCGCAGGATGTGTCCCCCTTTTTGGTGGACGTAGCACAAGGATTGGGTGAACCACGTACATTTGTGTCTCTCTCATTTTCATGTGTCTGAATGTTTTAATTTCCTAACATTGTTTTGTGTACATGTGATGTTGTTCTGCAACCTTGTTAATGGATTTTTCTACTGTAGAAGATAATCAAGAAAAGTTATTATAATTATTTTTGCTCCACACATAGTATTGTTTTAAATGCACTATGATGATGAAAACGCTTGCAGTTTCCAACCAAACCACTAATATATTAATGGTTGAATGTTTTTGTAAAGATATTCTTTTGGTATGAATGGAAGTGCATCTCATAGGATTCATTAATTAGAAATAAACAATGAGTAGTTTGTCAAATCGATCACTTTTCTTAAGAGAGATCCATATTGTTAGTCGAAGGTTAATGTAGATAATGTGTGGGTAAAATAACATTGGAGTATGTATCAAATGAGAGGTTAATTGCTACACCTAATTATTTCACCGTTGAGGGGATTACTTAATCATGTGAACACTAGAAGGAATAATAAGCATGTTTGGTTTATGTTATCAACATCAATATTAGTAAATTGGATGCAAATTGGACGTTTTCTTTTTTTGTAGAGGAGGATGGATGTAAATTGTCAAATGATTGTTTTACAATGCGTGTAGTTTGGACATTATCAAATGCGTGTAGTTTTGACATTGAAATCCCATGTAAAATCTTCCATTAACATGATTGAATCATTTTGTAGAAACAACGAAACAAAAAATTTACCCCTTTTTCACACATAATGGCATTGAGGTATAAGAGGTATTTTACACTCAAGATCGTGTGTGGGGTAGTTCTGCTCATGCTCTTTTAACTTGCGTGATTCATAACAGATCACATGATCGTTCTGCAAGAGGAATTCTCTGAGTCCTTCCTTGTTTTCCTCCGTGCAAACAAAAAAATCCCCCTCGGGATCTGCATTCCGTAGTATCTATGCGGTCATCAAAAAATGCTTAAGCTTTTGGAAACTTTACTTACACTTGGTCATCCATAATAACTTATTTTCTTTCTTTTGCAAAGCAATCATGGGACAAGATATTCTTGAGAATTTCTTAATGAACTTCCTATAATATCTGGCCAATCCCATAAAGGACTTAATGTTAGTGACACTAGTAGGGGTAGGCTAGTCTTCTATGGCTTTAATCTTTTCTGTGTCCATAGTTATCTCTGTCTCGGAGATAATGTGACCCAAGTACTGTATCTATGGTTTGTGAAAATCACATTTACTAAACTTAGCGTAAATCTGGTTTTCTCGTAACACTCGTAATACTATGTAAAGGTGTTCTTCGTGTTCCTTTTTACTCTTAGAGTAAACTAGGATGTCATCTATAAAGACCAAAAAAAAATTATCCAAATAATTACTGAATAAATTGTTCACCATACACATGAAGTTTGTGGGTGGATTGCTAAACCCGAATGGCATCACTACAAACTCGTAGTGCCCATACCTTGCACGAAATGCGGTTTTGTGAATATCCTCGTTGTGAATCCATACCTGATGGTATCTGGATCGCAGGTCAATCTTCAGAAAATATTTTGACTTAAACAAAGAGATGTGATACCACTTGTAATGTGCTTAAACCAATAAATTAATAGAAAAGATAGAAAACTACAAGAGAGAATGGATGGAATTGGAAAACCTATAGAATATAGGGAATATGGAATTTGCAATAATGGATGTAGAAAAATATATGGAAAATAAAGAAAAATGTAAGTGAACTTGGGCACAATATCCTACATCAGAGGTTGATGCCTGTTGAAATTATCACCAATCCATATAACATTTAAGTCTATATAATAAACCATGCATATTACTAATGTAGCTATTGAAGGACTGTTCGATTCGTATAAGATAAAATAACATTCTCCTTAGAAGGAGAAGAAAAATTTATTTAACCCTTGTTTGGAAAAAAACATGCAGCGAAACTAAACAAATAAAATGTGAGGCCTTTAGAGCATGGAAATACCATGATAAATATTTCCCATGATTTTCATGACTTTGAATGATATCGGTTTTGCAAGTTACTAATAAAAAAATTTCCTTAGGTAGGACAAACGATTCATAAAAGATTGGCATTCTGTTAATTATAGAAACCGTGTGGGAATAGATCAAAATAATTAGATAGCTTTCTAATATCTTAAAGGATTGGGAATTTATTTCAAAAGATTTTATAACAAGACCTAGTGGAATTGTAATTGGTTGTGGAAGAGATGAATCAAGCTAATCATCTCTACTGATCTTTGAATAATGTATATAAGTAGAACTCATTTCTTTGGAGACAATTGAACTTTTTGTTGTTTTCTATATATGTGGTTCTTATGAATATAGGGTGGCCTCCAAGGAAGTTCGATGGTAGATTATTTTCTAAGAAGGAAGGTTGTTTTTGGAGGGGATTTATTTTTTTTTATCAAAAGAGGAAATTTTTGTGGAAGTGAAACTAGACTATACTCTATATAAGATTTATTTCTAAATAAAATTGAGCATGTGAGAATAGTGGATGTAAAACCTATGAAATTGGACACTACTTGGATGTGGAGATGCATTATTTTAACCAGTTCCTAGAACAAAGCATGTAGGGTGAGTCAATAAGGAAAGTATAGTATCTTAAAAGGGCCCTTAGAGGAGGGCAAGCTCATGACAGGGTTGCCCCATGTTTTGTTTCTCTTCCAATGCTAAGGGTTTTGTGATCCTAATTTGTTTTCCGATGTAAATTAGCATAATAACAATAATTTGATGTGTTTCTATTTAATCATCGCACTTGTATTTCTCCATTAAGCTATAGAAACACTACAAGTGTGATATGGGGATACTTAAGGAAGAGTTTAACACTATATTTGGAGAAAATTTATAGGTTTTAGGTTTCATTTATGGTGATTTAGCATGTCAATAATTGTTTAGGGAAGAATGCATGTTAATATAATAATGTGTCATTGTATAGAGATCTAAAAGCACTCTTGGTTCACAACAAACACAATCATGGTTACCATATCATTCTTTGAGGTTATTTATCACTAACATAAGTAAGATATGTTTGTTTGAAAAATTATGCATGGTGCTTGATCCTTGGATGCAATTTTTATGGAAAGAGTCTCTTATTCCCTCCAACTCCCTTGTTAATTGACTTGAAATGCATCCATGATTCCTAAGAAATCATAATGGTACTAATATTAAACTTTGGTGCAAAATAATCCCTATAGAGGGGTTTTGTTATGGTTTTTAAGTGTTTTCTCATAGTGCTTAAGCTTGATAAGGTTCTCTGACATGTTCATACTTATTAATATTGAGACACTATTTGTACATTGCAAAGTTATTTTTTCCCTTCCTCCACTATGCCCAAGGACACAAGGCTATTTCTTACCTGATCCAACTATATTAGATGGATCAACACCAATACATGGTGTGTAAAACATGTTAATTGTGCCTGTAACAAATCCCAAAATTCCATAAGTAATTTTTTCTTATTACGGAGGGTTTCGATCAATATAAGTCCTAAAATCATTTTACATAGCTTTTAAGAAATATTGTAAATCCTACATTTCAATTCATCCTAGGGCTTAGCCTATAGCGAAAAATATGTAAGACTGATACTTAAAAAATTGAAAAATCATCACTTCATATATGACATTATACTCGGATATAGTTTTCAAGTCTTAAGATAGATTACTTGCTTTCAATTGTTGAAATCTGTCATGCCTTCCTTGTCGTATATTGTAGCTGTGTGCTTGTTTTGTTTTACCATAATGATGGATTCATCATGTTTTGTTGTTTTAATCCCTTTCCTACAAACCCTATTTCTAAGGGAGGGTTATAATGCTAAAGGTCTTACTTAGCTTATTGTAAGCTAACACAATGTTTAGCCTTGTAATATTTGCAAGCATTAGAGGAAATTTGGGGTCTAAATGGGCCTTATAAGAAAATGCACCAACAATAAATTTTGTGAGTTGGAATTTAGGAACCAATAGAATTTCAAAAAATTGAGTCAACCATAATGGTTGAATTGAAATATTTGCCATAAAAGAAAACTACTTTTTTGGTTCGTATTTTTTGACATATCTCCCTATGTTTTTACTCAAATTTCGAGTGGGAGAGGACGTTGGATGTGAAATTTAATTCCGCATCCAATGAGTACCCACACTGCATACTTTTGATGGACCCCTCTACCCCAAAAATAAGAAATACATGAAAAAACATGATGATGACACCATCGTCACATGTTTCACGTATTTCTTATTTTTGGGGTAGCGGAGTCCATCAAAAGGAAGGAGTGTGAGTACTCGTTGGATGCAGAATTAAATTCCACATCGAATGAGCTCTCCTGCTTGGAATTTGAGTGAAAACACACGGAGATATGTCGAAAATACGAACAAAATAGTAGTTTTTTTCATTCTTTCTCCAAAATTAATAACTATTATGTTATTATTTTAACTATTATTTTATTATTTTCCTTAGGAGGCCAATTTTAGACCTCAAATTTCCTTAGGAGGCCCATTATTTTATTAATTCATCGTGTGAAGGTTTATGGTGATTCCTAGGTGTATGGAAAGGTAATAAACCCTATCGAAACACCAAAGGGTCTATTCCACTATATGTTCTTCTATATTGTGGGACTCAAGGAAAGAGCCGAAGGATCTCTGCCCTTCCAGTAATCATCTTTGCAAACTCCAAATCCTCGTCCCTTCCTAGAGAATACTTGAAGTTGGCGTAATTTTCTCCTTCATGGAGTTTTGTTACAATCTTATTAAACTATTTTATATAATGTCAAATGTGATTTTTTCTTAGTTTAACCTCTGTACATTGTTGTTTGGCATGATATTTTTGAGGTTTTCCATTGTCATTGAAGCTTTTCTTGAAGAGTAAGCTCGAGTCAAGGGAACCAGCATCGAAGGGTTCTAGTAAGACCTAATCCTTGAACCCTACAGTCCTTGATGGTGTGAAATGAAAGCTGGAACAGAATTTCTTGTTGGGTCTATCTTTGTTTGGAAGAAAAATACCAGGGTTACACGAGCTCCCTTTGTCAATTCCTAAACGCTGTTGTGTTTTTTCCTTTATTGCATTAAAGGTAGGGATAAATACGTTTTTTCAAAAGCCTTTAAGATGTGAAGAGAGTTGATGATTTTAAAACCCTATTTTTGTTTACACACCATCAGGTTTGAAGTTGTATTGAAATTATTACTGTAATATTTTAGCAAGGTTTTGGGCAATACACAGTTGCTACTATTTCTATTTTGTGTAAAATCCTTCGAAGTACTATTCTGCAACTTGATATACTATTTATTAAAATTACTCTTTGTATTATTTAAACTGTTTATAGCTTTCGAAACTGCTCTATGTAAATTATATTTTGTTTATTACAATGTGGAAGAATTTGTTTACCTAGTTACGACTACTGCATTTATATTGAAACGAATTCCATTTTGGTTTAAAATAGTTACAGCCTCTTCCAGTTATCTGGTTCTAAAAAAGGCTACGACATCTCCTTTGTTTATGAACCTAGGGTGCGTTGCTATAGGTTTTAATATATAATTACTTAGTAAAATTTGGCCTTACAAGCCTTGAACCCTCAACATGTCTTAGATAGGTAATTTATATGGATTTTGTTCATTTTTTATATTGTAAAAACCCTACTAAAAATTATACATAGTTTGTTTACATTTGTGGTTAAACTGCATCTACTACTCCATTGTTCTTTTTTTATACCATAAAAACCCTATTAAAAATTATAGAGTTTGTTTGCATTTGTGGTTAGATCACATCTAGGCAAGTGTTTAATCCTAATTCGTTTATGTAAATGATAAGCCTTTCGGCTGTAGGAAAATGATATCGAGTAATTATAAATATATTAAGCCTTTCGGTTGTGTGATATATAT
>LPNX010190866.1:152438-182774 GCA_001517045.1 Pseudotsuga menziesii
GAGTGTAAGAGATTAATACAAGATAAAAATTAAGATTCATATCTAAATTTACTTTTATGGGTTTTGAACCCTAGGCTCGAGGCCATAGTGTTTCGAATCTAGTTATGAAAAAAGATATTGAAATTCTATTGGTTTAAAAATTCAAGTTTCTTTTGATATGTTTGGAACAATACCCATTTGAAAAACCATATTGTGTCTTGTTTTGTATCGTCAAAATTGATTGTAAACATGACATAAGGAAACACCATTTTCCACACACATAGCACACTTTTAAAGTAGGTATCAAATCATTTCCAAAGTTTCCTATTAGAAGAAAAGGCATTGACAAATTGAGTAAAATAGATTATTTGGCCTTCATTGATAGATTCTCTGATTGTAACATGATGTTAATTGAAGCTATTAAAGAATTAGTATAGAATTTTAGGCATAAAAATGATATTCCATCCAATCACAAGGATGTACTAATGTGGAGAACAAGTTTTAAGGACCATGAGCATAACATTACATGGTTTTTTGAAAATACACAAACAAAACTCTATTCAAGATTTAAGAATGAGGACAATGAGTTGAATCTTGGCCACATATCTTTCAAGAAATGAAAACCTTAGGTAGTTATGTTAGTGTATATACCATATAGAATTTAATTAATATTATTGTATGTATATACACATCCATCATGTTTTTAAGACTAATTATGTGTACGTAATGACTCACCATAATACCTCAAATTTCATAATAGTATTTATTCATAGTATAATGTAGTCCACCATGTTTTGAAGGCTTGATGGACATAAATGCTATCTAAAAATGTGGATTTGCATTGGCATAGTGAAAATTCATAAATGTAAGGAGTTTGAATTTAGAATTATGCTAGTTGACATGTAAAGCTTTAAATATATTAAATATTAATTAGATAGTCCAAAATAAAGACAAAATAAAATGTAGAAATGCATTGGAATAGTGAAATTCACAAGAATTTAGAATTATGCTACTTGACATGTAAATCTCAAAATATATTAAATATTTATTCTTATGTTGGTTCATTTATGACTTGTTTTTATGATGGAAAACTACCCTTTTAAATAAGAATACAATGGGTGTCTAGAAGAACACAACCCAAATTCTAGAAAATTGGTGTCTCTATGAACCTTATGGATTGAATATTGTTATTACAAAGGTGGTCCAATAAGAGCATCAAATATGCCCCTTTAAAAGTTTAGCATCCTACTTACAAGGATTGAACTTGGCTGGTAAAAGTAACAATCATTCCTCCCAACCACCCAAGTTGAATGGGATGGAGATATATATATATAAACAACTTACACATTAAATTAAAAAAAAAAAACTAAAATAATTTTAGATCATCTATTATTTTATTGAGATATTAATATGAGTAACATAATACAATATTTGAATTTTGTAAAATTTAATAATTTTAAATTCTATCATATTTATTGATTTGTATGAAATAGTCAAAAACTAATTTGAGCATTTTAACATTTTTAGTACAATTTTTTTTATTTTATTTTCTCAAATAACATTTTAATTATATAAATAAATTTTAATTATATAAACTGATTATGCAGTGAAATAACATAACATTAGAAGTTATTCAACCCCGATATGTATAATTATAATTAGAATTCAAGAATTTCAACCCAAAATAAATCATAACTTTCAGCATTTATTTTATATATATAATGTCGATGAGGTGATGAGAGCTAACTTTTTTTTTTCCAAAGAAAAAAATCGTAAATAACTTTATTCACTTTTAGTAGATGGCCCTCATAGTCCATTATACAAATTACAACAAAAATGTTGTCAGTTACAATATTTGCCTCAAAAAGCACAAATCCACAATCCAAATCTAATGTTCATAGATCATCATATCATAAAGTTCACTAAATCCTTTCCAACAGATAGAAACAATAGTACATGAAATAAACTAAGTCTGATCATAGGAGACTTATATCATCACTCCTGATAAATCAGGTCAGATCAAAAATGTGATCAGTAGCAAAAAATATCAGAGCAGAACTAGCATGCTGAAAAGTCTCAGAAAAGTCAAAATGCTGATAAAAAAAAACAGCAGCTAAAAAAAGGTCAATTCCAGACCATCCAGAGATGAAAACATAGTATTCCAAATTCATTCAGTACCAAATATAAGAGGCCAACCAGCTTGCAAATCAAGCTCTGAATATTGTTGCTAAAGATCACCAATTTCGAAGAATGCACCTCAATGTCAGCCATGGCATCATTTCTGGAAATTCATCAAGAACCAGCAATCTGTCATATGATAGACAACACTCTACATCTGCTTTAGAAAACCTGAAAATTTTCTGTGGAATCTGCCTCATTCTGTTCATATGTATGCCAAAAACCCTCATGAATGCTACCCCCTGCTTTTGCCAATAAATCAGCTTTGGAATTTCTTTCCCTATATATGTGTTTGTAAGACACATCATCAAGACTGTCTGATAAATAATGAACTTCTTGAAGAATCAAGGCTAATTCAAGATTTTGTAATTTATACTTACGAGATGCCCAATTAATAACAAGCTGGGAGTCCCCAAAAATTTGAATTTTTTTCAAATTATGCATCCTAGCCAGCCTAAGGAGAAGCTTAAGTGCACATAATTCTGCATAATTATTCGTGCCCAAACCTAAACCTGCTTTGAAGGATATATGATGCCTATCGGAAAAGTACAGAATACCCCCAGCCCCACAGATCATTGGATCCCCTGCAGCAGATCCATCAAAATAACCCATCCCTAACTCCCAATGTCTGAGAATACCCATCCCTCCCGGTCAAAAAGTTATACACGTTTTCAAGCATCACTTACTAATAGTAAAATGATAATCATTTAATTACAAGAAGCCAAAGAGAACATTGACCGGTAGACATAATTTAAACCCTATCCTTCTCTTATTGAATCACGAGCCTTGCATCGTGAAAGCGAAGGGTTGTCTGTTAGTCCCGGGTCCATCATATGCCGATGTTGAAATTAGTATGGCGATAAATACTCTCTACATGTTGTAGAGCATTAAATGCTACGGTCCCCAGTCGGATCCTTTCCAAAGTAAGATCCAATGGGGGACAGTGCCACAGCCGTAGCATTTAATGATTTACAGCATGTAGAGTATTTTTCACCAAATTAGTATGGATGATTGTCCGTTTTTGCTGCTTTTGCTATATAATTATATTTATTTAAATATTTAATAAATTTTAAAAATTATTATTATTATTATTATTATTTAATATATAATTATTTATTAATATATAATGTAATGGTTTATTTATATGAGATTTAAAGTTTTAATTATTAGTATAATTATTTATCTTAAATTAAGTTACATGTAGTTATTTGTGACATGTTTTTTTATGTGTAGTTGTCCACATTCTTCTTGTTAAATAGGTTTTTTTCCACTATTAATTATTTATGAATCATGTGGAATCTATGAAATGCATACTTTTACTCCATGTCACTTTCTTATTTACTACTAGCATAATGAGTTAACTTGTAGCCAATAAATATCCATAAACCACAAATTAAGTGTCATGAATAAGTTATATGTTACTCTAATCATTTGTTGTCTATGCCTTAGACTTTTATATATCAATATTTGACACCAAAACCTTTTGATTACAACTTACAACACTCAACCACTTAAACTAGCCCAACAAACTTTATAAACCAAAATATATCTAATAAAAATTAATAAATTAAACTGAAATATTCTTGACATATATACCAACTAATTGTCCATTATACTATTCATCGAACCTGAAATAGGTTAAACCTGAAATATACAGAATTTCCATACACAGTCTGCTGCTACTACCACTACCAGCAATTAAATTCTCTATTAACTAATTTTCAACACCTCGATAAAAGCTTTAAATTTGGCACCATTGTTGTTCGTTGCTGGACAATCTGCCACATTCACCGTAAAAAAGATTGACTGAAGTCAAACCAACAGACTCTCTTGTTGTCATGCTAACAGTCTCTCAGCACCCAACAGGCAGACTTATAAATGTAATCATAGAAAAATATTATTTATATTTGATGGGACTAGGGAGTTAGAGTTCTTTTAAACTATATAACATTTAATAATAATTATATATGAGATATAATCATACTCTTTATTCTATAGGTAACAGTATGATTAATCTTTATATAAAATAATATTTTAACGGATACTTTCGACAGCTTTCCGGTTTCATGGGGTATTCATCGGTTGATGCGGAATGATATACATCTCTATCATTGCAAGTTAATCGAATTGTGAGCTTTTCATCGTGAAAGCTAAGTTCCCCATCACAAGCGTGGAAATAACGGGTATATCCATCATTGAATTGCCACAACTGGCATGATTGAAGGAAAGCGACAACTCATCTACAATATTTGCCGTTGTGTTATGACAGCTACGCCCATACAGCTGTTCTCTAACAACCAGAGTACTGAATGAATGAAATCTGTTGGCGAAAACATATGGTTCCAGGGTTTTTCCATCCAACGCCGATTCGGATTTCTATGGATTTCAGGTTGGTTAAATTAACTGTGCCTGAAAGATAAAACTATATAAAAATCGATTTGTCAAAGTACAAGTAAACCCTACACTATGAGAGTTCATGGACCGAAGTTCAGACTACCATCCTCATGCAATACACAACAGATTATTCGGATGTGATTTTTGTTCTCTTCTGTTTTGCGTGTTCCAGACATTCGTTGCAACATGCAACTATTTGTCCGATACCGGCTCCATTAATCGAGTTTAGTGATGCAGGACACCTAGGGTTTAGCCATCTCTACAACATATTTTCAGATGGATTTCGACTAGCGTTATAACATGAACCCTAAAATTGCACATGTTATTTCTACGTCACCTTATTTTTCTATCAATTACGTCCAATCTTGGCTTTTGAAAATCGGAATTAGTCTTATGCACGACGCACTCTCAAAGATTTTGGTGTGAACGACGTGTCAGAAAACACTTTTAATTTATTACCCATGAATATATATTTATAAATATTTTGAACTTAGGTTAATTTATTAACCATAAAAATATATTTGTAGATATTTTAAACTTAGGATTTTATTAAATTTCTGAATGCGAAAAAGTTATATAAGTTTTCAATTTGATTTTGGTGTGAACGACGTGTCAGAAAACACTTTTAATTTATTACCCATGAATATATATTTATAAATATTTTGAACTTAGGTTAATTTATTAACCATAAAAATATAAAAATATATTTATAGATATTTTAAACTTAGGATTTTATTGAATTTCTGAATGCGAAAAAGTTATATACGTTTTCAATTTTAGATTTTAGTAAAATATTCAAATGAAAAAATAAAAATTAAATTGCAAATTTATAAAGTTTAATAAATTAAGCTCTTTTATATTTACGTTTTAAAATAGTTTTATTTATTTATTTATTATTTAATATATAGAAATTATATAAAAAATTTAGAAAATTAATTATTTAAATATTTAATAAAAATCAAAATTTAAAATATAGATAAATATATTTACCTATTTATTTATTTCATTTTGATTTTGAAGGATTATAAATGTTATTTGTAGATTATTTATTTGTTTTCTTCCATTTTTATCTTAACTATTATAAATCTTTATAATTCTTAAATATAGTAGGTAGATTATAGCATTTCAATGTCTATATAATGTACTTTGTATCTAGGGTGTATTTATATAATTTTAAACTTATAGTTTATGATGACGAGTTCCTTCCTAAACCTTGAGCCATACTTCTTTAGGTGATGTACTTTGTTTACTTGTTTTTGCAATTAATTATCTTACTTTAAAGGCTTAGCCTTAACATAGTTACACTATGTATTTAAGACCTTGCCCTAAGAATGAGAGGCTTAGGGTTTTTAAAGTATGGCTCACTATACGGTTATCTATTACCATGAATAAAAGGAACTAATGTCTAAGCATCATTTATCCCATGCTAATGTCTAAGCATCGTTTATTAGCTTCCTTATTAAAATTCCAAATGTATCCATCCAACCTAGGGAACTAGTATGATTGATGGAATTGTCCTCCTATGCATTTGAATGGGGACATTACATTTATGCATATGAGTGGTTACTATGTTAACAATCTTGTCATGGTTGAAGGATTATATGTAAGGAATGAGGTTTTAATGTGATTATGGTTTTAATGTTTTATTTTTAAAACTAAATAAAACCCCTCCTAGTACCTTAGGCTAATCCACTCCTAAGGTATTTGCCTTTGTAATAAACATGATTTATGGCATATCTTAGAAAGGTATGAGTCTAGCCATGACCCATGATGGCATTTGATCCCAACAAACTTTACGAAGGTTTAAAGCATAAGGATGAATTCTTATACTATGTGGTTTCGAACGCAAAGGTTGACTTGGCATAAGCTAAGGTTGTGTAACATATATGTATATATATAAATATATCTGACGATCCAAGGCATAGGTCATATTATTCGATTTTAATACATGATTCAAGGTTTGGATTCATAATGATTTCATTGTAATGATTTATGCCATGACATTAAAGTTGTCCTCCAGTTGACATTAAGCATGTCCTAGCTGCGAGTTGGCCACTCAGCGAGGACCCATAGGCATTAAGGGGTGTGATCCCTTCTCTACATGTGGATGGTGAGATTTAGTTGACCTTGCAATGGTTTTTGAAGTCTTTATGATTTCTCATTTTTTGCACTTTCATTGTTTTACTTATCGAAATCCATCCAAGGGCTGAGCTTTATTCCTTGTGTCGCTAAACTCGATTTTCACAGGGTTAATGACGTTTTTAAATGTTTTCTTTGTGGTAGCCATCGCTTCTCTGTCTACCCTAGATAAATGGTATCCAAACTGGAGTTCCAGGATCTTCCCGAGGCTTCCAATGCCATGAACAACCTTTCCCTAGGTAACTGCAGCAGTACCCTTGTTTGTAATTGGATTTTCTCTCACAGTTATTTTTCTTTGATTTTAATGAAAAGTTTTTTTCTCGAGGAAATGGAGGGATAAGGGTGCTCAAAGGAGCAGACCCGTGGCCTTCTTAATGCCCCATGGCAAGGTTAACAAAAAATTATGCAAGTTTATTTTGGTTTAAAATTCTTTAAATATGAAACAAAGTACTCATTAAAATAGGGTTTAATTGCAAGTTTTCGACGTTGGAGAGGAAGTGAGAGGGTTACCTCCTCCGAGGCACACATTTCCAAACTCCTGTGTAAGTTTCTCTAATTGTGTTTCAAAACTAGAGAAATGGATCCGTGATGAAGATATTCATAAAGCGACCTTTCGAACGCGATAAGACCACTACGGGTTTGTAGTAATGCCATTCGAGCTCACCAAGGCACCTGCAAATTTTATGTGTATGACGAACAATATCTTCAGTAAATACCTCGGTAAATTTGTATCGGTATTTATAGACGATATCCTAATTTAATCTAAGAGTAAAGAAGAACATGAGGAGCATATCCGCATAGTACTACAGGTGTTACAGAAACACCACCTTTACGCTAAGTTTAGTAAATGTGATTTTCACAAGCCACAGATACAATACCTAGGTCACATCATCTTCAAGAAGGGGATAGTTGTTCACCCGGAAAAGATTAAAGCCATAGAGGATTGGCATACCTCTACCAATTTCACAGACATTAGGTCATTTTTGGGATTAGTCGGTTACTACCGGAAGTTCATCGAGAAATTCGACCTCCAAAATGACTCTTCCTTTCCCATGTAAGTTACATTTCTTCCCAAATTCGACCTATGGTGCATAATGTGAAGTTTATTAGCCTTTTAACTCATCCAAGAACCTTTAGGCTTCCCACGGACTCGAAATTGCAAGAGGAAAATTCCATGTGGCACAAAATTTCTAGTTTGCATGGGCTACATAGTATACCTGTGTCTCCATGCTCTTCAAGTTTAGTGATGCACGACACCTAAGGTTTAGCCATCTCTACAAGGTATTTTCAAATGAATTTCGACTAGGGTTATAACATGAACCCTAAAATTGCACATGTTATTTCCATTGCCAATTTAAAGATTTGATATACATCACACTTTCTACATCACCTTATTTTTCTATCAATTATGTCCAATATTAGCATGTGAAAATCGGAATTAGTCTTATGCACGCCGCACTCTCAAAGATTTTGGTTTGAACAATGTGTTAGAAAACACTTTTAATTTATTACCCATGAATTTATATTTATATATATATATTGAACTTAGGTTAATTAACCATGAAAATATATTTATATATATTTTGAACTTAGGATTTTATTAAATTTATATATGTTTTTAATTTTAGATTTTAGTAATATTCAAATGAGAAAATAAAAATTAAATTGCAAATTTATAAAGTTTAATAAATTAAGCTTTATCTATTATTTATTATATATAGAAATTATTTAAAAAATGTAGAAAATTAATTATTTAAATATTTAATAAAAACTAAAATTCAAAACATAGATAAATATATTTACCTATTTATTTATTTCATTTTGATTTGAAGGACTATAAATGATATTGATAGTATTTTTTTCATTTTTATCTTAAGGATTATAAATCTTTATAATTCTTAAATATAGTAGGTAGATTATGACATTTTAATGTCTACATAATGTACTTTGTTTCTCGTGGTGTATTTATATATTTTTAAATTTATTATTATAAAATAAGCATTTTAGTGTCTACATAATGTACTTTGTTTCTAAAAAGGTGTATTTATATATTTTTAAATTTATAATTATAAAATTATTTTGTATGCACCTAAAAATAGTACCAAAAAAATTTGCTCTTGTTGCTTACTACATGGTTTGTTGAAGTTTATGATGACCAGTGTAATATCCTTAATTTTGGACATACCATTTATAGGCATGATCCTATTGACCGTGATGATTATATTTGTAATGTCCCGGTTTTGACCCCATTACATTAGATGTATATGATCTATAAATTGTAAATGATCAGGGTATGGAGCTAAAGGCCAAGGCCCCACCATTGATTGGTTATGTTATGTTCTGGATTTGAATTGTCACCGATGGTATACCGGGGCATGCAACATATATTATGACGGTCATCATGTAAATATGTATCTATAATTAAAAATGAACCCGACCAGCTACGATCGCGGCAACTAAAATGAGAAAGGGGCATGATTTTCACAAGGATAAGGATGTGGGGGAATTTGTCAAACCTTGTCCAATGGGGTAAAAATCCATGTGTCACCTCCCCTTTGTTTTATTCCAACAACTTTCGTTAAGAAAGGCTACCGGTGGTTGAGGCAATTATGGTCTTGGAAGTGGGGTGGCAGGACTATCAGTCCTCACCCACACGCACAATATACCCACGATTTTTTTGTTCATCCTCTCACACAGATATTCTTCTCTCCACGAGTTTGCTGAACACCCACGCACTGCAATTTCGCATCCTCCCTGTAGTTGTTCACCTTCACGCACTTCCAATTGTCTGCTCATTGTTTTCACGCACATGAATTTTTCCTAGTTTCACCCACGCAATTTTTCCTCTGTGAATTGGAGAATGGTGTGGCTCCGTCCTTTGCTCAGAGGTTGATTTGTGGGTTCTGCATTGTGATTGTTCATGCACCAGTCAGGATACTGTAAATTCGTCCCCAAGTGTGGTCTGCGTACGTTTTTCCTCAGGGGCCTCGACTGTGAAAAACAAATTGATGTCTTCCCTGTGTATGTTGGTAATGTATGAGGATTACATTTTAGAACTATTGTTCCCCCCCCCCCCCATGTTGTAAATTGGTGCACTGATACATTCAGTGGGACTGTATAATCGCTTGGGATTCATTTTTCCCTGTTTAAGCTGTAACAGCTGGTTTGATTTCCTGTGTACAATGGTTGGTCTTCGGACTGTGTTGGGAGCAAGGATGGGGGCTTGGTTTGCTTGATAAACCTGGTGGCTGGAAACCACACAGACAGAGCTAGAGGGCTGACCTTCTTCTCCATCACCCCTGAATAGCACTGGAAGGAAATGCAGGGCCTAAGGGACTGTGTAGCAGAGAAGGGACTGATTCCTTGTGTTGGGTGTGTTTGGGTGTCTTAGAGGTCAGGCTAGTTCTGGTGTAGGTGTTCTTGGCTCTGCAATGAGCTCACCAGCTTAGCATTTAGCCTTTCCCAACTCGTTGATGGCCTGATAAACCCAACTGTATTGGCTTGGCTGTGTTTTGTATATCCTTGGCTATGTGTAAGCCTGCTTGTTCCCTTATTCCTTGGAGAATAATGCCCAGCCCAGGGGTGGCAGCGCTGCTCAGAGATTAAGGAGCATGCTGGCCTATGGTTGGGTGGAATGTTGCAGCGACGTAGCTGGTTGCAGATCGAGTTATTCATAAGATAAGTGCTCTTGTCCATTTCTACTTCCGCAACTATATTTACTGATAATGACTATAATGGACATGTTGAATGAATGCTTGCTTAAATGTATGATGTTTCCGCTGTGTCTGATAGATGATTGCATCTATGCATGGTAAATGTTCATGTGTGTATGTTTAAGCATTCTGTTTTAGAAATTTTATGCCTGTACATGTTCATGGGGCTCTTAGCCCGGGTGGTTTAAGCCATGGATATCACGCCCTCTTTGCCACTCGGAGGCATGGGGACGTGACAGCATGGTATCAGAGCTCATGTTGCAACATGGGCCTGCATGAGCCTTGAAGGATTGCAGTGACAGAGGCATCATTTCTTCTACCCAGCAGCAAAAAGTGGAAGACTGTAAAAATTCAAAATTTTTGTTGAAGTGTTGAACAGTCGGTCCATTAGCGGAATTGACTTCCGTCGTTGCGGAAGGGTTAGCGGTTTTCCGTCCGCTGTTGCGGAAGTCCAAACCGTTAAGTCTTCCGACGGGGAAGAAAATCGCGGGAGCTTTCCAAGTGATTTGACGTCTATCAGAAGAGAAAAGTGATTGAGCGTCCGCCGTTGCGGAAGCCAAAAGCTCTAAGGCTGCCAATGACGATCGGGAGAAGTTAAGTTTTGGTGAGCCACCGTTGCGGAAGCCAAAGTCATTTGGCTTCCAATGTCAGAAGTCCACCGGCGCCAAAAATTTAAAAATTTATCCAAGTAAAGAGCGGCCGTTAGAAGGAGTTGGACTTTGGTGTGTCGCCGTTGCAGAATCCAAAGTCATTTGGATTCTGATGTGCAAAGACCGCCGAAACCTGAAGTGGAAATTTTCTAAGTAAACAACTGCCAGTCGAAAGAGAAAGCGTTTCGTGAGCCGTCGTTGCATAAGCGAAAGTGCTAAGTCTTCCGATGAGAAAGACTGCCGACGCCAATGCCAGTCAAAACATTAGTTCACCAATCGGAAGTGAAAGTGGTTTGTGTGCCGCCGTTGTGGAAGTGAAAGCGCTAAGACTTCCGATGTGGAAAGACAGCCTAGAGCCGATTCTGTGCAAGGAAATTTTGAATTTCCCATGGGATTTCTCAGCAGATTTCGACTGTTTTCAGTGGGATTTTCAAGCAGTTTTCCAGTGGATTCTCATGGGCTGAGAAGGAGAGAAGTGGCAGCAATCTTATGCACTAGATTGTGTGAAAATCAAGGGGGCAAGCCCCCTTGACCCCCATCATCCCCCTCAGATAGACACTCTTTGATGGAGAAAATTCTATGTTTTGGGAAACTCGTAATTTATAATTTTCCAAGAGAATGTAAGTAATGTTGGTTTATATCAATATTATGCATCTAACAATTGTGTTACTAACACATTGCAGAGTCATAGTCACCTTCAAGGGAAGTATTCCAGATAGTGCATTTGATAAGCAAGTGGTGGTTTAGTATGAGAACTCATGATGGGTATGATGCTCGGGATTCTTACGAGCAAGCAGAAGATGCCATGGGAGAAAATGTACGTAATAGAAATGATGACATAGAGTCTAATGGAAGGAGATTTCGAGAGACATCGTCAGATGTTGCAGCCACTATGAGAAGCTTAATTAAATCCCAGGAGGAGCAGCATCAGTTGAATGCTGCTATGCTGCAGAGTTTGACAGACTTGCAATGGAAGATAGACTCTGGATGAGGTACAGCAAGACCAGAAGGCAGTAAGAGCAGTACTAGGAGAAGGAGAAGAACTTCTAGTGGAACATCTGATTCTGAAGAATCCAGCGGGGATTCCAGTTCTTCTTCTCATTAAAGAAAAAGAAAGAGACACCATAGGGATCACACTCGAGATGAATTCAAGAAATAAAAACCTCCTACATTTGATGGTGAGGTAAAGACTGGACAAGAGGCTAAAGCTTGGCTTCTTGGTATTAAGAAGTACTTTCAAGTGCATGATTATTCAAGAAACATGAAGGCAAGAGTTTCCATATTCAATCTAATTGGAAGAGCATCCATTTGGTGGGAACACTTCAAGCAAGTGAAGAGGATCAGTGAAAGGAGGCTTAAGTGGAAGCAGTTCAAGAAGTATTTCAAGCAAAAATACCTATCTGACAGGTATTATGATAACAAGATTAAGGAGTTCCATGAGTTGAGGTTGGGACAACAAACCATGGAAGAGTATGCAAATAAATTTTTGGAGCTATTGAGGTATGTATGATACATCAGAGATGAAAAGGTGAAGGTCCAGCGTTTTCTAAGTGGATTACCTCAGTCTTACAAAGATAGGATTGAGTTTTATGAACCTAGAACTCTTGAAGAAGTAATAAGAAAAGCTAAGTATTGTTATGAGCAAAGCAAAGGAAAGCCAAATTACCATAAGGCATGGAAGGACAAGAAGAATGAGAAGTTTGACCAAAGGAAGAAAGGTTTCAAACCTTCTAGCTTCAGGAATCAGCAGAAGCAGCCATCCTAAGCTGCGAGTAGACCAGTTGGAGTGACAGGAGAAAAGCCTAAAGATCCACAACAGAATAGAGGACCACTCAAATGGTGGAAATGTGGAGGACCCCACATGCGCAGGAATTTCCCACTCGAGAATGAGAGTGTAAGACCAACTTATAATGTTCAAGAAGCAGAAACAGTGGGTCAAGTAGCAAGGGCAGTTCCTAGGATTTATGCAGCACTGGAGGACCGCCAAGCATATCACCAATCAGGTGTGGTTGAAGTAGTAGGTAAGATTGTTGAGCAATCTGTTTCTATTTTGATTAACCCTGGTTCTACGCACAGTTACATTACTCCTAGAGTAGTGGATATTTGTACCTTTAAGAAAGTAAAGCATAGGAAGTCTTGGTTAGTTCAACTAGCCACTAGAACTAAGAGAAAGGTCAGTGAAGTGGTACATAAATGTCGATTGGTCATGAATGGATTGGTCACTTGTGTAGATCTGAATGTTCTATCGCTTGGTTCCTATGATGTTCTCATTGGAATGGATTGGTTAGAAGCTCACAGGGTGAAACTTGATTGCTACAATAAGACTTTCGAATGCGTGGATGAAGCAGGAAACCTAGTAGTTGTGAAGGGCATTCCAAAGGTGATTTCAGTATGGCAGGTTTCAGCAATGTAGTTAAAGAAGTTCCATAGGAAGGGTTTCCAGTTGTATGCAGCTCAGATTTTGGAGGAAGCAAGAGATGAAACTCCTCGGTTGGAGGACTATCGAGTGTTACAGGAATTCAGGGATTTGTTTCCTGATGAGATTCTAGGGCTTCCTCCAAAGTGGGCCACTGACTTCACAATTGAACTTGTGTTAGGAGTAGCACCAGTGTCCAAGGCACCCTACAGGATGAGTACATCGGACATGCTAGAATTGAAGATGCAACTGCAAGAGTTGTTGGAAAAGAAGTATATTCGGCCAAGTGTGTCTCCTTGGGGAGCACCAGTTCTATTTGTCAAGAAGAAAGATGGTACTCTCAGGTTATGCATTGATTATAGATAGTTGAACAAGGTTACTGTGAAGAATAAATATCCTTTTCCTAGGATTGATGACCTCTTTGATCAAATGAGAGGAGCAAGGGTATTTTCCAAGATTGACTTAAGGTCTGGTTACCATCAGGTGAGAATCAAGGATGAAGACATTCATAAGACAGCCTTCAGGATGAGTTATGGACATTATGAGTTTGTAGTGGTACCGTTTGGTCTCATGAATGCATCAGCTACATTTATGTGCCTCATGAATAGTGTCTTCAGCAGGTATTTGGACAAGTTTGTGCTTGTTTTCCTTGATGACATTCTTGTTTACTCTAAGAATGAGGAAGAGCATGAAGAGCATTTGAGACTAACATTGATTTTGCTCAAGGAGCATCAGTTGTATGCAAAACTGAGCAAGTATGACTTCTATAGAGATAGAATTCAGTATTTGGGTCACATTATTTCAGAGGAGGGTATATTCGTGGACCCTGAAAAGATTGAAGCCATTATGAATTGGCCTACTCCAAGAAATGTGACGGATGTAAGATATTTCATGGGACTTGCAGGATACTACAAGAGATTCATTGAGGGATTCTCCAAAGTTGCACATGCTATCACTTCTTTGCAAAAGAAGGGGATGAAGTTCGAATGGACATCGAGATGTGAAGAAAGTTTCCAGCGGTTGAAGAATCTTCTCACTAGTGCACCAGTATTGAAGGTTGCAGATCCGGAGAAAGATTTTGTGGTGTGTACCGATGAATGCGGACAAGGGCTTGGAGGAGTCCTTACGCAGGACAACCACGTGATATGTTATGAGTCAAGAAAGCTAAAGGAACATGAGAAGAACTATGCCACTCATGATCTAGAGCTTGCAGCCATAGTACATGCTCTCAAGATGTGGAGGCATTACCTGATGGGTAGGATATTTGAGCTCAGAACATATCACTGTGGACTGAAGTATTTGTTTGATCAGCCTACTTTGAATGCTAGGCAAGCAAGATGGCTAGAGTTTTTATCTGAAATTTATTTTGAAATCAAGCACATAAAGGAAAAAGAGAATAAGGTAGCTGATGCACTCAGCAGGAAGGTGCAGGAAATGCATGTGGCATCTCTCAGTATTTGCCAATCATATTTGAGGCAGCAGATTGTTGATCATGTTGCTAGAGATGAACTGTATGAACAGGTAAAAGACAAGTTGCAGCAGCGAAGTCTTGAGAAGACGTATGAGGGATATAAATTGGAAGAAGATGGACTTCTCACTTACAAAGGTAGGATTTATATTCCGAATGTAGTAGATTTGAGGAGAATTGTTATGGATGAAGTCCATCAAGCTCCATATTCTGGTCACCCAGGATATCAGAAGACAATTTCTACAACTAGAAAGCAGTACTTTTGGCCAGGTATGAAGAAGGATATGGCTGAATACATTTCAAGGTGTATGAAATGTCAACAGGTGAACGTTGAGCATAAACATCTAGCAGGTTTGTTGCAGCCTTTGCCAGTTCCGGAATGGAAATGGGAAGTTATTTCCATGGATTTTATTACAGGATTGCCAATGACTTGGAGACAACATGATTCCATCATGGTTGTGGTGGACAAGTTGACAAAGGCAACACATTTTATACCGGTTAAGTCTACGCATCAGACTGATGACATTGCAAAGATCTTCATGAAGGAAATATTCAAATTGCATGGATTGCCAAAGGCAATAGTATCTGATAGAGATGTCAAGTTCACTTCCAACTTTTGGAAGGGGTTGTTTGCAGACTTGGGTACAAAGATAAACTTCAACACTGCATACCATCCTCAGACAGATGGTCAGACCGAGAGAGTTAATCAGGTGCTTGAAGATATGCTTCGCATGTATGTGATGGACAAACCAACCAAGTGGGAAGATTACTTGCACTTGGTGGAGTTTGCTTATAACAATGGACATCAAGCATCCTTGGGGATGAATCCGTATGAAGCTTTGTATGGAAGGAGGTGTAGGACACCAGTGACTTGGGATAATCCAGTGAACAGAGTTGTGCTTGGGCCGGAATTTCTCAAGGAAATGGAGCAAGAGGTCGTAAAGATTAGGCAAAACCTAAAAGCAGCACAAGACAAACAGAAAAGCTATGCCGATAAGCATAGGGTGAACAGGGAGTTCAGTGTTGGGGATCATGTTTACCTCAGAGTGAGGGAAAGGAAGAGTTCCTTGAAGCTTGGAAGTTGTGCCAAGTTGTCACTGAGATATTGTGGGCCGTTTGAAGTGCTTGAAACGATAGGGCCAGTTGCATATAGACTTGCATTGCCTGCTAGCACTAGAGATCATAATGTTTTTCATGTTTCTTTCCTTAAGAGATATGTACATGATCCTAACCATGTGATAAATTGGGATGTGATTCAGGTGGAACCCGAGGGAGAGTTCCGAATCGAGCCAATGCGCATCCTTGACAGGAAGGTCACAATGCTCCGAAACCGAGCCATAGGTCAGGTAAAGGTGCAATGGGAGCACTTCGGACCTGAAGAGGCTACATGGGAGCTGGAGGATGCCATGTGATTGGCACATCCATTTTTGTTCAATTTTGTGGAACACTGAGGCGATACCAGTGTAGCATTTTGTTCAATTTTGTAAGCACTGAGGACAGTGCTATTGAAGGGGGAGAGGAATGTAATGTCCCAGTTTTTACCCCGTTACATTAGATGTATATGATGTATAAATTGTAAATGATCAGGGTGTGGAGCTAAAGGCCAAGGCCCCACCATTGATCGGTTATGTTATGTTTTGGATTTGAATTATCACCGATGGTATACCGGGGCATGCGGCATATATTATGACGGTCATCATGTAAATATGCATCTATAATTAAAAATGAACATGACCAACTATGATCGTGGCAACTAAAATGAGAAAGGGGCATGATTTTCACAAGGAGAAGGATGTGGAGGAATTTTTCAAACCTTGGCCAATGGGGTAAAAATCCATGTGTCACCTCTCCTTTGTTTTATTCCAACAACTTTCATTAAGAAAGGCTACTAGTGGTTGAGGCAGTTATGGTCTTGGAAGTGGGGTGGCAGGACTGTCAGTCCTCACCCACACGCACACTCTACCCATGATTTTTTTGTTCATCCTCTCACGCAGATCTTCTTCTCTCCACGAGTTTGTTGAACACCCACGCACTACAATTTCGCGTCCTCCTGATAGTTGTTCACCTTCACGCACTTCCAATTGTCTGCTCATTGTTTTCATGCACAGGAATTTTTCCTGGTTTCACCCACACAGTTTTTCCTCTGCGAATTGGAGAATGGTGTGGCTCCGTCCTTTGCTCAGAGGATGATTTGTGGGTTCTGCATTGTGATTGTTCACGCATCGGTCGAGATACTGTAAATTCATCCCCAAGTGTGGTCTACGTACATTTTTCCTCAGGGGCCTCGACTGTGAAAAATAGATTGTTGTCTTCCACGTGTATGTTGGTAATGTATGAGGATTACATTTCAAAACTATTGTTCCCCCCCCCCCCATGTTGTAAATTGGTGCACTGATACGTTTAGTGGGACTGTATAATCGCTTGGGATTCATTTTTCCCTGTTTAAGCTGTAATAGCTGGTTTGATTTCCTGTGTACAATGGTTGGTCTCCGGACTGTGTTGGGAGCAGGGATGGGGGCTTGGTTTGCTTGATAAACCTGGTGGCTGGAAACCACACAGATAGAGCTAGAGGTCTGGCCTTCTTTTCCATCACCCCTGAATAGCACTAGAAGGGAATGCAGGGCCTGAGGGACTGTGTAGCAGAGAAGGGACTGATTCCTTGTGTTGGGTGTGTTTGGGTGTCTTAGAGGTCAGGCTAGTTCTGGTGTAGGTGTTCTTGGCTCTGCAATGAGCTCACCAGCTTAGCATTTAGCCTTTCCCAACTCGTTGATGGCCTGATAAACCCAACTGTGTTGGCTTGGTTGTGTTTTGTATATCCCTGGCTATGTGTAAGCCTACTAGTTCCCTTATTCCTTGGAGAATCATGCCCAACTCGGGGGTGGCAGCGCTGCTGAGAGATTAAGGAGCACGCTGGCCTATGGTTGGGTGGAACGTTGCAACAAAGTAGTTGGTTGTTGATCGAGTTATTCATAAGATAAGTGCTCTTGTCCATTTCTACTTCCGCAACTATATTTACTGATAATGACTATAATGGACATGTTTAATGAATGCTTTCTTAAATGTATGATGTTTCCGTTGTGTCTGATAGATGATTGCATCTATGCATGGTAAATGTTCATGTGTGTATGTTTAAGCATTTTGTTTTAGAAATTTTATGCCTATACATGTTCATGGGGCTCTTAGCCCGGATGGTTTAAGCCATGGAGATCACGCCCTCTTCACTGCTCGGAGGCATGGGGATGTGACAATATTGATGTTTTATTTTATATTGGGTCAAAGACCCCACTTCATATGAACATGATGATTTGTTTCGTATATTGGGCATAAGCCAATTGTTGATGACATATAGGTATATATATGTTTTGTGTTGGGAATGGACCCTCAAGCACGTGATTGATGAAATGTTTGTGTTGGGTGTGGACCTTGAATCACATGATCGATGAGATGTTTTTTGTTGAGTGAAAGGCTCTGGAGCACATGAGTAATTACATTTGTGTTGAGCATAAAGCTCTAGAACACATGAAAATATAATTTGGAAATGTTGGGGATAAGATCTAGAGCATTCCATGTTGGTGTTGAGCATAATATTTGGAGCATTGAATCTTTGGCCATTGTATCCCTAGGTGTATCGTACAAGTACATCTTAGTATTTAGTGTTTAGAGAGAGCTCTAAAATTGCACTATGTTTGTAACTCCTTGTTATAAGCATTGAGTATGGGCTCTGGTAAGTGCTAGGGGTTACTGAAAAGATTAAAATCACCTCCAAGTGAAAATGACTCGAGGAATAATATTGATCTTATCATACTTATTTTTAAGTGATTAAATGAAATTTTGAATTTCTGTATTCTCATCAAGTACTAAAGAACTACCACATTATACGATGGAAATCCAACATGCAAGGATTTTTAGAGTTGCCTAGCCTAGTAGACCTGAGCCATCTATTTACTTGGCCTTCATAAAAGAAGTGTCGTTAAGTCTAAGGGATCATGACACATGATGCCCGAAGACAAGTGTTAACAAGTATTTTAATAGTATGTATTTTATACATAGTATGCATAAAGAATTAATTATGATTAATTATATAATTGAATAAAGAAAGAAGAGAAGTTCCATGAATTATTATTTATTATTAAAGGATTAATAAATAGTGAAATATCTATCAAAGACAAACTAGGAACTAGTTAAAAGTTCCAAACCCATTACAATAACATTAATATATACATAAACATTACCAATCCAAACAGTAAGCAATCGTATAACCATTCTATACAGACCATGATATACATCTAGTATGTGCAGGCTACACTTTCAAGCTATGCCACAACGCTTTAACCGAAAAATGCATACATTAATAGTGAGGTCATAAAGACCCTAGTTACGGCCTGGGCCAAGTTTCAAACTAATCAGATAGTCACGCTTTCAAACCAAATCGATATCATGGGTTTTCATAACCTCGAGATGTTAGGGCCTTATTTTCTTCCAAGTAAACCTTTTACATTAAAATACCAACCAAAAAGATATCGCAGTCGTTGGGAGAGGCACATGCCATTAGTGGCATGGACTCCACCCATGTTGAGCCAATACAAAACTAAGAATACAATACTATGTTGAAAAACACAGACTTTATTTATAAGCTAACGCAAATCACATGGTGGAAAGCCAATGGGCAACGACACCATTGTGACAATGGTGCATCCCATGGCGTAACACCTAAAGATCTAGAAGTTCCCTACTCAACACACAAACCAAACAATCAGAGTGATGTGCATACATCCATAACCTAAAACAACATTTTTATATGCAGAGTAATTTTCTATAGCCTATAAAGCCACGATCGATACCATTAGAGTCCACATAAAATGTAGCCATTAAATAACCATACAAAACCCAAGTTACACAGTATTAAACGCTGGATGAATTCGTAGGTATTTCATATCAAATCATTACATTTTCATATTAAAAACCAATGTGCCATGTGTTTACATAGAGAGGCATGAAACCCCTTTGATGGACAGTAAAGTAATTAAAACGTTAATGGAAAGATGTGAGCTATGGTACCAATACAATAAATGGTGTAGCCACGGCCCAAACAAATGCCAAATCTCTCAAGAAGAGCCCATTTAAAACAAGATCAAGCTACATCATAAACCCCCAAGGCAGAGTAAACAAGTGCCACACGAAAACCCTACCCAGTAAATATTTCCAACTCACAAATGCCCAAAACGAGAGGAGGCAAGTGATTCTTGCTGGCAGGCTTACCATGGCCATGGAGAAGAAATCCCAAATTGACAGTGCAGCATGTGCAAACCCCAAAGCGCTTTTGCTTTCACCTGCAGACAAACCATGATGGCATGAGGAGCATGACCATGCCATGGAGAAAACCAAATGAAGCATTGCATTTTAAACAGAGTCGGATGAGCTTACCTGCAAATCATTGGGGTCGACTCCATTCACCAAACACGCAGATGCTTCACTACACCACAATGTCAATACCATAATGCACATACAATGAATGCTAAGACATTTGCCAAGGGTTTTCTCCAAACCCGATGGAATTAATGACACCAGCTGGTGGCCATTAACGCCACCATAAACCCCAACCATAAGATCGTGTCTCAATGTTAAAACAACCATGTCTTATGATAAACCCTCTATACTATGGTTTTGCCACCCTTTAAAAGTTAGCGCAGGCTAATACTAATGACATGGTTTGTATACCATAGTGCCAACCATATGGTATGCACAACCCTTTTTACAATGTATTTCCCTTAGTAACAAGCTTATAGTGTTATCATATTCCCTTTAGGATAGTTCATATACGTAGCATATGCGTTTAAGCCATATTCTAGGTTTGTAGCATTTAGGCATAATGGCAAACATAGTATGCCATGATGCCCTCGCTAGGAAGAACAAGCGTAAGTCTACAAGCTTGTCACCAAGGTAAACCTGCAAAAATTGAAATAAAAGATGAGTAAGTAATTAAACAAGAGATAGACAATAACAATGAAAGGACAGTAATATAATTCATAATAATTGAGTAAATTAATGAATAAAGTTAATTAGGAAACATAGGGCATACCTGAGTCGTAAAACGGATCAGTAACAAAAGTGCAAGACGAAACATGAAGTACAACTAAGAACTGAATTATGTCAAGTAACCAATAATCCCAATGTCGCAAGAGTAACCTATGAATCAATGAATAAGGTTCCTTAGTTTAAATGAACTAAGTAAGCTTGCGTAACGAAGAATAACCTTACCTCTCAGATCATCATGGGAGAATGAGTCCCGCAACTCCATCTCTTTGTTCCCATCAATAAAGTTAAGTTAGTTTTCATTAAATAAACAAAGTATACATGTGCAGGAGCAAAACAATGATCTATATAACTCATTAATTGACCAACAGTAGTAACTAAGATATATCGACAATTTAAATAAAAGAATTAAGACATAAGATTTAAATGAACTAATAGTCACAGAATGGATAATGGATTCACAAGAAAATGGGAAGAATCTAAATAGGTTGAAAGTTTAAGAAGCATCCATGTTTCCACATGAGTACTAATGATCCCTTTTGGGTAGTTTTCCCTAGCCTATAAATTTTTATTTTTTTCAATTTTTGGGGACATTATAAGTGCTATCACAACCAAGTTTCAATACTGAGAGAATTATGGGCGCACCAAGCATTCACACAAAGAAAATAAAGTATGATAAGTAATGTTTGTCACTAAAGAAAATTTTTGTTGCTATTAAATTTTTTGTGTTACAGGAAAAATTTTATAGCACTGTTTAGTTTATGAACACTGAGGAAGAAAATAGCTGGCAAGAAGAAATGACCACCCCCACTTCGGAAGTGAACTTGGTGGTCGAGCTAAACTATGATGTGTTGAAAACTTTGTACAGTATTCAAGCTGAACTGAAGAGTTTAAGAGAGGACAGTCTAAATGAAAGAAAGAAATAGTAAGCTATAAATGAAGCATTATTTCATAACATGACGGGACGGACCCCACAAGGTAAACCTACCTAGTACACCAACAGATCCAAAAGAGAACCGTACGATGAGCAGGCCAGCATCCGAAGTGAAGCAGAAAAATAAGGTACCCCTGAAGCAACTAAAGGATATCATCACAGTCCTTATAGTGATGACTCACTTTCTCCACGGAGAAGAACGCAAAGAAGTGATGACAGTCTTCAGGGGGAGTTTTGAAAAATAAGAGCCCCGACCTATGAAGGTGAAGTAAATACGGGAGTGAAGGCTGAAGAATGATTGTTGGGAATGAGTAAGTATTTCCAGGTTCATAAATATTCCAGTGTGATGCAGGCTAGGCTTGCTATCTACATCAGAATGGTAAGGAAACAATATGGTGGCTATATTTAAAGCACACCAAGAAAGATGAGCTATGAGAAATAACCTGGGTAAACTTGCGAAATATTTTCCAAGAAAAATACACGTCGAAAAGGATCTTTGACAGCAAGGTAAAATAGTTCCATGAACTACGCATGGGGTACATGACTATGGATGCATTTATAAACAGATTTCTAGATTTGCTACATTATGTACCATATATCAAAGAAGAAAAGGTAAATATCTAGCCGAACCTAGGATGTCTTCCTCCTATTTTTTTGGACAGGATTGAATTCGACATGCCAAAGACACTAGTTACTACACTACACAAGGCCCAACTCTATTACGAGCATGGG
Organism: Pseudotsuga menziesii; assembly: GCA_001517045.1. Lineage (NCBI taxonomy): Eukaryota > Viridiplantae > Streptophyta > Pinopsida > Pinales > Pinaceae > Pseudotsuga > Pseudotsuga menziesii. Next base: position 175,075 of record LPNX010190866.1, read on the forward strand.
CAGTTACGATAAGAAAACTAGAACCGAAACAGAGAAAAGTCTAGAAACGTTTCTGATAACTGCAAGCCTAGGTCAAACCCACAGCCTTATAGAAAGAAAAATAATAGCTTTCCAACGAACAAGAAATTCAACAAAAATGGTATGAAGCCTTATGTACCAGCTCCTAATGTGAATAAGCAAGTGGTGAGTGGAGCCAATGCTATTCTTTTAGCAATCAAGTGCTGGAAATGCAACAGGCCACATTATGCCTGCGATTGTAAGAAAAAAAAATGGAGTCTTGCATAACTTGCAAGAAGAACCTACCGTTGAGGATATAACAAGAACCCCACGAATCTATGCAGCATTAGATGGCCGACAGGTGGACCATAAAGCTACAATGGTGAAGATTGAAGGTAATATCTTGAACACCTATATTTCAATACTTATTGATCCTGGTGCTTGGCAGAGCTATGTTGCACCTAATATTGTTGATTTATGCAAGTTAGGCAACGTAAAGCATGATAAACCGTGGCTGGTACAGTTATCCATTTCAGAGATTGTTAAAGAATGTGGACTAAACTTGAATGGTTTCCTTACTAAGGTAAACTTGAACATCCTACCTTTAGGATCGTATGATATTCTTATCGGCATGGGCTGGTTGGAACATCACCATGTCATGCTCAATTTTATACACAAGTCTATCTTGTGTACTAATGGCCAAGGGAACTAGGTGAAGGTTCAAGGAATCCCAAAGAAAGTTTTTGTTAGACAAATATCTGCCTTACAAGCAAAGAAGTGTGTTAGGAAGGGCTACAAGTTATTTGTAGTGAACATCCGAGACGTAGAGTCTAATAGAGAACAACGCATAGAAGAATTCCTCGTTATTTAAAATTTCAAGGACATGTTTCCCGAGGAAATCTATTGATTACCTCTGAAACGAGACCTAGACTTTTCCATCGAATTGACCCCAGGTTCAGTTCTGGATTCCAAAGTCCCTTACCACATGAGTGCACCAAAATTGGTGGAACTGAATCTGTAGTTGCAAAAATTAATAAAGAAGGGGTATATCCAACCCAATGTGTCACCTTGGCAAGCACCAATTTTGTTCGTAGAGCAGAAGGACGATACGATGCGGATGTGCATTGATTACCGTCAGTTGAACAAAATGACTATAAAGAACCGTTACCTGCTCCCTAGGATTGACAATTTTTTTGATCAGGTAGAAGGAGCCAAAATATTTTCGAAGATTGAGCTACGATTCGGGTACCATCAAGTATGGATCTGAGACGAAGATATCCCCAAGACTACTTTTTGTATGAGATACAGGCACTACGAGTTTGTAGTGCTGCCGTTTGGGTTGACCAATGCACCTGCAAAATTTATGTGTATGATGAACAACATATTAAGTAAATATCTGGTTAAGTTTTTACTAGTCTTTATTGACAACATTATTGTTTATTCCAGGAATACAAAGGAACATGAAGAACACCTTCGCATATTACTTCGGGTGTTGAGAGAACACTAGTTCTATGCTAAGTTTAGTAAATGTTATTTTTACCAAACACAAATACAGTACATAGATCACATAATATCCGAGGCAGGAATAGCTGTGGACCCGATAAAATATTCGAGCTATAAAGGATTTTCCTACCTCGACTAGTGTCACTAACATTAGGTCATTCTTAGGTTTAGCCGGGTATTATCGAAAGTTCATTGAGAACTTCTCGATAATTTATTTCCCCATGACAGCTTTGTAGAACAAAGAAAACAATTTCCTATGGACTGACAAGTGTGAATAAAGTTTTCAAAGTCTTAAGCAAATTTTGATGACCGCACCAGTGTTGCAGATTGTGGATCCCGGTGGGGATTTTGTTGTATGCACGGATGCAAGTAAGGAAGGACTTGGAGGATTCCTCTTGCAAAATGATCATGCAATTTGTTATGAATCATGGAAATTAAAAGAGCATGAGCAGAATTATCCCATGCACGATCTTGAGTTAGCGGCCATTATCCACGCTCTGAAGATGTGGAGGCACTACCTCATGGGAAGGAAGTTCCTCCTAAATACTGACAATATGAGTCTAAAATATTTATTTGATCCACCCAATTTGAATGGGAGCCAAGACAGATGGTTGGCTTTCCTGAGTGAGTATCACTTTGAACTAAAGCATATCAAGGGCAAAGAGAACAAAGTTGCTTATGCATTGATTCGAGAGTCTCATATGAAATATGAGGTGACCCTGAGTCAAATTGATGCAAATTTGCATGAGAAGATTAGAACGGCCAACAAGTTTGACCCGTTCTATGTGGAAATCCTCAAGAAGTTCCAAGAGGACTAGGTGTTTCAACAACAAAAGGTGTACAAGGTGGATGAATCCGAAATAATATGGTCCAAGGATAGATTGTATGTTCCAGTTGGAGTAGACATTTGGTCTAGCATCCTCATAGAATTTCATATGGCACCCTACTCGAGGCACCTGGGATATCAAAAGATGATATCTACCATCAAGAGAGACTTTTTATGGCCCATGTTAAAGGCTGACATTTCATTGTTTATTGCAAAATGTCGAGAATACCAGCTAGTTAAAGCTGAGCACCAACATCCTTCAGGATTGCTGCAACCATTTCCCATTCCAGAATGGAAGTGGGATGTTATCAGTATGGATTTAATTACTGGCTTACCGAAAAGAAAGAAGTAAAATGATTCCATATCCATAGTCATTGACAAGCTATGAAAGGCAGCGCACTTCATCCCTGTGAAATCGAACTACAAGGCAATGAACATTGTCGATATCTTCCTAAAAGAGATATTTAGATTACATGGGATACCGAAAGTAATTATCTCAGATCGACATGTTAAGTTTATAGGAAAATTTTGGAGATCTTTATTCTCTGGATTAGAGACATAGCTGAACTTTAGAACTGCTTATCACCCGCAGATGGATGGGAAGAAGAAAAGAATAAACCAAATTGTGGAAGACATGCTTCGAATGTATGTCATGAACAACCCCACCAAGTGGGAGGATCATCTTCACCCTGTAGAGTTTGTATATAACAACGGGTATCAGGCTTCCACCAAGATGAGTCCCTTCGAGGTACTCTATGTACAGAAGTGTAGGACCCCAGTTACTTGGGACAGTCCGATGGATCGGCTCATGTTAGGGCCTGACCTATTATTGGACTTGGAAGAGTTAGTTACCAAGGTCCAGTGGAACCTTAAAGAGGTACAAGACTGTCAGAAAAGTTATGTGGATAAGAACAGAAAAGATAAATACTATCAAGTAGGTGAGCATGTCTACTTGAAGGTGAAAGAAAAACAAAGCTCGTTGAGCTTGGGTAGGTGTGTTAAGTTAGCACCCAGGTTTTGTGGACCTTTTGAAATTATGGCCAAGAAAGGACGAGTGGCTTACGAACTAGTATTACCTGCGCATGTAAGAGTTCATAATGTTTTTCATGCATCTTTATTAAATAAATATGTTTATGACACTAAGCACATCATTGATTGGTCATTATTATAGGTGGAACATGAGGGGGAATTTGCCCCTGAGCCTTTGAATATATTGGACAAGAGACAAGTGCAGCTTCGGAAGCGCACTGTAGTCTAATTGAAAGTGCAGTTGAAGCACTTTGAGGTAGATGAGGCTACCTGGGAGAATGAGGCCACCATGAGAAAGGCTTACTCCGCTTTGTTTCATGATATCATTCAGATTCCCTAGAACACCAGGGACAATGTTGTACTAAGCGGGGAGGGATGTAATATCCCAAATTTTGGACCTACCATTTATAGGCATCATCCTATTGACCATGATGATTATATTGATGTTTTATTTTATATTGGGTCAAATACCCCACTACATATGAACATGATGATTCATTTCGTATATTGGGCGTAAGCCAATTGTTGATGATTTATAGGTATATATATGTTTTTTGTTGGGCATGGACCCTAAAGCACTTGATTGATGAAATGTTTGTGTTGGGCATGGACCCTGAAGCACATGATCGATGATATGTTTTGTGTTGAGTGAAAGGATCTAGAGCACATGAGTAATTACATTTGTGTTGAGTATAAAGATATGGAACACATGAAAATATAATTTGGAAATGTTTGGCATAAGCTCTGGATCATTCCATGTTGGTGTTGAGCATAATCTCTGGAGCTTCGGATCTTTGGCCATTGTATCCCTAGGTGTATCGTACAAGTACATCCTAGCATTTAGTGTTGAGCGAGAGCTCTGAAATTGCACTATGTTTGTAACTCCCTATTATAAGCATTGAGTATGGGGTCTGGTAAGCGCTAGGGGTTACTGAAAAGATTAAAATCACCTATGACTGAAAACGAATCGAGGAATAATATTGATCTCATCAGAATTATTTTTAAGTGATTAAATGAAATTTTGACTTTCTGTATTCTCATCAAGTACTGAAGAACTACCACATTATACGGGGGAAATCCAACATGCAAGGATGTTTAGAGGTTCCTAGCCTAGTATACCTAAGCCATCTATCTACTTGACCTTCATAAAAGAAGTGTCATTAAGTCTAAGGGATCATGACACATGATGCCTAGAGACAAGTGTTAACGAGTATTTTAATACTATGTATTTTATACATAGTATGTATAAAGAATTAATTATGATTAATTATATAATTGAATAAAGAAAGAAGAGAAGCTCCACTAATTATTATTTATTATTAAAGGATTAATAAATAGTGAAATATCTATGAAAGACAAACTAGGAACTAGTTAAAAGTTCCTAGCTTAAGAATTGAAAATTACCCCAGTAAATTAAAAAAGGGTTAAATCAAGAAATCAAGGATTTCTTGATTTAACTGCCCCTTTGACTTAAAAGTCTTCCTATAAAGACTCAAGCCAAGCAAAGGCTTGAGGGTTCTAATTTTTATCGAGGATAATTATTATTCTGCATGTTCTTCTCTCAAGTGTTTTCTTGGAGAACTTTTCCTGCAAGGAAAAAAGGATTGATTAAGAACTGATTACCAGTTAGGAAACCCTACCTTAGGAGCTCTAAGCTACTTGCGTGTTGGAGTCCAGCTCAAGGGGATCCGTATTAGAACTAGGAACGGTTTTGGTTCATGGTTGGGAGGAATGTGGTAGTTCCCAAGTGATTTGGTCATCAAACAGAGGTCAGATCTTCATTGAATTTTTAATGCTGGTTATTTAAGTGTGCAGGTGTAGCCATTGACAAAGCCTCAATTTCCTGTATGAAACCCTTGAAGTTATATTCTATTTCTTTCCAAAGTTTCATTAATGTTTTATGTTAAGTAATGGATGAAATGAAATTTCTAACCGTAATGGTTATGTTTTATGGTTATCAATCTGCTAGGATTGTATATGCAACTTACTAATCATAGGCTGGAGAAATATTATTATATGCTATACATTACTAGGGTTTGTACTTTGAGTGAAATTCTGTAACTATCCCATGTTTAGTTTATGTGCACCATACCTAGTTTTTGTTACCAGTTAGCCTATTCTATAGGTGGCATTACTCTGCTGACATATTTCATTTGTCAGCAGAGGGTTGTTTTTAATTCAAGTTTAATTCAGAAGTATAGGTTATATATATATAATTACATATATATATATCAGTATTCAAATAGTTTTATAATATATGGACTATTTGATTTATTATAAACTAAAGAGTAGAACCTAAATATTTTAAACTCGAATCTACTAGGAACATAATTCATATAATAAACAAGTTAACAAATTATTAAATACCTTCTAAGGTCTACTCTACATAATCATATAAAAAAAATTAAATATCATAACATTCCATTTTTATAAACATAATCATAATTAACCAAACATAGAAGGCATAGTGAGCATCCATGTGGTCCATTATCACACTTTGTATTATTATATAAAATCTACAATCCAAATCGCATCCATTTCCAAACTCAAATGTTTAATTTCACAGTACTATTATTACACTCATCCATTATAAAATATAAAGGGTTTTAAAGGTCCCATTTAAATATATCTACACATAACCAAACATATCATATTAACCATGTGAAACAACTAAAACCTTTTTACAAACAAGAGGTCGTGACATTGAACCCTGTAGATGTCCAGACCCATTACAATAACATTAGTATATTCATAAACATTTCCAATCCAAACAGTAAGCAATCATATAACCATTCTATATTGTACATGCTATACATCTAGTATGTGCACGCTACACTTTCAAGCTATGCTACGACGCTTTAACCAAGCAATGCATACACTAATAGCGAGGTTGTAAAGAACCTAGTTACGGCCTCAAACAAGTTTCAAACTAATTACATAGTCATGCTTTCAAACCAAATTGATATCATGGGTTGTCATAACCTTGGGCTGTCACGGCCTTATTTTCTTCCAAGTAAACCTTTTACATTAAAATACCAACCAAAAAGCTATCGCAGTCATTGGGAGAGGCACATGCCATTAGTGGCATGGCCTGCACCCACACTGAGCCAATACAAAACTAAGAATACAATAGTCTGTTTAAAAAGCCATGCTCTATTTATAAGCTAACGCAGAGCACATGGTGGCAAGCCAATGGGATACGACACTATTGTTACAATGGCGCAGCCCATGCCATAACACCTAAAGCTCTAGAATCTCCCTACTCAACAAACAAACCAAAAAATCAGAGTGTTGTGCATCTGGCCATAACCCAAAACAACTTTTTTATACACAGAGTAATTTTCTACAGGCTATAAAGCCATGATCGATCCCATTAGAGTCCACATAAAATGCAGCAATTAAATAACCATACAAAACCCAAGTTATGCAGTATCAAACGATGGATGAATTCATAGGTATTTCATATCAAATCATTACAGTTTCATATTAAAATCCAATGCACCGTGTATTTACACAGAGAGGCATGAAACTTCTTTGATGGACAACCAAGTAATTGAAACGTTAATGGCAAGCTGTGAGCTATGGAACCATTACAAGTAGTGGTGCAACCGGGGCCCAAATAAATGCCAAATCTCTCAACGAGAGTCCATATAAAACCAAAGCAAGCTACATCATAAACCCCCAAAGTAGAGTAAACAAGTGCCACATGAAACCCCAACCCAGTAAAGATTTCCAACTTAGGAATGCCCAAAATGAGAGGAGGCAAGTGATTCTTGCTGGAATACTTACCATGGCCATGGAGAAGAAATACCAAATCGACAGTGCATCTTGTGCAAACCTTGGAGTGCCTTCTCTTTTACCCGCAGACAAACCACGATGGCATGAGGAGCATGACCATGCCATGGAGAAAACAAAATGAAGCATTGCATTTTACACAGAGCCGAATGAGCTTACCTACAAATTGTTGGGGTCGACTCCATTCACCAAACATGTAGAGGCTTCACTACACCACAATGCCAATACCACAATGCACATACAACGAATGCCAAGTCCTTTTCCAAGGGTTTTCACCAACACCGATGACATTAATGACACTAGCTGGTGGCCATTAATGTCACAATAAACCCCAACCATAAGATCGTGTCTCAACCATGTCTTTTGATAAAGCCTCTATACTATGGTTTCGCCACCCTTTAAAAGTCAGCAAAGGCCAATACTAATGACATGGTTTGTATACCATAGTCGGGTGATTCCATGAAGATGGGTAACACTTTTTGGCCAAATTTGGCGATGAAAACCTGATCTTTTACTCATGTGCTAGATAGAAGCCCTCAAAACGCATATA
>LPNX010190899.1:0-66306 GCA_001517045.1 Pseudotsuga menziesii
CATTTTAAATAATTAACCAATTACGACAAATTATTAAATGATTGATAAGACATTATTAAATGAATGAGTAATTTAAGCGCCGTCGCTTAAGCGACGCTTACAAGCCTAGCCGTCGCTTAAGCGACGCTTATCAAGCCTAGCCGTCGCTTAAGCGATGCTTACAAGCCTAGCCGTCGCTTATCAAGCCTAGCCGTCGCTTAAGCGACACTTATCACCACCATTTCAAAAAAAAAAATTATCTTCCTGATTTTTGGCACTGTTAAAATAAAAAATCCACGCGCCGTCGGAAAAAACCATCGGATTTTGGATCGAAATCTAGTAGTGCAAGATATTCTTGGAAAGGAAAATAAATCTCAATATGTCTGCATAAAGAATTCAATGACTATTCTATCCAATAGAAAATAAATCAATATTAATTATGCCTTAAAACATAAGGAATCATAATTTAACTAATGGCTATAGATCTGTAATCCACGCATCTACAGAATACTAAAATCAATTAACTAACATATTCTAGCATATTCAATTAATGCTACAACTCTTGATTTGACTGTGTTGGGATTAATATTAATCCTCCCTTTGACTACATAGTATATTTGTCTATTTTACTAGCTTATGAGGTCTTCATCACTCCACTAGTGCATGGGGGACACACCTAGGGGACATCTGCCACTTACTGCACCTGTTTGCATGAGTTTAGGTGCCCCAGGGACCAATCCCTATAATTTAGGAACCCACTTTGAGTGCCACCATCAATCTCTAGCGGTTGACTCTAGTAGGTATTCGGTTAAGTCTAGTTATGCTATGATTTCCCATCACTTAGATCACTCTCTGTCATCCTAGCACCAGTTTCCATGATTCAAGGGAAGTAGGGCGCATTTTCTCATCTACCCTCTTCAGTTATCTGGTTTTGAACCGTTTTAGTGATCCAAAGTTGCATTAGTGAGCTCTAGTGGTGATTTTTCCACATTGAATTAGCTTCATATTTAGTCCAAGTTGGTAGATTCTAATCCTATCTTAGGCATTAAAATTCTCCTATATGTATAACCATTGTATTACATATTATTTACTAAATATGAGGATTAATACTGATTAATGAATTATTATTATTATTCCAATTATTGGTCTCATGAGTGTTTATTCTCCATGAATTATTGAGAAGAGTTTACTACATTGATTCTCTCTTGTCTACAATCTTATTCTCCATTTGAATTCTGCAGGATTGATGATCTTATGCTTCATTGAATTTTACATGGTATTACAGCTAGTGTCAAATCCAATAGCAAATCTTGAAAGCTTCCATTGATGCACTAGAAGTAGTTGGGTTCCACATAAATCCTGAAATTATTGCCTTGGTCCCTCTGGATTATGTCCAGAGAAGTCTATCTAGGTGTGATGCACACGAAGAATGTGCACATGTCGAAGAAGAGAGTGTTTGGTCTAAATTGATTCGAATTGAGTTGTTTTGCAGTGTTTTTGTAGGTACATTCAAATAATTTATGAATAATTGTTGATCAATATAGTTGTGAAATGGATAATTCATCAGCTCTGACTCCCATAATCCTTACACCCTTCAATTACCTCGATTGGAGGGAAGATATGAAGATTTTATTTCACAACAAAGGTTTGTACAAGATCACCAAGGAAAGAAAGGCTAAACCCCAACAATATATTGAAAAATCGAAGCATCTGAATAAGCTTGATGAAGTTTTTGGCTTCATGTGCATCCACATCTCCAGGGAGTTGTTGTTCCATCTTGATGAGCTCAAGATTCCAAAAGAAGTATGGGATAAGCTCAAATCCTTATTTGGAAAATAGGATGAGTTGAGGGGCCATATCCTAGAGAATGAGCTGATAGCACTACAACCCAATAACTTTGAAACTATACAATATTTTTTCTCAAAATTCAAATCACTGGTCATGCAATGCAAGCAATGCAGGATTAAGAAGAAGTATGAGTAGTTGGTGATTTCCATACTAAGAAAACTTGGCTTATAATTCTCAGTGTTTGTATCTACCTTTCACTATGGGATACTGACTATTACTAATTGGCGAATGCCATCCATTGATTCCTACACAGTCTCTAATCCAAGAAAAAGACAAGCTGATACGGATGGGAGCACTCAGAGCCTCTCCAAATGAAGCTCTCTTAGTTGGTGAGAAAAGGAATGCGCAAGCAAGAATGAAATAGAAAGGTAAAGAAAAGAAAAACATCGTATTTGAACCTAAAGATGAGGCCTCTGGCTCTAGGAAGTACAAACATCAAAGGTCTGAGAAGGGCAATTGCTCCTACTATAAGAAAGGAAACCATGCAGAGAAATATTGTATGAAGAAGACCATAGATCATGTTATCACCCAGTAATTTTCCTATGGTTATGAGTAGGAAATCACTAGGGAAACCATTTCAAACCAATATTTAGGTTGTATTCTAGCCTATACATCCAGAGAGGGATCTCTTAGGGTCACAAGGACCATTCACATACACATATATCTTGCAGCAAGTGTTTAGAAGGCTAGATTTATGTTAGGAACAATTTGTTTATACTTGGGAAATGGAGTTGAAGTCTGAAACATCCAAGGTCTTAGAGCAAAATTATTAGTGATTATCCTTTGTAATCTGAGGTAATGTGCGTGTTAACATTTAGTCAAATAAACTCAAGCGATGGCAGGTGAAAATGAGAAGAATCCCAGTGAAACAAGAGACACCTATCTGCAGATGAATATCTTGAAACACCTTTAGCAGAAGCAACAATAAGGCTAATAACTGAAATAGAGCCCCTAACAGAGGGTGAATTCCTAAACAGTCATTATAAACACATTACAAATATGATTTCTGATGAAGGGAGCGCTTAACAAAGAATGAATTTTTTTTTATACAATCTAGAAACATATTAGAAGAAATGTACACATGTATGAAAATGGAGCATATAGGAAACACAAACTGAACATTGAATGCTTTGATGAATCTCAAGAATTCAGAAAATACTTCTGCATTAATTACTTTCAAGAAAAGTTTTAGAGCTACAAAACCAAGCACAAAGGCTTTCAAAATGATTGTTGAACCCTTTCTTCCTCTATTGAGGTTACATTTATAGTTCATTTTGCTCCCAAGATGAATCTCGAAATAGAGCACCAAAATTAGTTACATCATGGGAATCAAACTCAAACGTACATCCTAAAACCTAACAAACTTTGAGGTGGTAGATTCACCATGATCACCAAATGAATCAGGAAAGCACGTTGTGATGCGCGTGACTGATCAAAATGGAAAACCTTGACATCTGGGGCCTCGGGCTCGCTTGATGAAAACGACTGTTCAGAGCAGCTTCAAATGACCTTCCGCTGACTGAGCTGCTAGATCCCCTTGTGAGTTGTTGAATTCCTAGCTTATGTATGTCCTTCCATAGTTGATCTGAAGGTATTTTCATATCAAACATCTCCTTTAGGGAAACATCCAAGTAAATCAGGTGGCTATGACCGATAGCAGGAAGACTGGACTTGCTCGCTCTAAATTGAGTCAGTAACTCAAATTCATTGTTGAGAATACCGATGATTACCTATCCCTTTATCCCACCTTCCATACCCTAAAAATTTTCATGGTTCAATCTTGCTTGATTCAACAGCTCAACATACTTGCTCTGAGGGATCAACCTTCCATCCGAGCCCCAAAACTCAAGCAATCCTTTCTAGAAAAGGGGCTGGAACATTTTGTTGAACTTATCTGTCCCTTGTTGAATAAGATCAACCCTTTCAAGCATATTCTGCAACACATTGTGCTTTATAGTCATTCTCCTTGCTGCCACTAGGACCGTGATCTTGTTAGTAACCCCAAGGGAAATTAGCTCCTCCCATGATGCTATGCTCAGAACAATAATTGCATTCTGGGATTCTTCCCTAGATCTTTTTTCTATTTTTTCTGTAGGCTCTTGCATCTTCTGCTTGCTTCCATAGAGTCCTTCTTTTGCTCATCCAACATAACTAGATGTTTCCCGAATGGGGCCATATCTTTTATCAATGCATCCCAGAGAAAATGCTTATCCCCTTGCAAGGGAATTCATCCTATGATCCTCTCCTCAAACCTGGACACCTTCTCTCTCAACGTCCTAATCTCCTCGACATAGTATTCACTTTCCTTTGCAATGATCCTATCCTTAAGCTCTTGATTTGCCTCCTTCGATTGAGTGATTTCTAGTTCCTTTAGGGACATGTCAGACATATTCTTAACCACCAGAGAAGTGGGTGACTTGTCTTCAGGGGTGTTGTAGTCCTTCAATTCATCAATTATTTCTTGAATTTGTCTCTTCTCCTCTTCCCATGTGTGCTTATCAACTTCCAACACAGCAAGGAGGCCTTTCAGATTCGAAACCTCATGTTGTAATGTCTCAATCTTCCCTTGCAATTACACAGTCTAAGGAGGGAGTTGGATTTCTTTAACATGTACCTTGCTCCTCTTTTTGTAAGCTTGGATCTTGGCTAGAGGCTTGGCTGGTGAAGTAAGTTGTTCTACAGAAATGGGTTGCTCAGTTGTAAGGGGCTGCTAGAAAGAATTATGTGTTGTTAAGTCTACTACCTGGTTGTGTAAAAGCTTGGCCTTCGGATTCCAAGCCTTGTTTGTTTCCCTTTCCTGCTTTAATTGGGCCTCCAACTTTACCATCCTTTGTTGAGACTTGAGATGGGCTAATGCTTCCTTAGTCAGATCAGCATAAATGGGATCACTTACTCCCTTATGAAACACAATCTTGTATGGGATTGAGATATGGTCCATCTTGAAGTTGACTTCTGACACTCCTTCCTCATTAGCAATGGCTAGATTCAGAGAGCTTGCTGTAAGATTCCTTGTAGTAGTGAAGGAGACCTTTCTGCTTGAAAACTTCCTCATCTCTTTGGATTTTTTCTATGTCTCATTCTTGGATTGCTCTTTGAGTTGGACATAGTTGGTCAACACCTGCTTTTTAGTCTTGAATTGTCCTTCAGTAGTAGAAGCAAAGGAGTATTTCTGATATATGAGTAAAGGTTCCTCAACCCTTTTCTTCTTTGACTGTGTAGCTCCCGAGGGTTTTCTCTCTGATTGTGTAGCGGTTGGTTGCACAACCACTAGTGGTTGTGAAACCACAATATGCTTTGTAATCTCCCCTCCAGCAGGCTCTTCGGTAGTTGTTTCTTCCTCTATTATTTCCTTAAGGGCATCAAAATTGAAATCAACCTCCTGCTCCAGGTTAATTACCTCGTTCTCTGTGTCTATCCTTGGATTTTTGCTAGGAGCCTGTTCATCACATTCCATTTCTGCAACCTTTGACAAAGACATTATGTTTCTACTATCAGCATTTGGGGGCATGGGAGTGATTGGGACTATACCCTGCTCTTCTTGAGGTGTTTGACTCCTTTCTTCAGGACTCCAATCAAAATCACGAGCAAGAGAATTTGCCTCCTTGGACAAATCAGGGATCATGGAGTGTACAAAAGCTGACCTTTGTACCTGGAACCTCCTCTGGGAAATGACCCCTTTAGGATCATAATTTTATGCATGAGCCACCTAAAAATTCATAACCCTCAAGACTTGTTCCACCATTGGTAATTTTGTTGGCTTCTTCACAGCGAAGGATCCATAGTTGATAGGGTACTTGATCCATGAATCCTTCATGTGAGCAGTAAAATGCTCCTCATTGGTTGCAATCCTCTGCCTGACCATCTACCGCGCAAATACTATGGGGGTCAGGAAAATTGGCAGAAAGGAAGGGGCAGCTGAATATCGATACACCTTGATCATCAAATATTTTTCCTTAAGGAACCAATCCCCTATATTCTCCTGCTGCAAGGAATCCTTCATGCGTTCTGATATCCTCTTCTCTTTAGGTTTGAACAACCTAGAGATGTTGAGGACAATCTTTTCAATAAAAAGGGTGTAAGACCAGTCCTTAATTCTCTGAAGGGACCAGGTCCATTCCTTGAATACCTATGGGTCCATGCCCTATAGGGCTTTCCTATTGGAGCCGACTATGATGGCAAAGAGGTATACTTAATATCTAAAATGTTTATCCAAATGGAATTTCCCGATCTAGGAATTGATTTCTCCGACCAAGAATTCATCAAACTTAATTCATGCTTCAGACTGACTCAGGTAAAGGAAAGTTCCTAGCATCACTTTAGTGACCATGCTATTGTTATCAAGACCTAGGATTTGACTCAGAAGAGAGTCGACTGACCTTGTGGATTTTATGAACAATTCTGAAGGAATTGGGGTGGTGAGGTTTTTGAGGAAGCTGGGGCTTTCAAAATGGCCTGAAACAACTTATCCTTGGATTCTAGGTATACCTTCTCGAAGACTTGCAGAACTTTTGACTCAGTAAAGGGGATCAGGGCTTAGCTTTGAGCTTCGGTGAGATGGAAAGAAACCCTGATAGCTTTCGGTGTGACTTTGTAGAGGACATGGGAGTGGGTATCGTCCAAGATGGTCCTTCCAGTGGTCGAGTACTTAGAGGTGACCCTTTGGACAATATATGGAAAATGGGGCAACTATTCTAAGGTGAACCCCATCAGGGACGACATCAAATTTCCCAATAACTCTGACTGGCCCTCAGATGGTGACAGCAAGGCACTTTGGGCATCACTCACGCTGTAAAATTGCAAATGAGGATCATAAGCATCGTAAAGTTGATCACAGATGCTCTCCTCATACAGGTCAAGGCTTTTCACGGACGAGACCATGGTGGAAACTATGAATTGGGAGAATTAAAAGTTTCAAAGGGTTGAGAAGCAATGAACATGTACCTGGTGGTGACAGTTGACACCTATGGAGGTTCCAATCAGATCCAACAGAATCGTGCTTAGGAGGACGTTGAAGTTGTAGGGTGGCGAGAGCGAAAATAGACCATTTGATTTCAAAATTCTAAGTCACGCGGTTAACATCATGTTGGATTCCCCTTTAAAATCACTACGCCCTCACAAACGCACTTTTGTGCCTTCAATACCCGAGTGTGATATCCAATGGGGCGGGGACACCCATTTTGTGCACGTCCCCCATTGCGTCATCCCTCTCTGACTTTTCATGTGCAAGTTTCCACCGTGATGTATGTGTGCACCGTTAGATCCCGTCAGAGGTGCGTGAATGGATGAAGGTCGTCGATCTTACCTGTGCTTTATCGTGGCGGGGTTTTGGGCCCACATCCCCTTATCTGCACCACCTTTAGTCGAAGAGTTGTTGGGATGCCAAATTAGCCAAGACAGATTTCCCCATCGAATGCCTTTCTAGATGGATAAAACATTTGCTAAGCCAAACACTTTCTCCTTAAGCCTCTTTTGTCCATTTCACCTTAAGCCTCACTTTTACACTATGCTAAAAGCTGGCTTCAATTGGGGATATTGTCCTCCTGTGAGGCAGTAAAGAACAACATACCAAGTTCCTATCCATTGGTCCCTACTGTGCTTGAAAAACCCCAGTTAAATGCACACTTTACTTCATCCCAAAAGCCTAATTTCCTCAAAATTCATTCCAATGCCTTTAATTTCAAACTCAAAAAGAAAGGAAATCCAAATGATAGCTCTTCCTGAAGACCTTACAGCCTTCACCTCGAGCTTTAAGTTTTCCAGAAATCCATCCACGCATGCAATGTTAAAATAAAATGGTATATATATAATGATGTGGAAGACTGGACTTACTTCAGAGAAAGTAGTGCTTGAGGAGCCTCCCATTTACAGGAGCTCCTGACACAAGATTGTAACACCCCAGTTTTGACCTCGTTTGCATTAAAAATGTATATGATGTTTATATTGTATTTAATCGTGGTGTGGAGCTAAAGGCAAAATCCCCACCATTGATTTAGCGTGTTTATGTTTCAGCAATTAAAATCATTGCCGATGGTATTTTGTGCTAGCCGGCACATTATAATTTTGGACATCATGTAAATATGCAATTTAATTAAAAACCCACAACCAACTATGTCAATGCAACAAATAAAGAGATGGGGACATCATTTCCTAAGGATAGGGGGGGTGGAATATTTAACCTTGGGCCAATAGGAAAAATACAAATGTCAATAAAAGAACCCAAAAGAGTTGGCAACTACTTTCTTGTCTTGTTCAACCCTCCCACTTAACTCTCCAAGGAGTAGTTGGGCAGTTATTGCCTTAGGGAAAGGGGAGTATGGGCAGCCGTCAATTATGGCAGGGCTGTCAGACTTTGACCACACACTTGCCCAAGGGAGATCTCTCATCCATTACCCTCACGTGGAGGAAGAGAGTCACATTCTTCACTCATGGAGGTAGTCACAGCTCACCCTCATGCATTGGCAGCCGCATTTTTCCTCATGCACGCAGGAAGTTGATTTCCTCACATGGGATTTCTATTTGGGGAGCAATATGATTTTCTCATTCACGTTTTTACAGGTTCTGGAGTTTTCCCATGTCTGGGAAGTCGATTGGGCAAAGCTCAATGGCTGGGCTCTTTGTCTGATGGATTTTCTGTTGTTTATCCTCATTACTCGGCTGAGGAAAACCGTTTTTGTGTTGCACATCAAGTGGGAGAAGAGACCCACGATTCTAGGTGGTTGTTGAGTCTGTTTGGCCCATGTAGAGCCATAGAACGTTTCTGGAAAACAAATTGTTGTTAGGGGACTGTTTTACCCATCTGTCAATTCCGTTTTTGTTTCCAAAAGCGTTTTTCATCAAACCCGGAACTTGAATTTGGTATGTATGAATCCTGTGCTTGGTATGAACTGAATTGGGAGTGGAAATAGGGTCTGACCAGCTTGATAAACCTAGTGTGAGAAGGAACCTCAAAGACATATCTAGGGGGCTGGTTTTCTTCTTTGCACACCCTGAATAACATTGGAAAGGAAGGCATAGCCTGAGGGTATGCATATCAGAGAAGGGGTGCTTCCATGTGTTGGGTGTGTAGATGTTCTAGAATCTAGGATAGATCTGGTGCAGGTGTCCATAGCTCTGTGGTTGAGCTCACTAGCTTAGCAGTCAGCCTTTCCAGCTCCTTTGCAGCCTGATAAACCCAACTGTGTTGGCTTGGATGAATTTTGTGGTATCCTTGGCTATGTGTGAGCCTGATAGTGTTCCTTATTCCTTATGGGAATCATTCCCATATTGGGGGTGGTAGTGTTGCTGAGAGATTGATGAGCACGCTGGCCTATGGTTGGTTGGAATGTTGCAATGACAAAGCTGGTTGTGGGACAAGGTTCTTCTGAGATAAGTATTCTTGTGTTTAAATCTATGCAATTGTATTTGCTTAAATGAATTATGATGAACATGTTAAATGCTTGAATTAAATGTATTTTTCTTCTGTTGTATGTTAAATATCCATGCATCTGTGTATGTTATTAGTTCAATGCATTTCATTTTATATTATGTTCATGGGGCTAGATTTCCTGGATTGTTGGCGGTAATGTCACATCCTCTGTGTTGTTGAAGGGTGGGGACGTGACAGAGTGGTATCAGAGCTCACGTTGCAACATGGGCCTTAATGGGCCATGAAGAACAGTGACAGAGGCAATATTACCCTCTGGTCGACAAGGGAAAAATGAGAAAGACACGAAAAATTTTCCAAATTTTCTTAAGTGTTGTAAATTTTCATACATCGGCTCAGTTGGCCGAGTTATGGCGATACAGTGTCAGTTGAACTGGCTGAGTTGAGCCGATAAAGGGAAAGAAAGAAGAAAATTTTCTAAGTGTTTTAGAATTTTACACATCAACTGAGTTGGCCAAGTGTCCGCCGGCTGAACTTCTTGAGTTGAGCCGATGCATGTCGACATGAAACGCTGAGTTAATCCGATGAGAAGAAGAAGAAAATAAAACTTTCTAGAAAATTTCTAAGTGTTAAAAAATCGGGTAAACTCAGTGAGTTTTGTTGATACAACGGCTGCATTCGGTAATTTTTTCCTATACACATCGGGAGAACTTGGCAAGTCGAGCCGATGGCAGAAAAGGAGGAAGAATTTCTCAGATGAGTTTTTCGATGCATCTGGGATGAGTTTCACGATGCATCTCGGATGAGCTTTTCGATGCATCTTGGATGAGTTTCCAATGCATCTTGGAGGATTTTTTTCAATGCCAAGGAAGAAAAATTTTGAGAAATTTTTCTAAGTGTTGAAAATCCCATATCAGCGAGAAAAGACGAGTTTTTCTGATTTATGTCAGGTGAACTCGGTAAGTTTTTCCAATACGTCGAAAAATTTTGATGAGTTTTCTGATCAGAAAGAAAAGACGAGTTTTGCTGAAATGTTGGATGAACTCGGCGAGTTCTGCCGATACATCAAAAGGAAACAATGATTTTTTTCGATCGGAAAGAAATGACGATTTTTGTCGACGCGTCGGAGGGAAAAGGTGAGTCGAGCCGACATGGCGTAAAATTTCTGTGAGTTTGTTGACTAGGTGGAAAAGCTGAGTTGCTCTGAAAAAGAAAATTTGTGCATGTTTTCAGTGGAATTTACAGGGACCAGAAAGGTGAAAATGGCAGTGATATTATGCACCAGATTGCGCGAAAATAAAATATTTACAAAAAAAAAACAAGGGTGTTGCCCTCGAACCACCACTGCAGTGGCGCGGGGAAGCCACAAGGGGTCAAGCCCCCTTAGCCCCCATCGTCCCCTTCAGACAATCGTTCTTTGTGAAAAGAAAATTTCTTGTTTTGGAAAAGTTATCAATATGAGATTTTTCCAAATGAAGGTAAGTAACCATAAATTCCTGTGAATATTATGCAGCTAACAACTGTGTTTATTAACACATTTTGCAGAATCATAGTCACCTTCAAAGGCAATATTCCAGATAGTGCAGTTCAGTAAAGTGAGTTGTGGTTCAGCCATGAGAACCTATGATGTGTATGATGATGCACAAAACCCCAATGGGTATGAGGAAGATGCTATGGGGGGAAATGTCCGAGTTGGAAATGCTGAGACAAAGTCTAATGGGAGGAGATTGCAAGAGGCTCCCCTAGATTTTGCAACCACCATGAGAAGCCTAAGGGTGGAGATACAAAGTTACAGGGAATATAATGTAAGATTGGTTAAGGCTTGGGAGGAGCGGAATCAGTTGAATGCAGCCATGCTGCAAAGTTTAATGGACATCCAGAGGCGGATGAACTCTGGGGACCGGACAGTAAGATCGGAAGGTAGTAAGAGCAGTATCAAAAGGAGAAAGAGATTTCCTAATGAGTCATCTGAATCTAGAGGACCCACTGGGGATTCAATCTCTTCATCTCATGGGAATGAGAGGAAGAGGTCTTACCAAAACCATTCATGTGATGAATTTAAGAAGGCAAGACTACCTACCTTCAATGGCGAGGTAAAGAATGGACAAGAAGTTGAAGCTTGGCTTCTTGGGATGAGAAAATATTTCCAAGTCCAAGACTACTCTAGAAATATGAAGGCTAGGGTAGCCATCTTCAATTTAACTGGAAGAGCATCCATATGATGGGAGCACTTCAGGCAAGTAAATAAGATCAATGAAAGGAAGATCGTGTGGAAGCAGTTCTAGAAGTATTTCGAGTAGAAGTACCTCTTCGATAGGTACTATGATGATAAGATTAAAGAGTTCCACGAGCTGAGCTTGGGACAATAGACCATGGAAGAGTATGCAAACAAGTTCTTGGAGTTGTTGAGGTATGTCAGGTACATCAAACATGAGAAGGTGAAGATCCAGCATTTTCTGAGTGGATTACCTCAGTCTTACAAAGATGGAATTGAGTTTTATGAACCTAGAACCTTGGAAGAAGCAATAAGGAAAGTTAAATATTGCTATGAGCAAAGCAAAGGCAAACCCGATTATCATAAGACATGGAAGGACAAGAAGAATGAGAATTCTGACCAAAGGAATACAGGTTTTAAACCTTCTAACTTCAAGAATCATCAGAAGCAGCCATCCCAAGCTGTGAGTAAGCCAGCTGGAGTGGTGGGAGAAAATCCAAGAGATCCACAACAAAATAGATAACCACTCCAATGTTGGAAATGTGGAGGACCCCACATGCGCAGGAATTGTCCACTTGAGAATGAGAATGCAAGGCCATCTTACAACATTCAAGAGGCAGAAATAGTGGTTCAAGTAACAAGGGTTGTCCCTAGGATTTATGCAGCACTGGAGGACCGCCAGGCAGGCAAATCACCAATCAACTGTGGTTGAAGTTGCAGGTAATATTGTTGAGCAATCTGTTTCTATTTTGATTGACCCTGGTTCTATTCACAGTTACATTACTCCTGGAGTAGTGGAGGTTTGCGCTATTAAGAAAGTAAAGTATAACAAATCTTGGTTAGTTCAGCTAGCCACTGGAACTAAGAGAAAGGTTAGTGAAGTGGTAGAGAAATGCCCATTGGTTATGAATGGGTTGGTCACTTGTGTAGATCTGAATGTTCTACCACTTTGTTCCTATGATGTTCTCATTGGAATGGATTGGTTAGAAGCTCACAGGGTAAAGCTTGACTATCACAATAATACTTTTGAATGCATGGATGAAGAAGGGAACCCAAGAGTTGTAATAGGAATTCCAAAGGTGATTTCGGTTAGGCAGATTTCATCAATGCAGCTGAAGAAGTGTTATAGGAAAGGTTGCAGAGTGTACGCAGCTCATATTTTGGAGGCAACAGAGAATGAAACTATTAGGTTGGAGGACTATCCTGTATTGAAAGAATTCAGGGATGTTTTTCCTAATGAGATTCCAGGGCTTCCTCCAAAGAGGGACATTGATTTCACAATTGAACTTGTGCCAGCAGCAGCACCAGTGTCCAAGACACCCTACAGGATGAGTACACTAGAAATGCTAGAGTTGAAGATGCAACTGCAAGAGTTGTTGGAAAAGAAGTATATCAGGTTGAGTGTGTCTCCTTGGGGAGCACTAGTTCTGTTTGTGAAGAAGAAGGATGGTACACTCAGGTTGTGTATTGATTATAGACAGCTAAACAAATTCATTGTGAAGAACAAATATCCTTTGCCTAGTATTGATGACTTCTTTCATCAAATGAGAGGAGAAAAGGTATTTTCCAAGATTGACTTGAGGTCTGGTTACCATCAGGTGAGAATCAAGGATGAAGACATTCATAAGATAGCCTTCAGAACAAGGTATGGACATTATGAGTTTGTAGTGGTACAATTTGGTCTCACAAATGCACCAGCTACATTTATGTGCCTTATGAATAGTGTCTTCAGCAGGTATTTGGACAAGTTTGTTCTTGTTTTCCTTGATGTCATTCTTATTTATTCTAAGAATGAGAAAGAGCATGAAGAACATCTAAGATTGACATTGCAATTGCTCTAGGATCATAAGATGTATGCAAAGTTGAGCAAGTGTGACTTCTATAAAGATAAGATTCATTATTTGGGTCACATTATCTCAGATGAGGGTATATCTGTAGACCCTGAAAAGATTGAGGCCATTATGAATTGGCCTACTCCAAGAAGTGTGACATATGTAAGATATTTTATGGGACTTTCAGGATACTGCAGGAGATTCATTGAAGGATTCTCCAAGGTTGCACATCTAGTCAATTCTTTGCAAAAGAAGGGAATAAAGTTTGAATGGACACTAAGGTGTGAAGAAAGCTTCTAGCAGTTGAAGAATATTGTCACAAGTGCACCAGTCTTGAAGATAGCATACCCAGAAAAAGATTTTGTGGTGTGTACTGATGCATGTGGTCAAGGGCTTGGAGGAGTCCTTATGCAAGACAACCACGTGATATGTTATGAGTCAAGAAATTTGAAGGAACATGAGAAAAACTATGCCACTCATGATCTAGAACTTGTAGCCATAGTACATGCTCTCAAGATGTGCAGGCATTACTTGATGGGCAGAAGATTTGAGATAAGGACAGACCATTGTGGTCTGAAGTATTTGTTTGATCAGCCTACTCTAAATGCCAGGAAAGCTAAATGGATGGATTTTTTATGTGAGTTTGATTTTGAAATAAAGCACATAAAGGGAAAAGAGAATAAGGTAGTTGATGCACTCAGCAGGAAGGTGCAGGAAATGAATGTGGCATCCATTAGTATTTTCCAATCGGAGTTGAGGTAGTAGATTGTTAATCATGTTGCTGAAGATGAATTGTTTGCACAAGTCAAGGACAAGTTGCAGCAGCAAAGCCTTGAAAAGAAGTATGAGGGGTATAAATTGGAAAAAGATGGACTTCTTACCTATAAGAATAGAATTTACATTCCAAATGTAGTAGATTTGAGGAGAGTTGTTATGGATGAGATCCATCAAGCTCCATATTCTTGCCACCCAGTATATCAGAAGACAATAGCTACAGCTAGAAAGTAGTATTTTTGGCCAGGAATGAAAAAGGACATGGCTGAATATATTTCAAGGTGCATGAAATGTCAGCAGGTAAAGGTTGAGCATCAACACCTAGTAGGTTTGTTGCAACCTTTTCCAGTTCCAGAATGGAAATGGGAAGTTATTTCCATGGATTTTATTACAGGATTGCTGATGACTTGCAGACAACATGATTCCATCATGGTTGTGGTGGACAATTTGACAAAGGCAGCACATTTTATACCGGTTAAGTCTACGCATAAGATTGATGACATTGCAAATATATTCATGAAGGAGATTTTCAAATTGCATGGATTGCCTAAGGCAATAGTCTCTGATAGAGATGTCAAGTTCACTTCCAATTTTTGGAAGGTGTTGTTTGCATATTTGGGTACAAAGTTGAACTTCAGCACTGCCTACCATCCTCAGACTGATGGGCAGACATAGAGAGTGAATCAAGTGCTTGAAGACATGCTTCGCATGTATGTGATGGACAAACCAACCAAGTGGTAAGATTATTTACACTTGGTAGAGTTTGCTTATAACAATTGACAACAAACATCCTTGGGCATGAGTCCATATGAAGCTTTGTATGGCAGGAGGTGTAGGACACTAGTGACTTGGGATAATCCAGTGAACAGCATTGTGCTTGGTCCATAATTTCTCAAGGAGATAGAGAAGGAGGTTGTAAAGATCAGGCAAAATCTGAAAGCAGCCCAGGATAGACAGAAAAGCTATGCAGATAAGCATAGGGTGAACAGAGAGTTCAATGTTGGGGATCATGTTTACCTCAAAGTGAGGGCAAAGAAGAGTTCCTTGAAGCTTGGAAGTTGTGCCAAGTTGTCACCTAGATATTGTGGGCCATTTGAAGTGCTCGAAAGAATAGGGCCTGTTGCATATAGACTTACATTTCCTGCTAGCACTAGAGCTCATAATGTTTTTCATGTTTCTTTTCTTAAGAAATATGTACATGATCCTAACCATGTGATAAATTGGGATGTGATTCAGGTGGAACCCGAGGGAGAGTTCCAAATCGAGCCAATGCGCATCCTCGATAGGAAGGTCATAATGCTCTGAAACCGAGCCATAGGGTAGGTAAAGGTGCAATGGGAGCACTACAGTACTGAAGAGGCTATATGGGAGCTGGAGGATGCCATGCGATTGGTACATCTATTTTTGTTCAATTTTGCGAAGCACTGAGGGCGATACCAGTGTAGCATTTTTGTTCAATTTTGTAAAGCACTGAGGACAGTGTTCTTGAAGGGGGAGGGGAATGTAACACCCCGGTTTTGACCTTGTTTGCATTAAAAATGTACATGATGTTTATATTGTATTTAATCTGGGTGTGGAACTAAAGGAAAAGGCCCCACCATCGATTTAGCGTTTTTATGTTTCAGCGATTAAAATCGTTGTCGATGGTATTTCATGCTAGCCGGCACATTATAATTTTGGACATCATGTAAATATGCAATTTAATTAAAAACCCACAACCGGCTAAGTCAATACAACAAATAAAGAGATGGGGCATGATTTCCTAAGGATAGGGGGGGTGGAATATTTAACCTTGGGCCAATAGGAAAAATACAAATGTCAATAAAAGAACCCAAAAGAGTTGGCAACTACTTTCTTGTCTTATTCAACCCACCCACTTAACTCTCCAAGGAGTAGCTAGGCAGTTATTGCCTTAGGAAAAGGGGAGTATGGGCAACCTTCAATTCGGGCAGGGCTTTCAGACTTTGACCACATGCTTGCCCAATTGAGATCTCTCATCCATTACCCTTACGTGGAGGAAGAGAGCTGCATTCTTCACTCACATAGGTAGTTGAAGCTCACCCTCACGCACTAGCAGCTGCATTTTTCCTCATGCACGTAGGAAGTTGATTTCCTCTAATGGGATTTCCATTCAGGGAGCAATTTGTTTTTCCCATTCACATTTTTGCAGGTTCTGGAGTTTTCCCATGTCTGGGAAGTCAATTGGGAAAAGCTCAATGGCTAGGCTCTATGTCTGATGGATTTGCTGTTGTTTATCCTCATTACCTGGTTGAGGCAAACCATTTTTGTGTTGCACAGTGAGTGGGAGAAGAGACCATGATTCTGGGTGGTTTTTGAGTCTGTTTGGCCCACGTAGAACCATAGAACGTCTCTGGAAATCGAATTGTTGTTAGGGGACTATTTTACCCATATGTCAATTTCGTTTTTGTTGCCAAAATCATTTTTCATCAAACCCAGAACTTGAATTTGGTATGTATGCATCTTGTTCTTGGTCTGAACTAAATTGAGAGTGGAAACAGGGTCTGACTATCTTGATAAACCTAGTGTGAGAAGGAACCTCATAGATAGATCTAGAGGGGTGGTTTCTTCTTTGCACACCATGAATAACACTGGAAAGGAAGGCATATCCTGAGGGTCTGCATAGAAGAGAAGGGATGCTTCCTTGTGTTGGGTGTGTATATGTTCTAGAAGCCACGCTAGTTCTAGTGCAGGTGTCCATAGCTCTGTGGTTGAGCTCACTAACTTAGCAGTCATCCTTTCCAGCTCCTTTGCAGCCTGATAAACAGAACTGTGTTGGCTTGGCTGAATTTTTTGGTATCCTTGGCTATGTGTGAGCCTGGTAGTGTTCCTTATTCCTTGTGGGAATCATGCCCAGCTCGGGGGTGGAAGTGTTGCCGAGATATTGATGAGCACACTGGCCTATGGTAGGGTGGAATGTTGCAGTGACATAGTTGGTTGCGGGACAAGCTTCTTCCGAGATAAGTACTCTTATGGTTAAATCTATGCACTTGTATTTGCTTAAATGAATTATGATGAACATGCTAAATGCTTGAATGAAATGTATTTTTCTTCCGTTGTATATTAAATATTCAAGCATCTGTGTATGTTATTAGTTTAATGCATTTCATCTTATATTACGTTCATGGGGCTAGATTACCTGGATTGTTAGCGGTAATGTCGCGTCCTCTGTGATGTTGAAGGGTGGGGACGTGACAAAAACCACCTTCCATTTCCTCCAGTATGTAGGCATTCTTCCCTCTGAAAGCTACAACTTTGTAAGGTCCCTTCCATAGGTGATCGAGTTTTCCATGCTTCCCCTCTCTTCATGGGGTGCATCCCACTGCAAAACTGCATCCCCCAATTGGAAATCCTCAGGCTTCATCTGCTTGTCAAAGATGTCTTTCATTTTATCCTGAAACTTCTGAGTTCTGTCAAAATCTTCTCTTTTTGTTGTTGTAGTTCCACCAACCGATACATCCTTCTCTAAGTTGGGTGGGTTTCAGCATCTTCCTCCTGCAACAACCTCGTCACTGGAAAACTTAGGGAACTAGGAAAAATTACCTCATAACCATAAACTAGCTAGAATGGTGAGGTGCCAATGTATTTCTTTACACTAATTCCATCAGTCCACGAAGCATAATTCAATTTTGTGTGCCAAGACTTCTTGTTGTCTTGCAATAGTTTTTTGATAATCCTCATCAGACTTTTATTTGAAGATCGTGCCAATCCATTTCCCTGTGGGTAATAGGTTGTGGAATGACCCAATTGTATGTGATAATTGAAACAAAACTCAACCATATTCTTTTATTTGAATGCAGCACCATTGTCAATGATCACCTTCCTAGGAACTCCGAACCTCGATAAGATGTTCTCCTCCAAAAACTGAATAATTATTGTCTAAGTGGCCTGTCTAGTTGGGATGGTTTCAATCCATTTGGTGAAATAGTCAATGGCAGTGAGAATCCACTTGTGTTTCCCTAAGGAATATGGGTTTATTTCTCTAATGAAATCCAATCCCCATTGCTGGAAAGGGGCCTCGACATGTATTGGCTTCAGAGGCAATAGCAAAAGCTTCCTCCTCCCTTCAAAGATATGACACTTATGGCAGTTAGCAATCTTCTTATGGGTATCAAAGAAGATAGTGGGCCAATAAAATCGTGCCCTCAAAATATTATTCACAATGGTCTTCTAGTAGTGATGACCTTTGCATTCTCCTGCATGAAACTCTCCAATGACCTTCTTTGCCTCCTGTTCATTTAAAAATTTCAACATAACCCCTCCCTGCTCTTTCCAATACAAGTTCCCATTTAAGATGCAAAACTTTGTTGCTTCCTACTTGAGAAGTTTGGCCCTTTTTCTATCTATATCATGCAGAGCTTGAAGATGTTGCAACATGAAGATGATGTCAGTATACCATGGGGATGACAGGAAATATTCAGCCACTTATGGCTCTAGTCGTTCCTCAGGGGTTTTCTATTCTACTGATAATTCAACAACCATGTGCAAGCTGAGTAAATCACAATTAGACTGTGCCATGAGTTTGGCTAGTCCCTGGCCTTTAATCATCTTTGTGGGATTAATCTCCAAGTCATACTCAAGTAATACTTCTATCCATTTTCCCCTTCTACCCTCAGCATCTGGTTGAGTTAGAATATCCTTCACTGCATTGGTGGGAACATGAACAATGATGTGAGAATGAAGGATGTAAATCCAGAACTCCTTCAAGGCCTGTACCAGAGCATAAGCCTGCTTCTCCATAATGTTGTATTTTAGTGGGGAATCTCTTAATGTTTTGTTGTAGAAAGCAATGGGTTTCTCATTCCCCTCATGATTCTTTTGTAACAATACTCCTGCCACAGTGTGCTCTAAAGAAAATGAGAAAATGAGGAAATCTTTGGAGAAATCAGAGCTTACTAGTATAGGTGCTTCTAAAATAGCCTTATTTATGTCCTCAAAAGACTGCTTTGACTCACCTGTCCACTTGATCTCATTATCCTTTCTCAGCATACTGGTTATCCATCTTACAATCTCAGCAAAAGTAGCAATAAACCTCCTCAGAAAATTCACCTTTCCAAGGAAGGATTGGACCTCAACCTTGTTCCAAGGGAGTTTAATTTTCTATATGGATTCAACTCTTTTTGGGTTTATTTTGATGCCTTCCTGGGAAATTATGTGCCCAAGAAGCTTCCCCTCTTTCATAGCAAAGTGGGACTTCTTTGGATTCAAAGAGATGCCAAACTTTCTACACTTTTTGAAAACTCTCAGTAGATGTGCAACGTGTTCCTCATCAAACTTTGAAAAAAACATAATATAATCTAAATAGATAACCAAAATCTTGTCCTTCTCATCAGAAAATGCTATGTCCATGGCCCGATGGAAGGTTACCCCTGCATTCATGAGTCCAAATGGCATTTTTGCATACATAAAGGTGCCCCAGGGTGTGGTGAAAGCAGTCTTCTCTTGGTCCTCTAGGTGTACCATGATCTAATTTTAGCCTGAGAAATCGTCCAAGGTGGAGATCCTTTGAGGGCCCACTACCCTCTGCATAATGTGTTCCATATTAGGAAGAGGATAATGGTCCTTTAAAGATACTATTCTCATATTTCCGAAGTCAATGCACAACCTTATTTCTCCATTCTTCGACCTCACCGGAACTAAGTTGGCCACCCACCTTGAGAATCTAAGAGCGACAATGATTTTGGCTTCGAACAGCTTCTTTGTTTCCTTTTCAATCAGGGGTAGCAGCTTGGGGTTAATTCTCCTTAGTTTTTGTTTAAAAGGCATCTCATCCTTTTTTATTGGTATAGTGTGTCATAATCCTTAAGATCGCTATAGCTCCACGCAAAAACATCTATGTATTCTTCCATCAACGAGATGTATTTCTGTTTGGCCTCCAGTGAGAGTGTTCTTAAGAGATTGATGATTTTAGGGTGATATTTTGTACCAATATTCACATATTCTACATCCTCACATCTTGGAACAAGTGAACAAGATGAGCCTCCTTATCAACACCATTTGGGCCAAAGAGGTTTTCTAAAGGAACTAAACCCCTAGGGATATTGTTACTTTTAAGCTGTGGGATTTCTTTTCCATAGAGTTTTTTTAGATATTTCTATTGTCCATCAATCCCCTACAATTCTGGCCCAACAGCTTCTTCAATTTTACTGCCAACGGCATCCTCAGTAGGGACAACAATATCAACCTGTGGCATTTCTTTAGGAGCATCATCTTGACTTTGTTGGCACTCTTGGGTGAGAATAGACCCTTCCAGGAGCATGTTACCTTCATCAATGATTAAGCCATCAAACTCCCCAGTGAGATTAAGGAAATTATGAATTTGTTTGTCATCCCCAAAGACCTGTCAATTCTTAACATTGTCTGAGACATAGGGTCTGTGATTAACTTCAATCTCATATTTCCTATTGGGGTATATGGGAATTTTGAAAACCGTAGCAGAAGTGGCCAAAGAATCAGCTATACAATTCTGCAATATGGGAATCAGATTAAACCTCCATTCTTCAAAACATTCTATAAAATGTGTATCAAATCTAGGGCAACATTTCTATAGCTTATCATCCTGGGATGTATGGCCTGATACTCGCCTTACATTTGTTTAATCACCAACTCGGAGTCCCCATGTATCACCACCCTCCCGATTTTGAAAACTTTTAGGATCTGAATTGCTAACATCATAGCCTCATATTATGCCTCATTATTTCTGCAATCGAAGGCAAATTTATAGGAATAATTTAAGGCTCTTCCTTCTGGGGGTTTCACCCAAACTCTAGCTCCTATCCCCTCTTTGTATACTTCCCCATCAAAACTCACATTCCATAATCCTTCCAATTCTTCCTGAGTGGGCACAATGGAGGCATTCTATGAACTGAAACTATATTTGCCTCCCTCCATAAAGAAAATGGTCGATCCCATCTCAGTTTCCAATGAATAGATGGGTGGTTATTTGGATTTCCAGCATTGCTCACCATGTATGCCAACTTCTTCTCTCTAAAAATACTCCTTTGTTCCCCAAAAACAGGAATGGTGGCATATGACATATCCATCTAAAGTGCACCCTTGAGTTTGGCTACCCAAGATCTTGACAGCAGCATTCCAAACTTTGGAGGAATGTCAACCACAACTACATCTATGAAAAGGATTTTGGAAGGGATTTGATCCAACGAGATGACAAAATATTTGATCAATCCTAGGCACCTAACTTTACTGGAATGAAAAGAGAAAAGGTCTTTATAAGGCCTATTCACCTCCAATCCCAGTTTAACCATGATCTTCCTGAGCATTAGATTGTGTGAAGCACCTGAATCAAGCATGGCATTGTGTAGGATGGCATCATGAATGTTCAGATTGGCATAGAAGGGAGGGACATCTTCCTTGGAAGTCTCACCTACATGGGGTCCAAATAGGATGTTGGGACTATCATCTTGAAGATTTAGGGAATTTGATATTACAGAGATATATTCAGGAGGCTTCAACACAGTTGTGATTTTTAGACTTATACTCAGAATTTTCTAATGATTCAATTAGAGGGACAGATATTTTAATCTTTGCAATTTCAGTCTCTAAATTGAAAGAAGTTTGTCCCAGATCTGATTTCCTTGGATTATCTTCTTTCTTTTCTTTCCATTTGTGCTCTACCACATTCTTGGAGATATCCTTAGGGGGTGTATCATTATTTGACTTACTTGTAGAGGTTTTGTTTAGTGCATCTTTATTCCTCATAATGGAAACATCTATGTTCCTTAGACAAATCTGCCTCTACAGATCCATGACAACAAGTTGATAGCCCTTCTTAAACTCCTTTGTTTCCTTAGCAGGCAGCTCGTTTATTTCATGACAGGAATTATCATGCTCTTCTTTGGTCAAAAACATAGAGGATAAGCCGGTTTCCATCTCGTGAATTTCATCCTCGACTTGATTTCCATAATCTTGCTCCATAAAGTTCTCCTAAAACGGGGGCTTGATAGGTTGATCAAGAGGGTTTCTTTGATCTTTCTGCATGTTTTGGAGGGCTTGGGGCCTTCTAACATTTTGGTTATTATTCTGTTTTTCTTGATTTTCCTTGGGAGTTGTTCTATTATCTACAATGCATCTCTCCATCAACCTTTCCATGGTTTTCATCATCATATCCATCCTGGCCTCTTGTGAGTTAGAGGAAGAAGGTTGTTCGGGTTCTTTATCCTTCCTTCTATCTCCCTCTTCTCTCCTCCATTCTTCCTCATCCCTCTTCTTCTTTCTACCAACAGTTAGGTTTACCTCTACCTCTATGGCATCTTTCATCATATCGACAAGGGAGGCTGATCTTCTTTCACTCAGCAACAGGGTAAATTCACTATCAAAGGCTTTAACAAATTGGAGTTGGGCAGAACCAGGGAGGGGTTTGAAGTGGGCATGGATGGAATTATATATCTTCATAAATATAGCAAAGAACTCTTGGACAGATTCACTCTCCCTCCTCCTCATGGAGTGATATTGGGACAAATATTGCTTGGTGTTTTTCTTGTCTACCCATTTATCCTTGAAAGAATGTTTAAAAGCTTGATAGTTCAGAATGGAGTTATCCACAAGATTTTTGAACCATTTCCTTGCTTCTCCAACAAGACTTTGGGAAAACAGTCTGACTTTAACATCATCATGATCTACTTCCTCCAAATATATCTAGTCTAAAAACCATCCTAAGTGTTCTTTAGTTGAATACCCCCTCTCCCCATTAAATTGTTTGAGCCTTTGGGAGTATCGTTGGGGAAGGTCATGGAGAGCAGTAGGGAGAAGTATAGGAGCAAACCTATTAGTCATTCCTATGGTTATAGTTTGGTTTCCAAGAGGGAATGAAGCTGGTGTGATGTGAGGAACTGCAGAGTTGTGAGGGGATGTGAAACTGGATGATGAAGACTGCTTAAACTTTGACGGTGATGGGAGAAAAGGATATGGCAACAGACTGCTCTATGGAAGTGGAGTTTAGTGAGGCTAATTCAGAGGGAAATAGAGGGCACTCTCAGTCAAACAAGGGTCGAATATCCCTTCCTAGAGAGTCTGATATCTTAGGTGACCAAGAAGTACGGGAGAACTCGAATTCAGAGGGGTCCAAAACAACTTCAAAGAGGATGGATTCAGACTTAGTCCTAGGGAAAACTCGCTCAACTTCTTCATCGCAATGTTTAGATATAACATTAATAAAAGCAACACCCTCATCATGTAAAGAAATATTTTTGTCTAACTGAGGTATAACTGACCTTTGCAACTTCTTGGCTTTTCGAATTAGTTTCTCGGGATGAAAAATCTCTTGAAAAGGTTCAACATCAGGATTGATCCTCGTGTTGGTCCTTCTGGCCGCTAGTATTCCCAGTGGAGTCACCTTCCAAAAAATTTAAGTGGCGTCTCCAGAGAATATACAACCAACATGTGTCTATGACCAATTGCTCAACCAGGTCGTAGAACTAGGACAATGTAGTTCCTCTGAGGAGATAATAGCAATTAGTCCCAAGAAACAATGCCAAGATGTTGTCACTTGGTAATTTTATTATGGTTGTGAGTAGGAAACCACTCGGGTATCCATTTCAAACCAATATTTAGGGTGTATTCTAGCCTATACAATCGGAGAGGGATCTCTTAGGGTCGCAAGGACCATTCACATACACATATCTCTTGCAGCAAGTGCTCAGAAGGCTAGATTTTTGTGAGGAACAAATTGTTTATACTTTAAAGAGTGCAGGACAGACAATAGAAAAACATCATTTGGAAATGGAGTCGAAGTCTAAAACATCCAAGGGATTACAGCATAATGATTATTGATTATCCTTCATAATCTGAGGCAACGTGAGTGTTAACATTCAGTCAAATAAACTCAAGCAATGGTAGGTGAAAATGAGAAGAAGCCCAGTGAAACAAGAGGCACTTATATGTGGATGAATCTCTTGAAACGCCTTTAGCAGAAGCAACAATAAGGATAATAACTGAAATAGAGCACCTAACAGAGGGTGAATTCCATAACAGTCATTATGAACACATTACAAATATGATTTCTGATGAAAGGAACGCTTAATAGAGAACAAATTCCTTGCATTCAATCTAGAAATGTATTAGAAGAAATTTACACATGCATGAAAATGGAGCATACAGGAAACACAGACTGAACATTGACTACTTTGATGAATCTCAGGAATTCAGAAAATTATTCTGCATTAATTACTTCCAAGAAATGTTTTAGAGCTACAAAACCAAGCATAGAGGCTTTCAAAATGACTGGTGAGGCTTTATAGTTCATTTTGCTCCCGAGATAATAAAAAAATTAAAAAATGAAACAAAGCACTAAAATTAGTTACATCACGGGAATCAAACCCAAACGTACATCCTAAAACCTAACAAACTATGAGGTGGAATATTCGCTATGATCACCAAATGAATCGGGAAATCATGTTGTGATGCACGTGACCGATCAAAATGGAAAACGTTGACATCTGGGGCTTCGAGCTCGCTTGATGAAAAGGATTGTTCAAAACAGATTCAAACAGACTTCCGCTGACTTAGCTGTTGTTGCCCCTTGCGAGTTGTTGACTTCCCAGCTTATGTACGTCCTTCCACAACTGATCTGAAGGTATTGTAATCTCAAACAAATCCTTTAGGAATGCTGAACTTGATCGCTTTGAATTGAGTCAACAAATCAAAGTCATTGCGGAGTTTACTGATGATTGCCTCTCCCTTTATCCCACCTTCCATACCCTCAAACTTTGCATGGCTCATTCTTGCTTGATTTAGTAGCTCAACATACTTTCTCTGATGGATCAACTTTCCATCCGGCCCCAAAACTCGAGAAATCCTTTCTGGAAAAGGGGCTGGAACATCTTGTTGAACTTCTTTATCCATTGTTGAATAAGATCAACCCTTGCAAGCGTATTCTGAAACATGTTGTGCTTCATATTCATTCTCCTTGCTGCCACCTGGACTATGATCATGTCTATAAACCCTAGGGAAATTAGCTCCTCCACTGATGTTGTGCTCAGAATAGTAATTGCATTATGGGATTCTTCCCTAGGTATTTTTTCTATATTTTTCCTGCATACTCTTGCATCTTTTGCTTGCTGCAATAGAGGCCTGAGTCTGCTCATCCAACATAACAAGATGCTTCCTAAATGGAGCCATATCTTTTATCAATGCATCCTAGAGCAAGTGCGTATCCCCTTGCAGGGGAATTCAACCTATGATCGAGTCTCCTCAAACCTAGACACCTTCTCTCTTAGTGGCCTAATCTCCTCGACAGGTTCTTCACATTCCTTTGCAATGATCTTGTCCTTAAGGTATTGATTTCCCTCCTTCAATTGAGTGATTTCCAGGTCCTTTAGGGACATGTCAAACATATTCTTGACCACCAGAGAAGTGGGTGACCTGTCTTCAGGGGTGTTGTAGTCCTTCAATTCATCAATTCTTTCATGCATTTGTCTCTTCTCCTCTTCCCATGTGTGCTTGTAAGCTTCTAGCACATCAAGGAGGCCTTTTAGATCCAAAACCTCATGTTGTAATGTCTCAATATCCCTTTGTAATTGCACAGTATAAGGAGGGAGTTGGATGTCTTTAGCATGTATCTTACTCCTCTTTTTGTAAGCATGGATCTTAGCTAGAGGCTTGGCTGGTGAAGTAACTTTGTTCTACAAAAATGGGTTGATCATTTGTAAGGGGCTGCTGGAAAGAATTTTGTGTTGTTAGGTCTGCTACCTGGTCCTGTAGAAGGCTTGGCCTTCATATTCCAAGCCTTGTTTGTTTCCCTTTCCTACTTTAATTGGGCCTCCAACTTTACCATCCTTTGTTGAGACTTGATATGGGCCAATGCTTCCTTAGTCAGATCAGCATAAATGAGATCACTAACTCCCTTATGAAACACAATCTTGTATCGAATTGAGATACGGTCCATCTTGAACTCAACTTCTAACACTCCTTCCACATTAGAGATGGCCGGATTCAGAGAGCTTGTCGTAAGATTCCTTGCAGTAGTGAATGAGACCTTGCTGCCTGATAACTCCATCAACTCTTTGGATTGTTTCTGAGTCTCAGTATTGGATTTCTCTTTGAGTTGGCCATTGCTAGTCAACATCTGATTTTCAGCCTTGAATTGTCCTTCAACAACAGAAGCAAAGGAGTATTCTGGATATCCGAGTAAAGGTTCCTCGACCCCTTTCTTCTTTGACTATGCATCTTTTGAGGGTTTTCTCTCTGATTGTGTAGCGGTTGGTTGGACAACCACTTGTGGTTGTGCAACCACCATCTACTTAGTAATCTCCCCTCTAGCAGGATCTTCGGTAGCTAGTTCTTCCTCTATCATTTCCTTGAGGGCATCAAAATCAAAATCAACCTCATGCTCCAGGTTAATTACCTCACTCTCTATGTCTATCCTTGGATATTTGCTAGGAGGATGTTCATCACATTCCATGTCTACAAACCTTTGACAGAGACCTTTTGTTTTTACTATCAGCATTTAGGGGCATGGGAGTGACTGGAACTATACCATGCTCTTATTAAGTTGTTTGACTCCTTTATGTAGGACTCCAATCAAAAGCATGGGCAAATCAGGGATCTTGGAGTGTACAAAAGCTAACCTTTGCACCTAGACCCTCCTTGGGAAAATTAGGGATCATGGAGTGTACAAAATCTGACCTTTGTACCTGGACCCTCCTCTGGGTAATGACCCCCTTAGGATCATAATTTTGTGCATGAGCCACCTAAACTTTCATGGCCCTCAAGACTTGTTCCACCA
This sequence comes from Pseudotsuga menziesii, assembly GCA_001517045.1. Taxonomy (NCBI): domain Eukaryota; kingdom Viridiplantae; phylum Streptophyta; class Pinopsida; order Pinales; family Pinaceae; genus Pseudotsuga; species Pseudotsuga menziesii. The sequence goes on from LPNX010190899.1 coordinate 26,772, forward strand.
TTGGTAATGTTGTTTGCTTCTTCACAATGAATGGTCCATAGTTGATAGGGTACTTGATCCATGAATCCTTCCTGTGAGCAGTAAAATGCTCCTCATCGGCTGCAATCCTTTGCCTGATCAGCTCCAATGCAAATACTATGGGGGTCAGGAAAATTGGAAGCAAGAAAGGGGCAGTTGAATATCCATAAACCCTGATCATCGAATATTTTTCCTTCACGAACCAATCCCCTATATTCTCCTGCTGCAAGGCATCCTTCATGCTTTCTGATATCCTCTTCTCTTTAGGGTTGAACAACCTAGAGATGTTGAGGACAATCTTGTCAATAAAAAGGGTGTAAGACCAGTCCTGAATTCTCTTAAGGGACTGGGGCCATTCCTTGAATACCTCTGGGTCCATGCCCTCTAGGGCTTGCCTATTGGAGCTGACTATGATGGCAAAGAGGTATACTTGATATCTAAAATGTTTATCCAAATGGAATTTCCCGAGTTGGGAAGTGATTTCTCTGGCCAAGAATTCATCGAACTTAATTCCTGCTTCAAACTGACTCAAGTAAGGGAAGGTGCCTAACATCACTTTAGTAACCATGCTATCATTATTGAGACCTAGGATTTGACTCAAGAGGGAGACGGTCGACCTGATGGGGTTTATGAACAATTCTGAAGGAATTGGGGTGGTGAGCATTTCTAAGGAATATGAGGCTTTCAAAATGGTCTAAAACAACTTATCCTTGGACTCTAGGTCTGCCTTCTCGAAGACTTGTAGAACTTTTGACTCAGTAAAGGGGATCAAGGCTTGGCTTTGAGTTTCGGTGAGACGCAAAGCATCCCTGATAGCTTTCGGTGTGAATTCACAGAGGACATGGGAGTGGGTATCGTCTAGGATGGTCCTTCTAGTGGTCGAGTAGTTAAAGGCGGCCCTTTGGACAATATTTGGGAAATGGGGCAATTGTTCTAAGGTGAACCCCACCATGGATGACCTCAAATTTCCCAATAACTCTGACTAACCCTCAAATGGTGACAATAAGCTACTTTGGGCATAACTAACGATGGAAAATTGCAAATGATGATCATAAGCATCGTAAAGTCGATCACAGATGTTCTCCTTGGACAGGTCAAGGCTTTTCACAGATGAGACCATGGTGGAAACTGTGAATTGGGAGGATTAAAAGTTTCAAAGGGTTGAGAAGCAACGGATGGGTACCTGGTAGTGATGGTCGATGCCTCTTGAGGTTGCAATCAAATCCAGCAAAATCCTGCTCAGGAGGACATCAAAGTAGTAGGGTGGTAAGAGTAGCAACATACCATTTGATTTCAAAATTATAAGTCACGTGGTTAACATCATGTTGGATCCACCATTTAAACCATCATGCCCTCACAAACACACTTTTGCACCTTCAATACCCAGGCATGATATCCAATGGGTTGGGGACACGTCTTTTGTGCACGTTCCCCATCATGTCAGCCCTCTCCGACTTTTCATGTGCAAGTTTCCACTGCGATGCGTGTGTGCACCATTAGATCCCATCAAAGGTGTTTGAATGGATGAAGGTCGTCGATATTACCCATGTTTTATTGTGGCGGGGCTTTGGGCCCACAACACCTTGTCTGTCCCACCTTTAGTCGAAGAGATGTCAAGCTGCCAAATTAGCCAACGAAGACTTCCCCGTCGAATGCCTTGCTAGCTAAATAAAACCTTTTCTAAGCCAAACACATTCTCCTTAAGCCTATTTTGTCCATTTCACCTTAAGCCTCAGTTTTACACTAAGCTAACAAATCAGATGACAAAACTCCTTGAGAAACACAATATTTCCCTCCCTGAAGGCACAAGGAAGGATCAATATGGAGATAAGACTAAACATCATGATGAGAGATGCCATGCACTGAAGGCTAGATGTTTAAAATCGCATGCCTTCCTCATTGATTCAGGAGCCTCCAATCATATGGTTCCATCAAGAGAATTATTCTCTTCGTTACAATGTACTGATGGTTCGAGTATTCACATGGGTGATGACACTCAAATTCGAGCTAAAGGAAAGGGTTCATCAAGTTAAAGCATGGAGTGCTCAAAGATGTACTCTGTGTTCCCTCCTTAGCTACAAATGTGTTATCTATATACCAAATGACACATACTAGCCCACCAAAGCGTGTAGTATTTGGTCCTAACTTAGTGGAGATCTCATATGTGTTAACTTGGAAGATTATAGCAAAAGGTGTTGCAAACCATGCCTCCAAGGCATATGAATTCTCACATTTTCCGCCATACTTAGATCCACTATAGTCTCGGCTGCCATTCAAAAGGGAAGGTAAAACCATTCTACCTACACCTTTTACATATGATAATGTTTCCATTAGTGTTTCAAATTAAAATTTGAAGTAGAGGACCCAGTTGAATCAATTTTTGAAATTGAAGATGAATTTCACGGTGATCCAGATCCAAATCTAGACCCTACTCCCATTCCTAGGCCTAAATGGGCACAAAAGGTTTTCGAGGAAGCTAGTAACATTACTGGAGATCCATCTGACATGAGGAGAGAAAGATCCCATTTTCAGAAAGAAATGCATGCACTATGTCAAGCAAATTCAGAGAGGTTCAACAAGCTCCTAAAGAGATGCTACATGATAAGGTTTGATCAACAATTTTTCTCACTGAAGAACAAATTGGATAATGTTACTCTTCCTCCAAAAAGAAGAGACAAAGGAAACATTCCTTCTCCTATCTATATCATCTTTGAAAAAAAAAAGAGAGTGAAAGGAAGAAGATGGATAGTTTCATATGCACAACCCCATGATACTAGTGCAAAAAAGGACCATCACACTACATTATTGCTCCATATAGATGCATATTGCAAAAATATTTTTTTTTACTCAAGAATAAAAAATTTCTCTTAGTATGAAAGCTTTATCTTGATTTTCCTTCTCATTTTGAAGGGAGGGGGGAGTTCCATAAGGTTTTCCTCATTTTCCTCAGTTTATTAAGTAGCTCCTTTTACATTTAGATTCTATGGGTGACCTTTGGTTTTAGTTGCTAGGGACCAGGTTGTCCAAAGTCAGGATTAAAGGGGGGTGTTGGAATTATTATTAATCCTCCCTTTGACCACATAGTCTATTTGTATATTTTCCTATCTTAGGACGTCTTAATCACTCCACTAGTGCATAGGGGACACACCTAGGGGAGATATGCCACTTACTACAACGGTTTGCATGAGTTTAGGTGCCCTAGGGACCAATCCCTATAATTGAGGAACCCACTATGAGTGCCACCAACAGTGTCCAACAATTGACTCTAGCAGGTATTTAGTTAAGTCTAATTATGCTCTAATTCCCATAAGTTATATCACTCTCAGTCAGCCTAGCGCTAGTTTCCATGATTCAGGGGAAATAGGGCGCATTTGCTTACCTGCCCTCTTCAATTAACTAATTGTGAATTGTTTTAGTGATCTGGAGTTTCATTAGTGAGCTCTAGTGGTGATTTTCCCACATGAATTTAGCTTCGGAGTTAGTCTGACTTGGTAGATTCGAATCCCATCTTAGGTATTTGAATTCTCCTATATGTATAATCATTGTATTACATATTATTACTAAATGTAAGGATTAATACTGATTAATGGATTATGATTATTATTCTAATTATTGATCTCATGAGTGCTTATTCTCCATGAATCATTGAGCAGAGTTTACTAAATTGTTTCTCTCTATTTTACAGTCTTATTCTCCATTTGAATTATGTAGGCTTGATGATCCTATGCTTCATTGAATTTTACAGATTGCCAAGAAGTTCTAGTTTTTTATCGATGCATCCATGTTGTGAACCAGACAATTAACATCACATGTCCATATGAAAATAATTGTAGGAAATATCAATCCGACCATTATTTTAAGCATTAACAGGAAATTACACAATTATATCAAAAGCAAGTAAAATAAATCACACCACCATGTTATAAATTGCAAGAAAGAAATAAACTAATCTACATGAGCACCTTTCTTCTGAAGGGGGCTATGCCTTCGAAGACACGAGCTGAGCAAGCCACTCAATCACACAAAATTACTCAACGCATCAGGAACCAACAGCATATAATTTTTATAAAATAATAAGTCCTAGTACAAGAAGGTTCAACAATTATGTGCAAGATAAGGCTAGTTTCCCATAGGAGAAAATCAATCCTTTTATACATACAACAAGTAATTCTAATTTGTGACCATCATAAAAAGGATGTTAATAATGCAGGAAGAACCGTCATCATTGTAACATAAATAAAACAACATCTTAAAAATAGCTCGATACTTCATCTCATCCAGTTCATGAACCGATGAACAGATCAAAGGCATTAATGGAGAACTTAACAAATTAATTATAGATTCGATGTTCCCCAAAAGATTCGATATCTATAGTTGACGCACAACGACTGGATTAACCGCAAAATGGATCTATCTGTTGAGTTGCGGAATCGCTTCGCTTGGTTCCAAAACTCTAAAAAAAGTATGACATCAACCCAAAATATGCTAAGTTGATCTTGTAGCTTATTTACATGATCCTCATAAGTTCTACAACTCCTTGGCCGGTTTCGCAACTCTTGAAGGAAAAAAAAATTGCTAATTCAAAGCATCAAAATCCATTAGTAAAATTTGGGGCACATCATCAATTACTCATTCATCAAATGTAGACAAAGAATGCAAAGATATACCTCACTTCATATCATCGCCAATAGTATGGATATAAGCATAAAAGGTGTATACTGAGGTGTTGTAATGGTAGAAGTTTAACTTAAGATAGTGCAAGGGATGCCCAAAATATTCCATATATATGACTCATCATCTCCCCCCAACCAAAATATTGGCATGTTCACAAGCCAAGCAAAATGATTGCCTCCGAGTGGAAGTAATGGGTATTTCTCTCTCATGTTCATTAATCCATGGGTAAGGAGGGTTCCCTTCTTCAGTTTTCTTGTAAAACCCCAACTGTTGGGTTGCTATATTCCAAAATTCCTCCTCTTTGTTATGAGTGACTAGAATCCACAGAAGAGGATAATGAAATTAGAGCCCAATCCAATTTGCACCATATCCTTGAGGCAATCAAAATACATCTGTAAGCATTCCAAGGAAATATCAAACCTATTATGAGTGAATGGTTCCTCTCTTTTAGCTTTGGATCTAGGAGTTGAGATATTTTCTTGAAACCAAAAATAGATTCCATATTGTGAAGAGATATCCACCCTTGACATGATTCAGCAACCACTCTATGGGATTCCTCATCCGAATGAAAAATGCTTGATCCTATAATATGATAGCTTTTTATGTAAATAGTCTTTCCATATTCAGAGAACCCCTAACCAATAGAGCATCTTCCCAATCAGCAGCTTGTGAAAAGGAGAGAGAACCATTCCACTTTAGTTGATTTCTCATGAAAGAAGTGAAGGCTCGTGACTGTACTTCTCCTACAAGAGGATTTGGATCCCAATCATTAATGTTCACTATAACCAAATTATAAAGATAAAGTTCACATAGGAGGGCCTGATACTCCTCATTTACTCTTAATAGATTTCTTATGAACTGTCATTTAGTTTCAATTCGATATTCATTAGTTAATGCTACCAATCGGATGCATAATGAGATCATTTATTCTTTAAGATAGACCAAATATAAATTCGAAGGAGGTTGTAGATAACTCATTGAATGTTCCTGATGACTAAGATATCTTTTATCATGTTGTAATTTATCAATATGGATATTGAGGCGTTGAAATGCGAGGATTGATTCTCATTTCTTTCCTTTCTCACCTTCCTCCTCCTGAACTCTTCTCTCATGGTTTGACATTGGCTCCATGAGTCCCCTTTCTAATTCCTTTGTTGTCATGTTCAAATGGGCCAGGTCATTTTCCAATTTTGTGTCATGATTAAGTCGAGTGATCAATTATCCTTGCTTTCCCCATAAGCTTTTTTTCCCCGAGTCTCCCCCTTGAAATATTCCTTTTTTGTAACAATTGGTCCCACACCTTCTGTTTCCATGACCTTTTATATGGGTGCCACTACCTTTTCTTTCCTGGACCAGTCTTCTGCTACTTTTGTAGCCTCTACCAAAGTCTCTATTCTTCCTCATTTTTCAGGGCTTCGTGATATCCTTCATAGAGCTGCTAGTTCTTGGGACAATCTTAACTCGTGATATGATTTCCTGAGTTGAATGAAAGCCCTTCTATATTTGTTCAACAAGCGTGGGTTATATTTCTTGAACATCATGCTATGTGGTTTCTTCCTTGTTACTTGAGGTATCTCGACCCTTCATTCTTCTAGATCTTTCTCTTGCTCTAACTCTAACCCTTCTTATTCTACTATTCCCAATTATACCTCTTCCAACATCTGCTTTTGGATATCTATAATGGATTGTACTTCTTCTCCTTTGTTCAATGCAACCAAGAATTGCATGTCTTCTTTAATTTATGCTACATCTAGATCTATTAATATTCTAGACCTTGCTTTAGAATGAGTCGAATATTAAGCTAGGGCCTCTTTCTTGCTTGGTAAACCCATGGTTTGAAAACCTTCCTTAACTTCCACCTCCTCTGGGTTTGCTAGTGTCTTGGACCTCATTATAGGATGAGTCAAAGGTTCAGCTAGGGATTCGCTCAAACAACTTGTTATTTTCACTCTAGAGGATTTAGCAGGTGTTGTGGGTACACCGCTTAACAATTTGATTTTCTCTAGCTCTTCCAAATTCCATTGTATTTCATGAAAAGCGGGGTTCCCCGTGGAAGACTCCCAAGTTTGGTATACTTTTTGTAGATAATCTTCAATCAGCAGCCTAATCAATTCATGGTGAGCTAGAATTGTTTCAATATTGTTACTTTATCTCACCATTTTACTCATAGATTCCAATGATTTTGAAAGGAAATATGGGAGGTTTATGAACTTCTAATGCCTCATATGATTTAAGATATTAAAGTGATATCCAAAAATCAAACTAAACCTTCCTTCACAAGTCAATTATTTAAGTATGCAGTACGCTACCTAGTCCCAAGAAGTCGACAAAGAATTACTTTTCGTCCCCTTTTCTGATCCTTCCACAGTTTCACCTTCCTCCAAGAATTCCTCTTTCAATGCCTTTGTCCCTTTCTTATTCTCGAACCATCTCTCACCAGTCTATGACAAACCTGTGAACCTTGCAATAGGTGTCTTATCTGCTTTAATTTTTACCCCCTAACTTTTGTAATTGTTTGATTATAGGATTTTGTAACCTCCATGGTTATCTATTTGTCACTTTTACGTAGTAGTTCAAAGTATACCATCCATCCATATTTGGAAAAAATACGTCTTACTTCGGGGTTTTGATGGATCAAACTCACATCCCTAGGTTCATTTCGGGCAGGAATCCCATTATGTATGAAAGTTATAAGATCAGACGGGTGTCTATAGGGTCAAAGATGTTCTAAGGGGCATAATACTAGCTTGCCAACTTGGTTTAAAACAATATAATGGCATTTACTAGTCAATGAGTTTAAACTATATTCCATTATTATCATCTAGTTTCAAAGTCTAATGGATGTTCCCCCCTCCCCCCAACTATATTAGAGACCAATCCTTGGGAAAGGTGGAAGTTGGCATGATATTCTGTAAGTAGTTCTTGCATGCATTTGTTAACATGAGATGAGAGATTGGCTACGTACCTGAAGTTTACCTGTAGTGAAATCGAGTGTTGAAGAGATTGTCAACAATAATTCATGGAGTACGTGTTGTTGTCATGTTGAACCATCATTCCAACTTGCGCTGGCATGGGTGATAATCTCCTACTGCATAGATTTTATAACAAGAGATGGTGTAATCCATTTTCCAAGGTAGACTACTATGTACTTTCCTTGTTAATGGAGACGACGGATCCGCAAAGGATCCTCGGTATGATGACAAGGGTCTGATTTCTTCACTAATGAATGTTGTTGTACTCAAAGCAAATCAATATGGTGTCCTCGATCCGCAGCTCCCCATTGTCAAATGATAGTGCATAACTGATGACAAGACCAATGGGGCTCGTTGGGAGTGTGATTTCATAATTTCGCATCCATTTTACAATGGGTGAGATAGGTCATCATGCAAATTGAAAAGGTTGATATGGTTGTGATATTAAATGTGTAGTGGGGCCCATCGTGCTTACATTGGTTCTGTAGGGGCAGGATCCGGTGCTAAAGACTATTGGGGCATGTAAGGTTGATGATGTAGGATCCGAAGGATGGTTTATTTTCAATTGTATCTTTGCAAGGCTTCTGGAATTCTATTGTTATCATATTTTCTTATTCTTCTTATTGTATTGACTCCTGCCTTCCTCGGATAATGCTGACCAAAATACTGTAATCGCTTTGACCAAATCTAATTTGAATATAATCCTCTTCTATATTAAGTAGAACATCCCAATCCTTAATTCTGCATTTGTCATGTTGTGTCCCTTTTTGTACTTACGTGATTATTCCAAAATAATGATGCAAGGACTAACAATTTTTACAAGATTTATGGACACTACAACTTTCAACCATTTTCCACAATGTTGGGAGTCAGTCTCATCAATTAGAAATAGCAATCTTTGCAAAAACCAAAATTAACATTCTTAAGGTCATTTACTTGTAGGATCCACAAATTATAGTAAAATAAAACTTGTGAAAAGAAGCTTCAGCTATATGGAAACATCTCATCGACTAGGACAATCACATATATGGGGAATGATGGGTGAGTGAAGGTGATAAGTCAATGGCACAAAAATGATAGAATTAAGAACCATGATGGTTTTTTAGCTGTTTTGCAGAAGTTTTGTAGTGATCGTGTAGTTGTTGCTTCTTCCTGTAGGGTAAGTGATATAGGGAAATTGAGTGATGAGGAAAAAAATGAATGGAAATTTATTTAGTAAAAATAAAGAAAAGTCTAAAAATCCCTCTACATAATCATATAAATTTTCTTAGGTTGGCTTGAAGACTCCTGCAAAGACCTGTAGAAGTTCACACAATTTTATTAGTGCCAAAAAAATCCTTATGTATGCGATCAAGGAGAGGTTTTCACAAGGACAATTTATTTTTTTCTTTTAAATGGATGCACCTCCAAAAGAGGTTTGACAGTCACAATTTATCTTTTTATTTTTTAACAGTCATGCCTCCAAAAGTGGTTTTCATAGTCACCATTTTTTTTAACAGCTGCAACTCTAGAAGAGGTTTTCACAGTCACAATTTTTTTAATGGATGTGCCTCTAGAAGAGGTTTTCATAGTCACCGTATATTATTATTTTTTAACCAGATACTTCTACCTTAGAGGTTGAGATAATTATGTTTAAATACATGGTACACCAACAAGTAGCGAGGTTCTAGATGAACGCCTCCTTCAACAATCACTTTTTATAGGGCCTTAATTTATGATCAATTGGCATTAGTGGTGTTTGTCATTCATCAATAATTCAAAGTTTAACTATGTCATAAAATGATTTGACTTCATAAGGTCCCAGCCAGTGGGTGAATAGTTTTCCTTTGAAGTATTTGAATCTAGATTCATAAAGTAGGGCTCAATATCCTACTTGAAAGTGTTAGGTTCAACGAATTGATCATGTCCTTTTCTCCTCTACTGCCGAACAAAAGTTGTGGGCTCGATGGCGCCTAGACGAATTTCATCAATCTCATTAAGTTGTTTTAGGCAATTCTACTGAGTTTCTATTAATTCCATGCCTAATTGAAATGCAGTTCTTAATGTTTTAATTTCAAATTCATTTGCAAGTGTGAGTTGCTTCCATAAACCAGTTCATAAGTACTCAGACTTGTGTTGTTTCTCGATGCTATCCTATAAGCCCATAAGGCTTCTGGAAATTTATTGTCCTAGTCTCTCTGATGAATCTGCACTGTTTTTGTGAGTATAAACTCTAAGATTATGTTTGTGCTTTCTACCTGCCCATTGGATTGAGGGTAGTGTGGAAAAGTCACTCTATGTTTGATATGAAAATTTTTGTGAGGGAATTTATGATTTTGGATATGAATTGTGACCCCCCATCAATGGCTATCTCCTGTGGAACTCCAAACATGACAAATATCTCTGCATATAAGAAGTCTGAGACAGCTTGTTTTGTTGCTTTCAGAAGTGCCCTGACCTCTACCCACTTTGCCACAGTTTTTACACACAAATGTATGATTTATGCTTGGATGGAGAGTTGATAGGACCAACGAAGTCCAGTGCCAACTTCTCGAAAGGTTACACCAAAAGCTGGGTTTGTAGTGGCATCTCATTTGACTGAACCGGTTGTCCCATTCTTCGGCATCTATCACAACTTTGTACATATCTACATGCATCTTTGAATATGGCAAGCCAATAATAACCTAATTGCAATATTTTGTGGGAAGTTCGCTTATTTGCAAAATGTCCACCATAGGGACTATCATGAAATGTTATTTGAATGTAGTGGATATCGTATTCTCAGAAACATCAATGTATTATCAGGTCAGGTCCAGTGTAGAAAAGATTGCCCTCAATCCCAGAAATTCTACTATTGTGTTGCACAATTCACTGCTTTTCCTTTGGTAAGAGATGCATCAAAAGTTTACCTACAACCAAATATTTCACAACATATGCAAACCAAGGTATATTAGTAGACACATCAAACAAATTTTCATCAGGAAATACATCATCAATGGGTGGTGATACATCATTACTAGTGAATCTGGAAATACAATAAACAACTAAATTATTTTTCCTTGGTTTATCCACGATTGAAATGTCGAATTCATGTAATAGCAATTGTTGATGTTATTGTAACTTCGGAATGTATTCACTTGTATTTCTTATCTATTGTAACCCGATGTTCATTCCGGGATGTATTGTAATGTATTTGAGTCATGTCATACCCCGATGTTTATTCTGGGAAGTTTCTATGATGAGAAAGCCATGTCAAGTCATTGTGGGTAACGCTCCTATTGGTCAAGGGTTAAAGTCCCCATAGTTGTGAAGCCCTTGGGTTATTAAACTATCCTAGTGAAGTCGACCCTAGGTGAGTCATTGTAAGTTGGGGCAATAGTCCCCACCATTGTGTTACCCTCCTATTGGTCGGAGGAGGCAAAGTCCCCACAAGTGGTGGGGCACTAGGGTTATTAGACACTCCTAGAGATGTCGGCTCTAGTAAGTAATTGTTAAGCAAGGGTGACATGTTGGAGTGCACTTCAAGTGAATGAAAGAATATAAATAGAGAGTGAGCCTCTCTATTTATCTCACTCTCAACACTCACACTCACTCATTGGGGCGCATGAGTGAGAGAAGAGAAGCTCTCTCAGTGTGAGAGAGAGAGACTGCTGCTGTCGGGAGATCATCTTACTGTTTTGGGGCTTTTACTGTCTTGGTGCTGATTCTATCTCTGAGTAAGTTGTAGGGTTTTATCCTTTATGGTTTCCCCGAGGAAAATTCTTTGTGTCTCTTGTCTCTCATGTTGTTCTTGTTCTTCTCTCAGTTAAAAGATCCTAAGATCATAATGCTAGCTTAATGATGAAAAACTAACATGGTATCAGAGCTAACCTGAGAAGAAGACATTATGCAGATGCAGAAGCTAGGGCTTCTTACTTTTTGGGTCTCTCTCCACAATCCATTAGCAAAAGTATGCTAGGCTGACTCTCCATTGAAGGGCGCATCTTTCTGTCGAAGCGGAATTCGATTCCGAGCATTTTCAGTTTTTGATGTGGAAATTAGGGATTTCTACAGAAGAGGAATTTTTGAGTGAGCCCAGCATAGGATTTTTCTCCTCATCAAAACCAAATTTTAGAGACCTGGATCAAGAAATTTGGTTGGGTGAAACTCTAGGAAAGTCAAATCCTAGTTTGACCCCGAGCTAGAAAAACCCTAAATACTAAAACTGCTAAGTTTTGGTACATTCGATATATCCCAAGATTGGCGAAGGTTCAGGAGCTGAAAATTGCGGGGGCCAAATATAAAACCTGATGAAGACTGTATCCAAACATCATCCTCAGATTCACTATAGTCTGGGAGATATGATCCCTCCAAGTTAGGGTTCCAGCCTCTTCCAGAATTCATCCCTAAACAGGACACCTGGGGAGAATTGCAATATCTTGGGCTACAGAGGTACAAATGGAATTCATGAAGATGTTCTAGAAAGGGCATGGACTGTACTTTTTTTTTTAAGATCAAACTCCGAAGATGAACCAGTGACACATGGCATGCCGTACAACTTCATTATTCTGAACAGTCCTGTAACAGGTCACCTTGGGAAAAGGATCATAAATCCCAAATGGTGAAACCAATTATGATGAAACCTATGGTGTTAGATCAGGGACATGTGAGGTTACTTCAGTGAGAAATTTAAAACATAGAGGAGCAACAATTTTGGAGATATCACAGAAATAGTAACAGGCATTTCTGCAGAATAAATTGGAAAACTAGGGCTTCCTGTTCCGGGAGCTTCCCTCCACTATTTTCAGAAAAGGAGTACATTGGACAACTCCATTTGAAAATATCTATCTTTCTATCCAATCATATCTGAAATATTCCAAGTTTTGAAAATTATGGTTTCTCTGATAAACCCTAGATCAGCCAGCTCCGGAACTAGGACGAACACCTCAAATCGGTAAGATCTAGTCCTTTGCTATTTCCATTTGAGGTTCTCATTTAAAAGTGATCTATCACATCAGCTTGATGATAAGCTTGGTGAAGTTGAACAACTTCCAAGCATGGAAGTATATGATCTCTCTGAAGAAAATGAATTGGACACCTACATGAGTAGAGAGGTTCCAGTTCCAGAGGGAGACAAGAAGAACTTGGTCAAGGCCAAGAAGATCATGGTTGATCCAGTCACGGATCAACTTGTACCACAAGTGTCTTCCCTAAAGACACCAAAGATGTTTGATTCCTTGATCAAGAAGAACATACATCAGAAGACGACCTTAAGAAACCAGTTGAAGAATGTGAAGATCCAGAATGCAGAGACCATGCAGTCATAAGGGTCTCTCAAATCAAAGAACAACTTGAAGCGGTGAAAGAAGAAGTGAAGAATGCAGAAGTGGTCATGGCCACCTTGAATGGCCTCCCAGGATCATGGGATTCATTCATTCGAGGAATGTGTGCCAGAAGGAAGTGATTACTTTCAGAATTTGGGAAGAAGAAGAAGCTCGACTCATAAGAAGAGAAGAGAAGATGGGAGCAATTGAAGATCAAGATCTCACCATCGAAAGAAGATCCCTCAATCGATGAGGAATTTGAATATCTCAACTCTTGAATAACTTCTTATCCACATTAGCATTTGGATAAGAAACGATGCTATTATGAATGAAGAAGATGATAAAGTTGAAGGCTCAAGAAGGAGTCTACCCATGAAACAAATAAAGATAAGTATTCAATTGTCATTTCATGATATTGTTTTGTTATGCATTTGTTTATATTCAGTTGATGTATTATGCATGATAGGTTGTTTGCATTAATGACAGTATACTACTAATATTCATATGATGGGAAAGACCGCATACATAATCGCCTGCAAGCAAAGAAGGATGAAACTTGTTCCGAAGAAAAAGTGACGACAGTTGAAGATGAAGAATAATATGATGAATGCAACGACATCATTGATGCAGAATCTTCCAACTATGAAGAAGTAACCAAGAAGACCAGTTCAAGAAGAATGATGTCTAGAATGCAGTATCGAGACCTGAAGAGAAGTTCGTAGCTCCGTCATGCAATAAATGGAAACATCGTAGGATACAAAGCAAGATTCGTAGCACAAGGCTTCTCATGAAAAAGGAAGGCATAGACTACGAAGAGACATTTGCAGCCAGTAAGAATTGAAACACATACATGAAGAGCTTGATGAAGATCTGAAACTTTGCTACAAGGTTGATAGAGGATGACAAGCTCATAGATGAGTGCGAAATGAACTTTTGAAAAAGTTCAAGATAGAGGATCTTGGTATCTAGTGATCATAGATGGATACATAGAAGATTAGTAGCATAGGAAGCTACTTGTCACTTCGGTACATAATGTTTTAGTGCATAGAGTACAAAATACAGAGGGAGTATGATGCTCCACTTCAGAGGGAGTGACTGCAGAAGATCCTGAGGTTCGACATGGTACGACAGGATGGATAGATTACTAATGACTCTAGGCTTTACTGAGAGTAAAGCGGATTCCAACCTTTGCTTCAAGGTTGAAGACGGAAGACCAGTGATGCTCCTGTTATGTGTCAATGCACTATTGTTCTAGGTATGGAGGTTTGGACAAGGGAAGTATGCAGTAGAGATACTGAATAGGTTCAGGATGATGTACTGCATGACCACACCTATGGCATCGAACCTGAAGCTGTTAAGTGATGCTTCATCAGAGACGGTTGATGCCATGATGTATCATCAGATGATTGGGTCCTTGATGTACCTGATGAACACAAGACCAGATATTTGCTTTGCTGTGAACACCTTGAGCCAATTCTTGACAGATCCGAGACATGTTCACTTGATTGCTACAAAGCATATTCTGAGGTACATGAGGGGTACAGTTGATTATGGGTTCAAGTATGATGCGAATCAAAAGATTAACCTGGAAGGGTATGTTGATTCAGATTGGGCAAGCAGTGCCACTGATAGGAAGAGAACTTCAGGGTGTTGCTTCAGTATACGATCAGGTGTGATCTCTTGGTTTAGTAGAAAGCAATCCTGTGTGGCACTGAGTACAGCTGAAGCAGAGTATGTCGCAGCTTGTTCAACTAGTTGTGAGGCAGTATGGCTGCGGAAGCTACTGTCTGATATATTTGATCTTCAGTTGGATGCTACTTGTATACATTGTGACAACCAAAGTTGCATGAAGTTGTCAGAGAATCCAGTGTTCCATGACAAGTCGAAGCATATCGAGATCAAGTATCACTATATCAGGGATATGGTGCAGAGGGGAGCAGTGAAGCTCTAGTATGTTGCGACGGAGGAATAGATAGCCAATGTATTGACGAAGCCATTGGCTAGGCTGAAGTTCGAGTACTTCAGGGAGAATCTTGGTGTTCTCCAGATCGAGGTTTCCTCCAAGAGAAAGTGATGAGACCCATAGCCATTCTGACATGGTGAGAGGATTAGTTCCTTCCATGGTCAAATGTAAGGGCTGAGCCATTCTGTCATGGTGAGAGGATTGGTTCCTTCCATGTCAAATATGAGTGCTGGCCATTCTGTCGAGTAGGACAGATGTAAGGGCGATTGTCATTCTAGGAATGGAGGCACCTGGTCAGTTACCAGGAACACTCAGTATAGGACTCAGTAGCCATTCTGATGTGATAGAGGGATGTGTTCCCACTTGATCAAATGTAAGGGTTGAACCATTCTATCATGGCTAAAGGATTAAGTTCCTTCCATGTCAGATGTGAGTGTTGGCCATTCTGACGAGTAGGTCAGATGTAAGGGCAACTGCCATTCTCTAGGAGAATGGAGGCACCTAGTCAATTACCAAGTAGCTCAGTCAAGGAGGACTGGGGGCCATTCTGATATGATTGCTGGGATGTGTTCCCTCATGATCAGATATGAGTGCATAGCCCTTCCATCAGTAATGGGATGTGTTCCCTTACTAGGTGGATGTAAGTGCAGAGCCATTCTTTCTCATCATGTCTTGATCAGATGTAAGTGCTGAGCCATTCTTCGCATCATGTGTTGATCAGATGTAAGTGTTGTGCCATTCTTCGCATCATGTGTTGATCAGATGTAAGTGCAATGCCATTCTTCGCATCATGTGTTGATCAAATGTAAGTGCAGTATCTATCTTCACATCATGTGTTGATCAGATAGAGATGTTGAAGCCTTTCTTCAATCATGTGTTGTTCAGATGTAAGTGTTGGGCCTTTCTGATATGATTATAGGATTAGTTCCTACATGATCAAATGTGAGTGTTGGGCGTGCCTTTTTGACGAGTAGGTTAGATGTAAGTGCTGGGCGTGCCATTATTCGTATCATGTGTTGGTCAGATGTAAGTGCAGTATCTATCTTCGCATCATGTGTTGATCAGATAGAAATGATGAGCCATTCTTCGTATCATGTGTTGATCAGATATAAGTGCTGGAAAAGACCTACATGGAGGCTAGGCCTACAACCAACATGAAAAAGGGTTGGCTTTGTAGAACTTCCTATGACGAGAAGAATCATGAGATAGCACCCGTGATGATCCAGATCGAGTGATGATCCAGATCCAGTGATGATGCCCAGTGATGATCCAGATCCAGTGATGATCTAGATTCAATGATGATGATCCAGATCCAGTGATGATCTAGATTCAGTGATGATGATCCAGATAAAGTGATGATCTAGATCCAGTGATGATGATCCAGTAGTGTTGATCCAGATCGAGTGATGATCCAGATCCAGTGATGATGCCCATTGATGATCCAGATCGAGTGATGATCTAGATTCAGTGATGATGATCCAAAACGAGTGATGATCCAGATCCAGTGATGATGATCCAGATCCAAATGAAGATGACTTACAAATAAAGATGACTTGAAGATGAAGATGACTTGAAGATTACGAAGACCTGATGATGACCAAAATGATACAGAGAAGAAGACTTGTGCTGATAAATTGTGTCGAGCGAATACCTTCCTAGTTAAGAGGCAATGTTGATGTAATTGTAACTTCGGAATGTATTCACTTGTATTTCTTATCTATTGTAACCCGATGTTCATTCTGGGATGTATTGTAATGTATTTGAGTCATGTCATACCTCGATGTTTATTCCGGGAAGTTTCTATAATGAGAAAGTCATGTCAAGTCATTGTGGGTAACCCTCCTATTGGTCAAGGGTTAAAGTCCCCACAGTTGTGGGGCCCTTGGGTTATTAGACTATCCTAGTGAATTCAACCCTAGGTGAGTCATTGTAAGTCGGGGCAATAGTCCCCACCATTGTGTTACTCTCCTATTGGTCAGAGGAGGCAAAGTCCCCACAAGTGGTGGGGCACTAGGGTTATTAGACACTCCTAGAGATGTCGGCTCTAGTAAGTAATTGTTAAGTGAGGCCGACATGTTGGAGTGCACTTCAAGTGAACGAAAGAATATAAATAGAGAGTGAGCCTCTCTATTTATCTCACTCACAACACTCACACTCACTAATTGGGGCGCATGAGTGAGAGAAGAGAAGCTCTCTCAGTGTGAGAGAGAGAGACTGTTGCTGTCGAGAGATCATCTTACTGTTTTGGGGCTTTTACTGTTTTGGTGTTGATTCTATCTCTGAGGAAGTTGCGGGGTTTTCTCCTTTATGGTTTCCCCGAGGAAAATTCTTTGTGTCTCTTGTCTCCTGTGTTGTGCTTGTTATTCTCTCAATTAAAAGATCCTAAGATCATAATTCTAGCTTAATGATGAAAAACTAACATCAACAACCGCCTAGTCACTCTGCCAATAGTGATAAGTTTATTCATGAGGTATTTAGACACGGAGTGATCGGTGTGCCTAGTTACTGAGTATCATGTGATATAGTGACAGAACTTGTTGACAACATAAATTACAACAAGGAAAACCTTCTCTGTCACCATGTAATTCAGTTATGCAGATGTCATATTTTTTTACAATGAAGTAGATGGTTTAAATATTCTAACCTTCTTGTTTACCGAGCACTCCTCCAATGGCTATGTCGGAAGCGTATGTTGATATTATGAAAGGAAGGGGCCAATTGGGCCCTCATAGGATAGGTGTTGTCAAATTTTTTTGTTTTAGTGTCTCCCAAGCCACTGACAAGAATTTGACCATTTAGGTTCTGCATTTTTTGACATCAACAAAAATAGAGGACAAACACATTTTGAAAAATTACGTACAAACCTTCTATAATAGCCTGCACAATGTAGTGTCCCTGCTTGGAATTGGAGAAAAGTGCACTTTGGGGAATTTTTGAGCTTTGCTAGTAAAGACTATTGGGGGTTCCAAATGGCCTCAAATTTGAAATTCAAGGGTATGGTGAGCCTTATAATATACCAATATGGCCTATTAACACTTTGGATCTGAATTTAAGCTTCTACAACTTGGTTTGGTGCTAAGGAGAAAAGTGCAAAATTCCTAGGAAATTGAGGTCAAATACCCCCACCAATTTGGATCTCCAACTCAATTACGAACCTCCCAAATTTCAAAAAAGAGAATGGGGATGAATATAAAACATAAACGTCTATCATTAATCATGGTTATTAATCTATGTAAACTTATTATGGTGTGCAACATTTGTATGGTAACTTTCATGGAAATTGCTTAAGGAGAAATTACATTACTAGCTCAAATTTGACACATGAAAAGTAGAATAGATGGTTCAGAGAGTAACATGAAATATAGTGGTCATATAAAGAATAAAAATTTCTGTCATAAATTCATCAAAATCAGAGAAATCCCTCATACAAATCTGATATAAAACTCCTTCAAGATTGAAGCCAAAGTCATGAAAATTGGTGATTCAATGGCATGAGAATACAAGCTTTTCACACATGAGTTTCTTGTATTTCAAGCTACATAGAATATGGACATGAAAGTATAGAGTCATACATCATATATGGATTCCCTAAAATTATCAAACTCAAAGAAGAACCCTCAAACAATTATGATATAAAACTCCTTCAAGATTGAAGCCAAAGTCATGAAAATTAGTGATTCAATGGCATGAGAATACAAGCTTTTCACACGAGTTTCCTGGATTTCAAGATACAGAGAATATGTACATGAAAGTATAGGTTAATACATCATCTATGGTTACACAACATCATCAAACTCATAGAATAACCCTCATACAAATTTGATATAACTCCTTCAAGATTGAAGCCAAATTCATGAAAACTAGTGATTCAATGGAATGAGAATGAAAACTTTTCACACGAGTTTCTTGGATTCAAGATAAAAATAAAATGGACATGAAATTATAGATACATACATAGTATACCCAAGCTTTGGCATCAAATGAACTCAGCAAATAGCAAGCACCACTCCAACAAGTGCGCCGTCAACATGAGAGTGTGGGGGGATGGAGAAGGAGGAATGAGAGAAGAGGGAGATAGATGATAAATAAATATGTATGGACCTTCAACTTGAAACTAAAAACCATCAATAATATCCATTGATATGTTTGAATGGCCTCTCCATCAACCAACTTGGAAAGTAATCCAACTCCCTCGAAATTTGTTCAAGTAGGGAGAGTAAACACCTACCGTGCAATGTACAAGCAAAAGCTCTCCAAAATGCCAAATCCAATTAACAAATTATCAAAATATTTCCCATTTTGACTTCCTCCTCTTTTAATAACATACTTCACCTCATTTCCCTACAATAAACTCGAATTACCTTCCCATTGGTTCATTAACTTGAATTAGTGTTAATTTAGGTCATTACATTAACCCAAGTGACACTTATCTTGAATTTGCTTGCTCTCCCTTCATGAAATTCAACTTGGACCTTTCATGAATATTCCTTGGGCCCCACAAAGTAAACACCTACCGTGCAATGTACAAGCAAAAGCTCTCCAAAATTCCAAAGCCAATTAACAAATTATCAAAATATTCCCCATTTCGACTTCCTCCTCTTTTAACAACATACTTGACCTCATTTCCCTACAATAAACTTGAATTACCTTCCCATTGGTTCATTAACTTGAATTAGTGTTAATTTAGGTCATTACATTAACCCAGGTGACACTTATCTTGACTTTTCTTGCTCTCCCTTCATGAAATTCAACTTGGAACCTTTCATTAAGATTCCTTGGGCCCCACACACACCTCATGTTCTCTCTTGGATCTATTTTATCTCTTACATCTCATAGATTTCATAGAATATGTCATAGTTGTGAGAGAATATGTCATAAGTGTAATAAGAAGTCATAGAGTTGTCATAATTGTCATAGTGATTGTCATAGTTACCATAAAATATTGTCATTGTCTAAATTTAGCCTATCAATCTTCATCCACTACCTTGTAAGTAACTCCTTCCTCCAAATTCAAATTTAAGGATGATGCCATGTGTAAATGCGGAATATTCTCTCATGTGGACCCCACGCATCAACTTATGCACCCCCATTTCCAACTAGGACCCATTGCCACTTAATTTTGGAGCATTTAATATTTATTCCATCATATATTGATCCATTTTCCACCTTCCACAAATATGAGTTCGAATTTAAATGTGAAACTATAGGACTTGGGGTTAAATATCAATAGTTTGATTTTTCCACATAACCCTTAGGAATTGGATAGGACAACTTAACTATTTATTTGAAAAATACTTAATTGGGGACATGACAATCCTCCCCACCCAATATTGCTTGTCATCAATTAATTTCAAACATGGATTTTGAAAAACCTTCTTTCCTTCCAAAACTTTGCTTCAAACCTTAGCTACAATTTTAGTAGTGGCACTCATGTACTAGAATTTTGTGTTTCCAAAAGTAAAGATATGTGGATCTTTGCATATTGATATATCCTGTGACATCACCACTAACACCAAAAGGATTAATCAAATCCATCAAAACAAAATTTTCACAAATAATCTTTACCTCCTTCATATTTGGAAACATTTTTCTGAATTTTCAACCCTTTTTTTGCTCACAGTATAATTATTTGAAGTTGCAACTGAGTTGCCATACTTTGATTTTTCAAGATTCCAAGAAAGTTTCAAAGAAAAACCACCATGCTTGCTACTGCACTACTCTGATTATAATCACCTTCTCATGTGGTGACTGAATCCTGGCATACTTCTTGCTACCCCAAAAATTGAAACCAATGAGACCAAAAACAAAAAAAATGATCTTAGGGTCCCATTGCTTGTATTGCACTCCAATAATTAGGAGTGATCTCCAACTCATTCCATTATGCAAGAGACTTCCTAGATCCCACTGCCTTGCATGCATCCTTCCAAACATCATGATCAACAAGAAGAGTACATCATCAAGAGGGATGGAAAATTCATAATACACTTGTGGAAGTTTATCACTCCCACTGCAAAAGAAAAAAATATGTGCAACTCTCCCAAAAAGAATGCAACTCTGGAATGTAAAGCCAAATAAAATTGAGTCTCTTCAACAAGGCATGAAAGTGCACATCATTAGGACTCATGCTCAAATGACATAAGAAGGAATCATCAAAGAATGATGGATGCCCATTCAACTACTTACAAAATAAAAATGGTGTGTTCATGAGGTCTCTACAAATGCAAGAAAGAATTTCATCCTTGTGGGTGTTCAACTCCAACATGTGTCTACTCACCCAATCAATGGATGAACAAACATTCTAACTGAAAGGTCCAAAAGTAAATCTTTATGCTTCCCCAAGTTCACAACTCCAATGGCTCAACTCTCTGCCATTGGTTCCACTCAAATGGTTCAAGTGGATGAGGGAGGAATCAAAGGGTGGAAGTGAATGCCTCTACTCCATATGGAATGGAGTTGGTGCTTTAATAAATTCATCACAAACAAATGTGGGAGCCTCCTACTCCTCGAGTGGCACCAACAAAAAGAAACCTTTCACCCAATTCTCATACCCAGTTGATGTGGCTAAAAAAGAAGTAGAGAGTGAAGAATTGCAAACCAACCTTACCTCTTTGCAACTCTTACCCATCAAACTTTTGTATGCACCGTCTCCATAATTGGCTGGTCTAATTGTTTTGAGATCGCGTGCCTCCTCCAAGGCTCTACAACTCTCACCAAGAGGTAACTCATAATCCCTTTGAACAAGAACAAGTGCTTGGTTTTCTTCTTATTAGAATGTAGCCTCTTAAAGCACCTACATATCAGCATGTACCTCATGTTCCACCATCACATGAGGTTCCTCCTTTGCAAAATAAAAGCTTTTAGCCATTGAATGATTTTTTGATATGTAGGAGAGTTTAAAGGACCCTTGCAACCTCTCTTGAAGTTTCTCAATATGCACCATATATTTTTGGAGTGCATTTTTGGTGGACCCCAACTCATTTGAGAGCTTATCATTATCTTCTACAATATTCAAGGTTAGTCCATTATACAAACTAACAAGCTCAATTAAATAATCTCTATCAGAAAGAAAATTCAAAAAATTACCTTTGATGTTGCATATTGCTCTTTGAATATTCTCTGTGTCTTCAAGGAAGGATGGCTCCTCCAATGAAGAAACTTTTCCAACAAGAATTTAACACCAATGCTTGACTGTCATGGAGTATGTCAAGGGCCTCATAGATATTCCTTCCACTCATATTCAAAGACCCTTGAATGAAGGAGGGTTCATGAGAGTGAACCTCCTCTTATTATTTCTTCTTGATTTGAGCTTGGATGGTTGTTGGTATGTTAATGTAGCACTTAGTTTTAGCTTTTTCCCTAGTTCAATCTCTACTTCTTTGATGGAAGCATTTGTGGTATCAATGAGAGGCTTTGGAATTATCTTGGAATTGGGTTACCAGGCTAAACAGTTATTGTTTTTAGAAGCAGATTGCAATAAAGAATTCAATTTTTTAGATGTTTCTCTAAATGCAATACAAGAGTTTATCAAAAATTGATTGATTGTATCGTCTTCCGTTTGTTCTTTTCCAACAAGGAATTGTTCTATTGCAAAGAGTTACTGGGTATTATCTTCTTCATATGATTCCTCGCCATCTGGCTATAGTGGAATTACTTGTTCTACATTTGGATTAGCATGAGGTTACAGTGTGAGCTCTTTGACAACATTGCCATGAGATATTTGCACGCTCCATGATGGACAACCAATATAGGCATCACCAATGGCCATCTAAGGTCGAGCAAGAATTAGAGAATATCCCCCTAGATTTGACTTAGTTCGCAAGACCATAAAGTATGCAGGGTACTCCCATGAGTATATATAAATTAGAACATATTCAATGATTCCTTCTAGTCAGACAGAAGACTGATCAACCAATTGTAGCACTATAGTAGTTTGCCTTAGATTTGTGAGCCTCAATATTTCCATTGTTGGCTTGGTCATCACATAAATGGAAGGTCCTAGATCTATCAAAGCATTAGGAAGAGAGACACCATTGATTTCTAATTTCACCACAGGATTGTCAAGGTCTGATTATTTAACAATAAGAGTGTTTCCCATCATTAAGTCTGTTAGATCCCCAATAACATAAGATGTTTGTGGATCTTTCATTTTCCTACCTGACCTTCTAAGGAATAATTCCTTGACATATTTGGAGTAAATAGGGATGTCCTTAATAGCTTGGAACAATGGGATCTTGACACATGCATTGTGTAGTTTCCCCAAGAGGTCAAATTTTGGCTTAGTCAAAGGTTTGTCTATGTTTATCCCCTTAGGACATGGTGGATGTTGTTCTTCCTATGGTAATTGTGGCTTTATGGGAGGAGAGGGAGGGAGTTCGTCCTCTCACTGATATGGTGTAACTTATTATGTTTTTTCAGTATCTTCTTCTATGATTATAGGAGAAGAAGTATTATTAATATTCCTCCCAAAATATAATTGAACATCATGGCAATCACCGAAGGAAATGGAATATGTGGGATGATTTATTGGTTTTGCATCCAATATTGGTTGCCCCACTTTATTATTAGGTTTATGGGATGGTTGTGTAGGAAGGAGTGGCCTAGGATGTGGGTTGCTCGAGGGTAGTGTTAGTTGAGGTTTGTTGGAGGAGCCTAGTCGACTAGACGACTAGGTCATCCAGTTGAGTCGGCTCAGTCAGTCAGTTAGCCGACTGGCCCATCAGTTGTAACTAATTAATTATCTGTAACAAGTATAAATATAGGTTGGTGCACCAGGTCCAAGAGTATCTATTCATTTATCATTTTCTTCTATATATTGTCTTGCAATTATAATATAAATTTGAGTTGTTGTTGTCTCGTTTACTCTTGTTATCTTATGTGTGTCCTAGTCATGTGACTATTGTTCTGTTATAATTATGTAATGTTGGTAACTTCATGAACCCTTAGACTACAACATTGGTTTTTTTTACGACAGTACATAATCAGAATGATGTGATGAGAACGACTAGATGATAACTGAAAAAGGAATCCGAGAGTGGTGGGACAAGAAAGTAACGAACTACATTCAGAACTATTCAAGACGTAATAAACCGACAATTGCACAAGCATAAATAATTCATTGAATGACATGAAACATTCGTCAAATCTGTTCCTTGTGAAATAAATAAATACTTAGACATTGTTTAAGCCCAATTTGGACAAAAAAAATTATATACTTTTGATGCACAAGCTCTATAATGGTGGAATAATGGCTCGAGAAGGTATGCAGCTACTTTTGTGAAGAGCACGGTATAGAAGAAAGATTGTCTCTTGAAGAAGTTGAGCAGAAATTTTATACCGACCTTCATGAAGGATTCCTATTCACCATACCAAAAATGTTATATATAATCTTGATATAAAATGGAGCTGGTCCTATAGTTGAACCATGACCATTGTTGCAAACACTTGCTTCATAAAATTAACAACAACAACAACAACAAAAAATATTGGGCATGATCTGTTAACGAATGATAGTGGGAATACGTTCTTATTAAATGATGATCATTTATGGAACCATTTCTGTCGAGCAATAAGTGTCAGGTCAGTAATGGGGGGGTAATAGATTATGTGTTATGAATAAAGAAGTATAAAGACTAGTTTATGAAAGAAAAAGAATGAAGCCCTGTAAAAGTACACTTCGAAGAAATAAATATACAGCCATTCTTAAACAAATTGCATATATACAAAAGACAGAGAAAATAGGTGCAAATGACTTGAACATCTGAGGGAAATAGCTAGTCTAATACACATAAAAATAAGTTTAAATAAAATATGTGAGATGTTCGAGACACCAAAAGTCCTACCTGATTCGAGGGAAATTTAACCAACTAAGAAAGAAGGTGAGGTGCCAACGCCAGAAGAACGATCACACACGATGGTGATTACCCCACAAAACTTGTGTATCACAATCCCTGAAGAAATGGATCTTGTCGATTTAGTACCCATGATAATGAAGATTAGACCGACCATTAGACAGATAATGGAGTGCAAAATGGGAATAATGCCAGGTGATTGTAGTATATGGATGCGACTAGACCAAAGTGGAGAAATTATCGACCGACTAATGATCAACGGTTAGATTGAGGTAATTGCATTACTTTCACTCCACAATTTGGAGGACACTCATTTAACTTATTTTATTTAGAACACTTGGAGGTACTACCCTGTTAACAACATTATTGATTGAACCTCCTATACTATTAGAAAATTGGCGTAGTGATGAACAGTCTGTAGAACAAGTCTGTATGCCATGGTACCAATCGAAGTCAAAAGAGGTCAATAGTAGTTGTCAAATAGTAAGTGTATATTTTAGTCCATCTTCTGTGGTAAGTACAAAAAAGTCTAACACAATGGCTTATTGAATTCCTATTAATTCCCATATTATTTATGGGGATGGTGATCCTAAAAGGCATTGGTTTTTTTATGAAGCCTTGTGACAAGCTAACCTAATTGATGATGAAAATCAACAAATTAATCAATTTACATGATGATTAAGAAATATAGCATTAACATGGTATATGAACCTTTTGGAAGAAGGTCCCAAGTCAAAGTAGCATATAAAATAAAATTTCTTATAATTCTTCAAGACTAACGACACCTTACACATGGAGGGACACAAGCTCAAGCAAATTAAAGAAAGAATAGGAGAATCTCTGAGATAATATGATAGAGTATTTAAAGACATCCTAAGCCAAATGCCTTCTAAAATGGATCATGCATTGGTAATCCATTTTTTTGTTAATGGAGTTCAACAAAGAATAAAGACACAAATGATTATGAACACATATACAACATATGAAGATGTCTTGAACAAAGAATTATGAGTAGAGTGAAATACAAGCTATAACACTAGACCAGTTGACCATCGATTAGACGAAAAAGTTGGAAATATACAAAGATCTTTGCAACATCTAACAATGTGTCAGAACAACTTATTTTGTTCAATATGATCAATAGAAGGACATTCCAAAGACAACTTCCCATAGGATGAATGAAGAAGATATCATGCAAATACATACCAATGGGAACTAAACCAAATTGAAGAAGCTCCGTGTATATTCCCTGAGGAAAGAAAACCAGATAACTTTTAGAAGATGTTGATGACTTACTTTTGTGATATATGTGACATATTTGAACCTCACTTGACTACATATTGTCTCTACAATGCCAACAATATAAATCCAAAGTGGTGCGTAATTTGTCAAACAACCCAACACTCCACAGATGACTGCATCAAGAATCTAAAGACTAGAGTTGGATACCATACGGTATACCAGGAACAAACAGTTGTGCAAAAATTTTGAGATGATCACAATAACGATCGATGAAATAATAATAACAGCCAATAGGGTGGATACAACAATTGCATACGGAATAACAATTGAGGCTACTGACCACTTGGATGCAGTAAATCATGATGTTTTGTATGCTACAGTGAGGACCATCTAAGCCCTGACTGTCTATGGAAATATAGAACATATTTCAATTTCTGTATAAAATGTGGCCTAGGTGAGCATAGCTTAGAAGATTGTACCATAATTATTGGTGCACTTAATAAATGAATAAATGTTAATGTCTTATCTTGTTTTCCTAAAAATGATGCAACTATTACTAAAAATATGCAAATCATTACTAGATAATGCACAAAAATTGGAGGAGATATTCCTCATATTGAAAAAATACAAAGAAAGCAAGAAGATTATCCTAACCCAAGGAGGGAACACCAAATATTTAATAATACACCAGAAATGGTTACACAACTTGCATCTAAAAGAAATAATGAATAAACTAGAAAAAAAATGCTTAATGAGTTATTTCACTTATTAACTAAAGAAGAAGTTATTGCAAGGTTAATCGACTTAATGCAAACCATCGGGAATAGTGTTGAAAGCAATAGATCTTCTAAAAATTTGTGCACATTAAATCAAAGAGATAAAACTGACATTTTGCACATATCTCTTTGTCTACATATTCGCCTCTATTTAGAATATAATCATTGGGACGTGCTTGATACGATATGTACTCAACACCCTTGCATTTTCAACATTTGCTTTGCCTCTTTGTAGCTTCCAGGAAAGACATTGTCATTCGAAAGTACATTATCTTTGAATAACATGTAGTTAGTGGGCAATATAAATGTACAAAGTCATTTAACATTCATAAAATCGACCATTTTCAATGATCATTGTGTAACAAGGATCCTCAAAATATAATGTAGTTGATGGTCATTTACCTTGACATTGCTGAGAAACACACATCTGACATGCCATACTTTGATTTCAAGTTGTACAGTAACATTGTTGTCTCCAACTGTGTATATTTTGATCGGCCATGTTCAAAGAGAGGTGTGGAATTTGTCAATTTAAGGCTTTCGAAGAAGGCTTTAGTGATATGAGTGCCATCCCCTAGTTCATTGTCCTGGAATATATGAAACAACATTGCATCCATGGCATTCCTTTCTTGCAATAACTCATCCATACCAACTTCTAGTTCATTGCCTCCATTGCCAGCATGTGAAAAATTGTTATCACTATAAGCACAATAATCATTAACAATGTTTACATAAGCACAAGAATCATTAACAATTATTGCATAAGCACAAGAATCATTTCCAATAGAAAATGATAAGCTGCAAATCATTTATAAATCAAACATTCAGATTGGGCAATAAATTAACATCAATTCCACATTAAATATAAAAATTTAAAATTGAGCAACATATTTTCAAATTTAATTTATAAATTAAAATAACAATTTATAAAACATAATTTTAGACTAAGCAATACATTAACATTGATCCCATTGTAAATTGACAAATACAATTAATCGATGTGTTTTTGTCTTACGCCCCAACGGAACGTCTAAGTGTAATCCTAATGGAAGACATCTCTGACAAGCAATTGATGGTCTACAAAAGTTTTAGTTTATTAAAAACTCGTCACCGGGAGACAAACTACGTATTGCATGTATAACAACAAATCTTGACGCTTTCCTTTTCATAAAGAACTATTGGTCATTGAAGTGTTCCTCAAATGAAAAATTTGTAGAAAATAAAGAGCACCTATAACTATTTATGAACCCTGC
This sequence comes from Pseudotsuga menziesii, assembly GCA_001517045.1. Taxonomy (NCBI): domain Eukaryota; kingdom Viridiplantae; phylum Streptophyta; class Pinopsida; order Pinales; family Pinaceae; genus Pseudotsuga; species Pseudotsuga menziesii. The sequence goes on from LPNX010190899.1 coordinate 54,800, forward strand.
AATATTCCCATGAGTGCGTGGACGACCATCAGTATAATATGATCTTCCTGTTAAAGTTTCCAAAAACATAACCATTCATGCACATACTATACATTGAGATGTTATACTTGTATTTAACAATATTCAAGTAATCAGACCGATAATAGATAGGACCACAAAATCGCATAAGTGCTACTGTTTGTTTGGGAGGAAAAAGTACATGTGAAAGGATAAACAAATTAAGATTTGCAGCATCAATATTAGACTTCCCAATCATAAAATGATTGCCACAAAAGGATAATCTAGTCCCAACATCAGGCACAGGTAGAGAAGACATCCAAGCACCATAGAAAGTGCGGTTGTAAGAAGTTTGATATTTACTTTGCAAATTCACAGTAAGGGAGAAATCATCGCTACCCTCCAACAATTGGATGGACCTCAGTATCTACTTGTAGAGTTTTGCTCTCAACTCATGCAACTTTTTGGACCTTCTAGTAGAGATGGGTTGGGTGACATTCAAATCATACTTTGGATCTCTATAATTTTCAGTTGATTGAACATAATCAAATGGGTTCGTCAATTTAGGATAAGACATATTTTTTTGGCTTCCAACTTTTTCAAAAAATAGCATAGGGATGGGTTCCTTCGTGTCTTCTATATATCACTTGTTGGATTTTTTACTACAGTAGTGGCTATTAGACCAATAACATTGTGTAATATATCATTGGTGTAATGGGTGAGTGTGACACATCGAAGGTTCTCCTTCAACCCTTGACATTTTGAATAAGCACAAATTACTAGGGTGTCGTAAAAGAGTTCTATCTCACGATGAATTGCCGCAGATGAACCAAAATTGCGGCTTGAAGATGACATGTTACAATTTACATGGTAAATTGGCTTCCCATTTTCATCTACTAATTGCTTGCTGCATCTTTCTCCTTATAAGAGCTTACGACATTTTGAAACAAGTGGAATGTCTTGTGCATCCGAACTCGAACATGAAACAAGATTCTGCAATAAATAATAAATTGATATTCAAATTCACATGAATAAGTAACATAAATTCAAATAAATAGTCAAAATATAAATAAAGTTGATCTTACTGGGGATGGAAAGGGAGAACTCATCAAACTTTGAACATGATGGAATGAGCTAGAATCTGAATAATTGGCCATTTGATACTACAATTTTTTCTCCTTGCATTTGAGTCAAATCAACAATCAATATACGTCTCTACAGTCTTAAATTTATTTCAAGAACTATATTACAATCTAACTTTCAATATAGTTTGGAAACCATTTTGTAAGGACAAGGTGAGTTTAAGTAACATATATATACTATGAAATATTGTAATTGGTGTGGTTGAATACTAAAAGAAAATTTGAAATGAATATATAGTTTCAAGTGGACCAACAAACACCCATAATTTAAAATTTTCACGGGTGTGTCTCTTCAAATATACATACATCGGTGTGGTCACAGACTAAATGCATCGATTTTTAACAATGATAAACACACCGTAAAAGAATCTTCGCAGAATCCCCCAAAGTAGAAAATATCCACTACATTCGGTAGCAAATTTTTTACACATGCAATTTTAAACCAGTTTTCATTTCAGTGTGTTTTGTACACAAGTGCACCGGTGCGTCATAAGAATACATGCATTGAGTGATGAGATTTTTTAAAGTTGCAGGATTAATTACCACACTTATGCATCACAAACACGAACGCACCGAACTATCAAAAAAACAATATTTTAAAAAATTACACAAGCTATTTTTTCCCAAAACTAAAAAAATGACGGCAATTTTAAGTTCAAAAAGAAATGCTAAAGTGTATTTAAAAGCAAAAATCTGAAACATTAAATCTTTCTTTTACCGAAAATTTCAGGGAAGAGCTTTGGAATGGAGACTTACGCGGAAGGTGTTTGGAGCAACTGGATTATTATGAGGATTGAAATTTGTCAAGTATGGTGAATGAACCAAACCCTACATAGTAAAAATTTCATGTAAATATTATTGTTAATCTTATTATCTTATTTAGAATTTAACTAGATTTATAAAATTAAAAAAATCACTTCATACATACCTTCAATGTTGCGACCCTTGTTTTCCCACCGCTTATTTTCATTTGTTATAGCTGCAAAATTTTACATTCGGGTTTAAATCGCTCTATTGTTTTGCACAATTACGATTTCACCTTTCAGGGATTTTAGATTGTTGAATTTGTGAACATATATAGAAATTGTAGGGCGGGATGGGGCCATTTTTTGGATTGAATCTATAACTACGTTGACCCTCTAATTTTTTTTTATAAAAAAATGAATGCATCAAAATTGTTGTGTTTGTTTTTCCAAAACACATCGATGTGCATATCATTATAGCACACTGCTAATGACGTGTTGCACACATTTTTTTCTCATTTTTTCATTTCTCAATTGTCTGCTATTGATTCCCTTATACAAATATAGCATCGATAATGGCAGGAATGCACCGTTTTTTTAATTCCATAAAACAATAAATATTGTTCAGCCATTCACGGTGCACCTATGTTGGTATAATGCATTAATGCATCTACGTTGGTATAATGCATTAATAGTGCATATGCATTTGTATAATGTATCGGTGCATCTATGTGTATATACACACCGATGTGTTTGGTTAGATAAAACGCACCGATATCATACTTGTTTTATGTTTTGAAGGTCTGTAATTTATTTGAATCATATATTGATAGCTTCTATATTTATTGGTCCATGATGTTTATTGATAAAAATGCATGGTATGATTTCAATGAACAAAAACTTTAGTTAACATGATTGGAAGCACATCCAAGATTATATACAAGGCAAGTGGTTTTAACTAATTTATGTATTTAAATTATTTGAAATTTTCACTAATATGTATTCGTTAATGTGTGACATGCAAATCCAAAAAATGTGGAAGCTCGATAAGATTCTTAACAATCTAAGTCTAGAAGAGCGTAAAAAATTGATGGAAAGGTTGCAGAGGGATGAATAAGATGAATAAAAAAGAAGTCAATATGAAATATTTTTTCAAATTTGAGTAAACATGTACTTATGATTATTCACTAATATGTTTCAAATAATCTAATTCAAATATGTTGGATGTTATGCAGGGACTGATAGCAACAAAAGTCAATGTCATCATAAGAAGATTTTTTTATGGAAGATGTAAATGATTGTCAAATGGTCCTTAGCCCATTTGGAATGGTGTTGGAAATTAATAGAAGATGCAAAGAATTTTATAATACTATGAGGGATAGAGTGGAAAGAACGTAAAAACATATTTTTCACTCACAATACAAAAACCATTCAAATAATTCAAAAAATTAGGTCATATGTAAACTACAAGAGGTGTTCCGAGAGCGATGGTCAATGAGACCTATCAAACTTGCAATAGCAAAAACATACAACAACAAAAAATAATCATTGAAAAAATAATATTCCTAAACATGTTTATGTAGAATATGTTTGTATAACTACTAGAAAGCATCATTCCTTTAATAATTTTAATTTTGTTATATTATTTATTTTCATATCAATAGAAAAATTGTTTAATGCAATCATTTTACATTTCCATGAAGATTATGAAAATCCCAAAGGAGGAACAAGGTGATATGTGAAATGTGCCAGTAAGGATGTCCAAAAAAGTGTACAAGGAGATGGTTAAGGCAATAGACATAATTGCATCACGAGAGGAGTTATTTCAGCATCAACGTGCTTCAAATGTATGAAATCATTGATTCTTAGGATTATGTAAATCTCATTAATTAATTCAACATTAAATATTCATTTTCAATTGTTTTGTTAATGTATAAAAGAAAACAAAATGAAACCCGGTTAGCACACAAGACATGACGATAAGAAAAAAAAGGGTTGATAGCAAAGTTGGTGAGTATTTGTGATTTCCTTATAAGAAATTATGATTTCCTAGCAGTGGTGATTTGTATATTTACTTCTTTTTTTTGTTTTCACTGCCAATCCTTGGAAGTCTTCAAACATGTGTTAACATACAAATAGGAGACATCAAAATAATTGATTGACATTAGATTAAGTAAGGGTTGTGAGTATATGTTGGCGTATCAAAAATTATTTGTAGATTTTGTAAGGATCTATATTGTTTTACTTCTTTCAATTTATAATTAATAAAACAACAAAAAACATTTATATTAAATCTATAATTTGTGACGAGGCATAAAACTTGCAGGAAACTAAGTATGGAGTGGACCCAACAAAAGACTTGTTGATGGCTGGCATGAAATACGGTTTTGAAAGAATGTGTATCATTCATGACTCAACTATTACAATGCAAGTACATCGCTTTCAATTTACATTCATGTATACTACCTATTTTATTTTTCATTATTCCTGGAAATGTAGATACACTCAGTGCACTTTATTTTTATTTTGCAAATGGACATTGAAGAAGAGGAAAACAATCATGCTAATGAACAAAACATTCAACCAAATTACTCAATTGATGCAAGTGACTTGAGTAACGATAACAATTCCATCGAAGAATGATGATATGTATTTAATTTTGATGTTAATGCAAGCTGTTATAGCTTGTTGTATATTTTGAAATAATTGTCCGTGAAAATCAGAGATTTGTATAATAATGTACTGGACATATTGTCTGAATTGAAATACAATGGGTTATCAATAAGTGTAACAATTACATGCATGTTGGCATTTTGATTATTATTATCTCTATGTTGTCATATTTTCTATGACAAAGGCATTGTTATTGATGTATAATAAAATAAATGTTTTTATTCAATTGCATTTTTCAATGTTACTGGTGAAACGTTACATTGGTACTTAAATGTATCGATGATTAAATACTACAATAGATGTTTGCATCTATGATATGAGAAATTAATCCAAACAAACCCAATAATTAAAATTAAAATGAATAGTACTATAAAAAAATATTTCAATTTCAAATAAATAATGGAATATATATATATATATATATATATATATATATATATATATAGAGAGAGAGAGAGAGAGAGAGAGAGAGNTCTTCAAAGGGTTCTAACAAGCATTTTTGTTGCATGCATCACTATGAACGGTTTTCCCTTGTAAACAATACTCTTGGAACCCCCTTTTTTGGCGGGAGAGGCTCGATAATGGGGGAACTCAAGGGTGGATTCAAATCCCTCCCAAATAGAGATAGCGGAAGGCATCCCAACAGCAAACTCACAACACTGGTCTAGTTCAAAAATGGTAGGCAATCGCAAAGAGGAAGACAGGAAAAAGAAAGGAGCATCTACCATGAAAGGCACAGACAAATGTATTCCAAGAGCAAGAGAATTCCCCACTCTGCAAATCCAAGTTGAAGGTATCCGCTCACACATTCAACACATGAAGGATCATTCCCTCATTGGTAAATTTGTAGGGATTTGGACCTCAAAGAAAGTCCTCGTGTGGTGTACTAATGTCACCTGGAAACCCCTGGGACACTACAACCTCCATTTGGGGACTAAGGGTTTCTTCACGGTTGTTTTCTTGAACCTCGAAGATAGAAATATCATCTTTGAAGGAGGATCGTACTTCTTCAACTTTGCAGGACTTTTTCTAAAACCTTGGAAAGAAAGGTTCAATCCAAAGAAAGAGGATCTAACTTATGTTCTGATCTAGATCAGGTTATATTCCCTTCTTTGGGAGTAATGGCATGAAAGCATTCTAGAGGCCCTAGGGAACACAATAGGAGAATTTGTCAAAATAACATAGCAAACCAAGAAAATATGGTACACATCATACGCCTGCATTTGTGTTTATATGGACATAACAAAGGACTTACCTGAAGGCATCAATCTATGCTGGGATGATGAAGATTGGTTCCAACTCCTGGACTATGAACATATACCCTTCAGATGCAAGTGTTGTCATGAACATGGACACTTGTTTAAAGAATGTCCTGAAAACAACCCAACAATCCAGTAGAAAGGCAAATAAGTTAAAGATGCGTCCGACTTTACCAAAGTTTCAGGCAAAAAAATAATGGCAAAGAGAACCCAAGGCCCAAAGGTAAACAAAAAACCATATCTTCTAAAGATTTTTATGTTCTCCAATTTGATCAAGTGTAGGTTAATCTCGACACTCATGGATTACACAAGGTTATCATAAAAAACAAAGTAGACAAGGGGGGGAAAGAGAATTCCTAGTTAAACCCCATGGAACAAGAAACTGACATGGATATGATGGAGGATGATACTGAGGATATGGATATCGGGTACCTAGATCTAGATGAGCTAGAAAAAGTGGTTCAAGATCTGGAAAAAGGAGTGATCCCCTCACAACAAGTTTTCTTGCTCAAGGAAGCAATCATCAAAACCAGGAAAACAAAATCCCTCGGAGTAGGCACTGAAAAATCGAGTACGAAAATCCATGATAAAAAAATAAGGCAATGAAAGACGTGGAAGAAGATGTAATCAACAGCACATCAAGGACATAGGGGAGAAACGGGTTGCCTCAAGGAAATTTCCTACCACAAAGGCAGCATTTGTCGTAACTTCTAAACCTTCCCAATGAAGCTTACATCTTGAAACATCAAAGGTTGCAGTGAGCCTCATAATAAACAATTGTTAAGAAGGAAAATCACAACGGGAAAACCTACAGTTATGTTTATACAGGAAACCAAATGCTATGAAGAAAGCTTCAAAACAATGGCAGCAAAAATATGGAATGCAGTGATTCCATAGCCATCGATTCCACAGGTTCAACTGGAGCTATTGGCATAATCTAGAATCCCCTAGAGATATGTCTTTCTAACTTTATGGCTACTAAATTCACCATTTCGACTAACTTTCATATCCTGGAACCATCCTCAAGGGAATTCTCACCAATGTCTACGGGCCCTTCGTGTTTGCACCCAAACAAGCCTTCCTTCACTCACTGAAGCGACTGAATAACTGGGTAGGCCAAAAGCACTAGATTCTTATAGGGGACTTCAATCTCATCTAGAACCTAGAGGAAAAGAAAGGAGGGATTCGCTCCTTATGCACCTCAAATGCAGCTTTTGACATCATTATCAACGAGTTAACCTTGGTGGAAATTGGCACTGCCAAAAAATTGTATACTTGGAACAACAAGTGTTCAGGATAAAGATATATTGCTTCCAAACTGGATCGATTCCTTATCTCGGAATCCATACTCACAAGAGGGGCAGACATATCGGCCCTTATTTTCCCCACGGCAGGCTTGGATCACAGACCCATTAGTTTAAGCTGGCGTAGAATAGGGGAACACCTAAGGAGACCCTTTAGATTTGAAAAATTCTGGCTCACACATCTAGATTTCCAACCCCTCATATAACAATCTTGGAATGACTTTAAGCCTCTAGCAGGAACCCTCATGTACAAATTTCAACAAAAATAAAATATATCAAAGAGTAAGTAAAAAATTGGAAAAAATAGCACTTTGGCAACATCCATCTAGAGAAATTATAGATTTTCAAATACTCTCAGAAAACAGGGAAAGTCTTCAAATCTTTCAACTCAACATTCCTCTCTCTCATCCCCAAACAAAATGGAGCTGACTCCCTAAGTAAATTTAGACCCATCGCACTTTGTAATGTAATTTTCAAAATCATCACCAAAACCATTGCAAATAGGATCAAGCCCTTGCTACCTTTCCTCATCTCGAAGGAGCAATCTGGTTATGTGGAAGGCAGACAAATTTAGGATAGCATTATTCTTTCTCATGAAATTATCCACTCACTCAAAACCACCAAAAAACCTGGCATGCTAATCAAGCTTAACCTCTCCAAATCCTTTGATAGACTTAACTGGAAGTTCTTGAAGAAAATGTTGTTGGCTTTCAATATTTGCAACCATTCGGTAAAATGGTTCCTCACTTTAGTTTCCACCACTTTCTCTTCCATACTTGTCAATGGCACTCCCTCTAAGACCATCCAACCTTCTAGGGGCATCAGACAAGGAGACCCTCTCTCTCCTTTTCTCTTTGTCCTAATGCTGGAAGCCTTAGTTCATCTCCTCAAAGTCAAAGTCCAAAACCACAAACTTAAAGGCCTCTCCCTACACCCCAGAATGGAGCCTCAAACCTATCAACAATTTGTCAATGATACCATGCTAATGCGGTATTCTTCAGTACAGGAAGCTAAAGCTCTCAAAATTGGCCTCAACACTTTCCTCCTTTCCAGTGGTCTTGACATCAACAAGGAAAAATCCCAGACCTATTTATTCAACACTTTCCAAATGACAATGCACAATATCCTTCACATTTTGGAATTATCAGAGGGACACCTATTTTCTAAATATCGTGGCACCCCACTTACAGAATCCTTAGCAAGAAAAGTCTCTTGGAAAGTTCTTTTGGATAGATTGAATAAAAAGCTCAGTTGTTTGACCTTCGCTCTCTTAACTTCCCAAGTCACCTAATTCTTGTAAAAGTTGTTTTCCAAACTATGCCTTTATACTTGTTCTCCATCTTGGTTGCTCCCAAATCCATCCAAAAAAACTCGGAACCTTACAATGCACCTTCCTCTAGTGAAGCTCCGAAAATCACAAGAAATGGTCGATTGGAACACACTATGTACGCCTAAGCTAGATGGGGTCCTTGGACTCAAAGACCCTGTAATCAGTAACCAAATATGCAACACCAAGATCTGGTGGAGTTGGATAACACATACATCAGAACCTTAGGCGTAGGTGGAGTTGGAGTTGGAGTAGGATCTCCTATGGCAGGCTAAATATGGTGGAGTTGGAGTAGGATCTCCTATGGCAGGCTAAATATGCCTCCACATGGTCTAAGCATAATCTTATCGGATTTGACACTAATGTTAAAGCCAACCGAAATATAATACAAAAATTTAGCTTCTGGGAAATACCTAATGGTAAGACTGCGGATTTCTTTCAAGACTCATGGAACCAGGTTAGTCTGCTCACGGAAGACCATAATCTCCCCGTCTTAAGAGAATAACTACTAGTCATACAAGCCTCAAAAGTGAGCGATTTGTGGAGTGAGGCCAACTCAAAAGACCACTTCAGGAAATGGAAAAACTTCAACTGGTGGCAGAACATCAGCCCTACTAAAGACAGTCAAGCTTTTTGGGATGATCTTCAAACCCGCCAAATCCGAATAAGTCAAGATAATGATAAAATCAGATGTGGGTTCTCACAATCTAGAACCTTCAACATGAAAGAAGCAGTCACTATACTTTCTAATTCGAATATTGATGGCCAAGACAATAGGTGGAAAAAATTCTGGAAAGCCAACCTCTGGCCAAAAATTTCAACCTTCCTTTGGCTCCTCCTTTGCAGACGCATTTTAACCTGGGAGAATAGACAAAAAAATAGGTTGTATTGGGCCAACTTGGTGTTTCCTATGCAAAGACAATGGGGAAACCATAGATCATATTCTATACGAATGCAAATTTGTTCACTATATCTAGAAAGAAGGAGAAATGATATTTAGGGAAATGGCCAAAACAAAGGGACGCTCGAACATCTCAATAGCCAATTGGCCACACCAACCTTTTAGCAGCATGCTTCTCAACAGAATATGGGAACTCTTCCCTGGATTTGTAGTTTGGAAAATATGGATCAAAAGGAACAATAGAATATTCAACAACATGATCAGGAAAGAAGAGGAAATCTGAGACACTTTAAAGAAGCACATCTTTGAGACCTTTAAATTATTAGCCTGGAAAGACAAGGATCTAACCACCAATAGCAGTTAATACAAATCTTAAAGGACTGGATCATAACCACCATACCTGATTATATTGGGCTTACCATCAAGGAAAAGATCAATGTGAACCCTTCAAACCATTGGACCTAACCCCCTAGAACTTACAAGCTTAACTTTGATGGGGCTTTCAAAGGAAAACCTGGTCCTACAAGATTTGGTGGAGTCATCAAGGACAGTGAAGGCAAAATCCAAGGATTTTACTGGGGCTCTCTTGGAGTCTCCACCAACAACGTAGCTGAGATAGAAGGATTATTGGTTGGCATATTCTGGGCTCTCAACCATAATTGGACCCACTAATCCTGGAAGGAAATTCACTACTTACAATCAACATGGGTAGCAAATTACAAGTTGGCTCAACAGGAAGAAAGGTGGCCAATAATTGGAGGCTAGAATGCAAGCTCAGAATTTTAAACAATATTCTCATGAGGAACAATGCGGTTATCTTCCAACATGTCAAAATAAAGGCTAATAAATTGGCGGACTCCATTTCCAACAAGGGAGTTATTATGAACTCTATCATTCACTATTTCCGCTGGAATGATAACATTGAGCCCGAAAACAAAGAGAAATGGAAACAAATTGCTTCACAATATCACAATCTCCCAGATTCAAGTGTGCATTGTGAGGATTATGGAGGGAATGCGAGAGGCAGGGCGTGTGTCAAGACAGGTGGAAGCCCCTCCCCTATGTCACCTCATGTTTAAAACCTATTATGGTGGTCCATGCAAAGGCAATGATAGACAACTTATGCATGCAGACATGATTCATTCTATAATTCTGGATTTTGGACGACTCTACAATGGTGAACTTTACATGGTTTTGGTACCAACAAACCCATCGAGACCCCCCGACCATGCCTCTTTGTACCTGATTAGTCCTTCAAGGGACTCTTCACCTACTGGGAGGGAGCTATATCAGATGGACATGGTGGATGCGAAAGGGTAGCAACTCCATCATGAGGGAGGTTTTCCATTGCTGACGTTATCAAGAGAGTCTGGTGCGCTGGAAAATTTACACAGTGGAGGCTGGGAAAGAGTTTCTCATCGTCCAACATCGTTTAGCTCAAGAGTGTTGTGGCTTGGCACATCTCTTCTTTATTTTGTTGGTCATGGCTTCTCAGGGGAGCAATGAGAACAACTTTAATTGGGGGGCTCTCTTTTGTAAAGAGACCCCAAACCATATCTCCAACTCCGTTGCAGCCACGGAAGCCGAAATATTTGGGGAATTCCAGCTTAGGCTAGGACCAGAGGTTCCTATCTCGAACTATGGGCGTTTGAAATTTATTCTCTGAAGAGCCATGAGAGAAAGGGAGAGTTTTGGTGATCTTGTGAAGGTTATTGTCAACACCTTCAAGGAAGATGCTGAGAAGATCCTGGTTCACATGAGATATCTCATGCAACTCTCAAAACCACCCTTTCAGCGTGCCAACAACCACACAAACGAGGCAGGAACCATCAATTCCAATGAGGACAAAGTTGAATCCACCAAGAAGTCCTAGAGACTCATCTCAGTGTTACATGCTCTGCACTCTTTCGCTCGGCTCATGGTTTACTTCAGTACTTTTTCTCCTTTAAACTCTATAGGTGTGTGAGGATAAAGGTTGGGAAGCCATTACTATGTGTAGACACTCTTTCTGGTCTCTTCTACGTATCTTTCTTTCTTTTTTGGTTCCAGGACCACTATCTGACTCCATGTCTTAGGAGTCAGAACCGACTATGTAATATGTTTTGTTTATTTAAGTAATAGAAAGGAGCATTTCTTACTGGCTAATATATATATATATATA
>LPNX010190899.1:66358-189048 GCA_001517045.1 Pseudotsuga menziesii
TCCTCGAACACTAATAAAACTCACAAACACAACCATTAAAATTGAAATGAATAGTAATATAAAAAAGCTTTCAATTTCAGATGAATAATGGAATAAAAAATATATAAACTATATATTTGTCTATAATGTCAGTAACCATTGTTTGAAGAATCATATGTGGTGCTTTTGGTCATCGATGACGCACTAATGTGTCTACTCAAATTCTCTACACCGGTGCGTCTATGCGAACTCTCCACACCGGTGTGTTTATCTAAATTAAACGCACAATTAAATTTTAAAATAAAGATTCCCACTTGCTAGATGACGTCACCAGTGTGTTTTCATTTGTTTTTCACACCATTGCATATCAATGGTTTATAGGCACCAATAACTATGAAAGCTTACTTGAACCGATGCTTTATATGTGTTTAAGCACCTCATTGTGTTCTAGTTGTTTAAATGTACTAGGTTATTTTGATCGAGTATAAGGACCGATGCATTACACAATTGAACACATTGGTGTGCTGATATCAATCAACTACATCGACAAAGATATTAAAAAATTAACTTTGTACGGTGTGTACGATATGACATATCACATCTGTGCATTTGTTATGTAAGAAAGCATCGATGCATATAATCAATATGCAAGCACCAGTACGGTGTTGAAATTCTATTATTTCCAGTGCTCATTTAGTTTGAATGCACCAGTGCAGATACTTTAAATTGTACAGCACCAGTGCGTTGTGTTATGTAACACACCGGTGCGCCTATATTGAACTAAACGCACCGATAAAAAAATCCACTAAAACATCCAACTGTTGAGTTTTTTTAGTTATAAAATATATTTGTTTTGACCTCCATTAAAACATTCGCTGCCATTGGTGGAGGTTGTAGCGGAGGTTTTTTTTTGCCAATATTGTAACACTAAAATCCTCTGCTACAGGATTTTTTCCTTGCAATGCGGGTAGATAAAACCTACTTGCAATAGTTTCTCCACCTATGCCTTAACGTTCACTGCCTTCCAAGGGTTAATCAGTCATAACTTTTATTGAATAAGTTTCACATTTTGATATGTCTTGATTTCATGTTCGACAAAATTTGGATCAATAGATGTCATTTCTTCATAAGTCCAAGCAAATATGTCACTATATTCTTTGAATATAGCAACACAAACTCAAATTTCCTTAGGGGAATAATCTGCTCCAATCAAGACATTCTGAATGACATTCAGACCTCCTATAAATATTAATTTTTATGGTCCTTGAAATGTTAGCCATGTTTCCTTATGCATAAATGTCATGTGTCACAAAGGAAATAACATACCATTCAACGTTTCCGAGTCCGATAATACCCCTATTATCAATCTCCATTTCTTTCATTTAAAGAAAAAAATGACCTTTGATGCATATCTTTCCAAGACTTATTTGTACCAGACATAGCTTCTAAAATGACTTCATCTAAAGGTAGAACCATATTTAAAAAATCCTGGGTGGAAGGAATATCGATATCCCATATGGGCAATGTCAACTGATCATATTCCTCCATTGACAAAAAAGAAATTTAATAAGGGTTTGTAGTGGTTGATTAAACAACTTGATAAGCATTTTCTACCACAAACAAAGGCATAGATGTTCCAATATATCCATTTTATTTTGTCGAAACAAAAGAATCTAGCACTACTCACTAATCTTCGAAATATGACATTATGAAATAACACGTTGTATTTGAAGGGATTGTGGTGATGGAAAAAATCACATATACATCAATGGAGGCAATATATGAAATAGGTGGAGGGAGATTAAAAGTTACCATCAGGGCAAGGTACATCAAAACATCCATATTATCATAAGCTCTCATGCAATTATACACTAATATAATATTAGGTATTATCAAGGTAGTTGTTTCAACTCTATGAAAAGATGATTGGTCTATTGTCACAATCTTTCCTTGGTGAGGGAAACAAATAACATGAAAGATGAAGGACACAACTACCATCGTGGCATAAGTTCAACATGTCCTTAGAGGAGGTTATAGTCTAAAGAAGAATCTACAACTTCAACCTCTACAAACACAATCTTGGCCCCTAGTTTAACAGGGAGTGTCGAGATAATCCCATGAGGTCTAAATAGATGCCCATAAAACCTTTTATCGTCATTGGTGATGGAACAACCTCATGATAGCTAATGGCTTTCCAACATGGAAAAGACATAACATAGGTGGAAGCTCCCTCCTCTACTGCGATCTGTAACATATTGGGCCCTCTAGTGGAAACGTAAATATGGAAAACAACATAATGGGGAAGGCAAGGATTGCAATTGTCCAAATGAAATGTTATAAGATGAGAATCTAAAGGACCGAAAGCAATAATATCTAATAACAAAGTATTGTGCTATGTGGATCGGCTTTGGAGAACTTCCAGGGTGGACATCATGCATGGAGCTATGGCCAAATATTCAACAATGTTGTATTTCTAGGTTGTCCAAGCATTAGGGTTATATGTCAATATCTTCAACACAACTTTTGGAAGGTGTGGCATTGTATCAACTATTAATTTATTTATAGGAATGGGGTTTGGAATATCAAATGTGTACATGTCTTTACCTTTAGATCCAAACTCATGTGCTTCTAATTACGAGCTTTGGTATGGACATTCACTTCTTGTTTACACATGTACACATTCACATTTGATGGGTTTCCCCCTCGCAGAAGGATTTGGTTGCCCCTTGTGGAGGTGCAGGGTTATGAGGAACTCCAACACCCATTTACTTGCCTCGAGAAGTAAATGTGTTCATTAAACTTGCAAGTTGTCAATGAGCATCTCATTATGCCAAGAATTATTGAGCTTCCTTTATCTTAAGGGAAAACTTATTCAAGTAGTCTTCCATATAAAGTTTAGATGAAAATTTGACCTTTTTCTTATCCTTCTTGCCCCCACCAGTGTTAACATTTTTTACATCATTCCCCCCATTGTCATTCTTTATATTCTTACCTTTCTTGTTTTCTCTAGATTGATAATTGCCCTTTAAGCTAGTTGTCTACATTAAGAGAACTTTAAAGGATTGAGTGGGAGCGAGGTGTTGGTAATAGCTTGTGCAACTATAGGAACATTAAAGTTTAAAGATATATGTCCCATTTGACTTGATAATTGATTAGTCGTGACATTTTCTAGTGAACCATTCATGCCATTGACATGTGTTCTAAGTCTAGGTTTAGTTGGATATGTGTATTCTCTTAGTGCCATGGGGAAAAATTCATAAATCATTCTAGACTAGGAATACACCAGGTCCAATAGTTGGGCCTGATTATAGTTTGTTCTGTAGTCATGACCCCTAACTATGTAATGTCTTTCACAATGCATGGAAACAACAACTTTATGAACCAATATACAAATAATTAATCAGGGATATGAGCATTTATCAGCTAACGTCCCCTCCACCACCAGTAAATGTGATAAAAATGTGGGTGGATTTATCCTACAGGAATGAGGTCAAGAATTCAGTCCATGTATCATAGCAGACATGTATATGGAAATGATTTAGAAATGGCATTACCAATGCATCAAAATTATGAAATGAGGCTCTTGGAATCACGATACAGTTAAGGTTCTATGGAAAATCCTAAGCCTAATGCTGTCATCCATTAATGAGTTTGAAGAACACCAAAAATGAAGTGTCATTTCATGAGTGGTTGAGTCTTCTCCACATTTCCCTTCAAAATCAGGGATGATTAAAGGCAACTTGGTCAGGAAAAGGGTTATATGTGGTTATGCATTATTAGATCATTCACTAGCTTCATCAGATCTGGAAAATTCAAAGTTGCAAGAAACAACAATTTTGTTTGAGCAAACAAAATCTAACTCCCAAGAGAGTATCATGACAATTAATTATTGTTGACAAAAGAAATACATGGACTATAGCCATTACCAGGCATGAAAGGAGAATTCATTTGGGCACCGAGGTTTTGAGCAAAACCGATTGATATATGGACATATGTTAATTAGAAGGTCTTGCTCATCATGCCTCCCATTCTGATAAAGGGTGTGCTTCCTTGAGGCAAAATAAAGCTAGGGACAATACTACATATAGATGGAATTGATGTGGGAATATGTCCTCCTCCAAATGAAAAGCATTAAAGGGGATATAAGAATTCCTATCAACATGTTAAGATTGGGGAAAGTAAGAAGGCTACTAATAGTTACATGAGGCATCTTAGTGGAAGACATCCTAAAAGAGAAAGGATTACTACCTTGAGAGGAAATTGTCAAGGTTCTAACTCCACTACTAGGAGTTATAATGAAAGGGAAAGACCCTCTATGAGATACTTTAAAAGTAGATGGGAACATACTAGTATATAGGATTCCTGAAACTACTAAACTAACTCCTAAAATAGGAGCGCCAGAAGTAGGGGTATGGGTGCCCCGATCTCTTGAACTTCCACTAGTGTTGCTCATATTAGACAATTAATGAAGGGGATTCAAGTGTCTAATGCTATGCTAATTGTCCAAGTTACAATTGTGAATGAATGATGGGCTATTAGATTAGGTGAGGGGTGGTTTGAAATCTACAACAGTGATCCAAAATGGATTTGAATGAGAATGGTACTTGCAAATACATTCAACAATTAAATGTATGAAAGATAATGTAGAAAACATTGTGGAATAAAAAAGACATATGAAAATGAATGAGACTAATGTGCGAGGAAAGGTAGATTAAATTAAAACAAAATCAAGAGAGAAAAGAGAGAGAGAGGGAATGGCAAATGAAAGGCCATGGTTGTTGGCATATTCACTTGCTAAGGGTATTTGGTCGAAGGGAGCAGAAGACACACAAAGCCATGAGCTCCAATGAACCCACCTTGTAATCCACACATTGTTGAAATAAAAGATTGAGCAACCATTAAAGGTTAGTTTTCCCGATTTCGGTTTCCAAGGTAAAATATTGTGTTCATTGTGTGGTTGATACTATATGCTTTATAGATTGCTCCTACTTCATTGTTAATTATTGTCAGTGAATGTGACAGTGTGAATGAGGGAAATATGAAATTAGAATTGTAGATTTATTGAATTGTTGGTTATTCTTGTGCAAAGGAGGTCCCAACAACTCTTTTCCTCCCACCGTCGGATGTTACTCCAAGCCCAGAGATCAAAGACTGAGATCTAAGAGTTGTTACATCAATGTAAGAAGTTCCCAAAATAGTTTTAATGGCTGTTGGGCATTTCCCCTCTTTCCTTAGGCGTTTTCTTATTGCTTTGGGCATTCTCTCTGTTGTTGGGCAATTTTATACATTGCCTGGATATTTTTAATGGATGTTAACTGCTTTTAATCAAAACTTGACAAATTCTCTTTACCTAAGACATTTTTCTCATTACCGAAATGTTTTTTCTTTAATGCCTAAATGAATTTAAGAGTGCTTGGGGTGAATTTAGCAATGCATGGGTGAATTTACTTTGCCTAAAGTGAATTTCAATTGTATAGGGTGCTTTTATCTGATGTTGGGAATTTTTGCACTGAGAGGATCAAGGTTCTCTACAACTCAGTTTGGGGGAGATGTTGTCACATAACATGGCGTTATGTTACCAAAAATAAAAAGTAATGAAAAAAATTCATGTTGAATCATGAAATAAAAAAATTAAAACCAAATGAAGAATAATTAAATAAATCCATGCCATCTCATAAAATAAAATTAAAAATTAAAACCAGTAGAGATCCATCTTAAACCGAGATCTATCAAGCACCAAGAGAGATGAAATTTTTGGAGCTGTAATTTTCTAGGATGTGTATAAAAATTAAGTTAAAAAAAATAAACCTCAAGAAATCAGATCCTTCTCGGTGCTTGATAGATATGAGTTCAAGATAATTCTATGTTGGTTTGATCTTACTTGGCATGTTCTCTCACTCCTGTGATGTTATTAACTATTGCATGTATGCTTTAATTATTGGTGGGTGCTTTTATAATTGTTGGTAAGCGCCTTAATGATTACCCAAATTATATAGTGAGTGTTGGGTTCAATTCACCTCATTGCTACCTTGATCTCTCAATCACTCAGTCTGTATTCACTTATTGACTGGCTCAATGAAATATTGTCTTAGTAGTTGGTGTATTGAATAATTGTCATATCCCTTCATGTGTTGGATGTGTAGTGGAATTGTGCTTCTATAATGAACATGCAACATAGGGGGAACTGGTGCATCGAAAATACAAGGAAATATTGCTCTTATCCTTAGTCATGTAGCATGTAAAAAAATTATTATTGCAATAATATTTAATATGGTGATTGAAGGCATTGAGAGTTAGTGGTTTGTTTAATGAAAAACACTATTGTTTAATGCAGTGCATTTAAAGTTGGAGTTGGGCCTAGGTTTTGGATTTATCAACAACCATTTTGTTCGATGACGATTACTTCATTTTGTACCTACATTGAAACTATCGCAATATGAATCATTCCAACATACATTGTTAGTTGAGTACTACAGTCATGAACATGAATAATAGCTTCTCTTTGTATTATCATTGGCTTGGAAATAAAGCTATTCAATTAACCCTGAATCCACTCATAGAACCACAACATGCTTTAGCTTTATACTCTTGTTAGCTTGAGTTTAGTTGGATATCATAGTGAGGAGCTACACCGATTATCGAGTCCTAAGTGATAGATTGTTTGGCATAGTCTTGATTTTTTTAATTGAAATGATCAATACTTGCACTATAGCTTATCGTTGAGTGCATGCTACACTGAGATTGATCCTTTAAGCCATTATGAAGGATAGATATTTATATCAATACAAGAACATAGACCATAGTTTCTATTCCATGCCATATCCATGTTGGTGAAATGAGTGGGCTATAAGCCTCTCATTTACAGATCACATGGTCAAAATAGTAACATCCTTGGTTGTAACGTAGCTTCTGGAACTTTGAAAGGAACATTGTAGACCTTGGCATTGGTAAGACAAACAAAGAGAGGTTGGAAGACCTAAAGGCCAACGATGTTGGACTTCAAGAAGAGGATGAGTGCTTGAAGAAGTAGGTCCAAATGTTCAACAAGAGGATGGAAGAGATGGATAGGCAACTTGAGACCTCTTCCAAACAATTGTCATTTCTAAAGAAGAGGTTTGAAGAATGCCAAGACACACTCATTACAGTCATGAAAGATTAGGACGAACATATAATGGAGCTTGTACAACTTGGTGAGAAGGTCATTTAGTTTTATAACTTGTAAGAAGATAGCGCTACTAAGATGATGACACAACTACAAAAGAGTTGGAAAAGAAGGAGGAGACCTTGACAATGCTCCAAGAAACTGCCCAAGAGCACTTGGGAGTAAATCCACCAACCATTGCCACTACCATAGCCAACACCATGACTAAGACACCCTTGGTAATTTCACCTTATGGAAACATTTCTCAAGAACATCTTGGTGAATCTAGAAAGCATACTAGAGGCATCAGTTCAAAATTTTAAGGAAAATGGGATACCATGGACAAGGACTAGGAAAGAGAAGGAAAGGTATGTTAAGCCCCATTGCAGTTACATCATGGACTAATCACAAAGGCCTGGGCTTTGATGGCATATTGGAAAATGATATGCCCATGAAGACCATTTTTGTGAAGGTGCAAGATATGAAAGAGTTGGCCATCTTATCATAAGAAAGAGTAGCAAATGAAGGTAGTAGCTCACTACCTCCTCAACCTTCTTGTGATATATTGAATAAGAGTAGCGATGAGAAGAGATTGAAGACTCAACCTACACTAGCACTAAGAAGAGTTAGCGAGTCAATCAACCATATGAAGAATAAAAAGAACAAGAGGTATGCACAAGGAAATACATCACTTGATTGTCATTACTGCAAGAAGAATGGCCATAGTCTCTCCGGCTATTAATACTAAGAAGCATGTTTATTTTGTGGGAAGAAAGGCTATCTGGAGACAACTTGTTGGGAGAAGCAAGATGCATTCCACAATCCAATTTAATTTCAGAGGAAGAATGACAAGAAGACTTCCCCTAACCGACAACATTCTCAGAGGCACCAAAAGAACGAGACTATCTCAAGCAATCCATATAGCAGGTTGATAACTTTTGTCACCATTGCAATTTGAGTGGTCATTGGGAAGCAAAGTGCTGGTGACTTCATCCAAAGTTTCATTCTAAAATTTTCACAACCAATAGAAGTGTGTGGAGAATGAATATCGAAGAAGATAAACAGATACTTGCATCTCCAGGCCAATGAGTTGAAGTTGTCCAATGAGAGATAGCCACACAAAAAGACAACAAAAATAATAAGTTGGAAAACGAATGGATGCCAAGGCTAGCCATGTTCCAATTGTTGTTTTCAATTTTGCATAAGAATAATCCATTATGGAAGTGTTTCTCCTACAACTGCTTCCCAAAAAAAATTACATTTTAGGGTCCCTCCTTATGTTTTGATTATTAAGCTTCCTTAAACAATTTTTTCTTTCTTAGAGAGTTCATCTTAACACTTGTTTTTTCCCAGAAGTTGAGCAAGAAAGTTTTTTTTGGCTAAGTTAAAACTCAGGTTTTTCTTTCGATGTATCAAAGGAACTTGGTCAGTTTTGCCGATATATCGGAATAACTCAGCCAGTTTTACCGACGTATCGAAAGAGCTCAGCTAGTTTTGCAAACATATTGGAAGAACTCGGCTAGTTTTGCCGACATGGTCAGCTAGATCCAAAGGAGTTTTCGTGATGTGTCATTTTGGCAGAACTCAGCCAGTGTTGCTGATGTATCGGAAAAACTCACCAACATTTGCTGACATGTTAAATCCATTGAAATTTTTTTATGAGTTTTCACCGACACTGTCGCAAAAACTCGCATTTCATTGTTGATGCTATCAAAAAACCTTAGAGAAAACTGCCGACATGTATCGGCATTACGCGACAAGTTTTCGAGTTTTGGCACCAAACGACGTTTTGAACCCACCGCATTAAAACTTTCCAACAACCGTATTAATGACGGTTTTATCGATTTTCATATATATATATATACGGGTTGTTGTTATTGATTTTATACAATAGACACCATTTTGAAGAGCATCCAATCGCCAAAGGACATCTGGAGCTTGTACTCAGCCCAACACTGTGTTCACTTCTTGACAGGTAGGTGCGTGAATTTGTACTTTTGTCGTTTTGTTCTTTTAGAGATTTAAAAGCGATATGTATATGTGCTCGAGGTTTAGGGTTTTAGCGGGTTTTTACCGTGGTTAGCTCTTCCCCTCTCTTGTTTGCAACCCTTTTCCTGATAGAAGAGTATCCATAGCCCTTAGGGTATTTTTGTTATAGTAAGCATATGGCTAGAGTCACCTAGAGAGTGTTTTGAAGAGCTCATCAGCCTCACGACCGCTTTTGTTCCCTAGAATGCGATCCCGAGAGGGTGTAGAGGTTTTTCACGAACTTTCCAACCTGCTAGTCTATCCTTCGTGGAGTTTTTCTCAGTTTTATCGCATAGTTTGGGTTTTTATTCAAGCTGGTGTTATAATTATTTTAAGCCTCGGGGGATTCAACACTAAGGTCACAATAGGCCAGATGCTCCGTGGCCCGTGTGTTTCCCAAGTCGAGCATGTCAAGGGATAAGTGTCCGGTAAAAAGGGAACTCATGAAGGGTTTAGACTCTGAGTTGTGCTACACTTCAGAGACTTGGGATTTTTTCTCCTCGACCTATGTATACGTGAGGGTGCATTGCCTGCGAACCTTCCTAGGGTCGACGCCATTCTGTAGAAGTATTTCCAGGGTCTTGGGCGTAAACTAGAGATTTACAATGCCTCAAAGATTCCTCGGTTTTCAGGTTTAAGCCATTGTTGTGTTTCACTAAGTTGTTCTTTTACCTTTGAGGCAAGTAGTCGGTAGAAACCTCGATACCTCAACGATTTTGAGCTTAATAAACAAAAGCTTGGAAGTAAAACTTGTGAACTCCTTGGACTTGGGTAAAATCAATTAACATTTATGCATGAAAGAACGAACAGTAAAATGTTATGCTTTTTGTGTGTTTTGACCTATTATTATTGTTTAGGAACACGAAAGAGGACATATGATAACAACAAGGTGTAACTCACACAGTGGCATATACACATGGGCTAATAAGTTTTCATTTAAACTTTGTAAGCACACACCCTTGTCACAAGCATAAAATGACTAAGCAACTTCTAAGGAATTACCTCTCTACACCTCACAAAACTGTTTCTGAATGGCCAACAATAGAATGGTAAATATAGCTCTGTTCTCTATTATCACATTAGACATTGATCGCACTCTCCTTTTTTAAAAGAAAAGTGATTCATATACTTAACAACTTTGTCTCTCATTCTGAGTTATTTCATTTTTGATACAAAATGCATGTTGTTTTAAGTTATTTGAGATGACCACGGTATTACTAAGACATCTCTCACCATGCTCATGTCACAGTTTCGACTCTCACCAAGAAGTATTACCTCCCGAAGCACAATTTGGAAATGATAAACTCACACCATGCCTAAAAAGAGTGACAAGAAGAAAGCTAAGGCCAATGAGGTCAATTCAGATGTGGAGATCATCTCCAGGACCAAGGTCAAGTTTGAGGACACTAAGGCTATTACAGGAGCTGACCAAGAGTTCAAATGGGGGGAGATATATCAGATGATTAGAGACCAGAATGTCCCTGATGCTGGTATAGAAGAAATTTCCTTGTATCAAAACATAAAAAACTCGGGCATTACTAAGGCAACTACACACCCAGAGTTGTTCCTATGCGCGGAGGTTATCGACTAGATTTTACCCCAAATGAACCCTTCCATAATGATTATTTCTAATATAGAGGGGGAATCTTTTGGTTCTTTTACTCTAGCCTCCATAACCTTAGCCTACAAGCTACCCCCTCCACAGGTTATGATGACTGGTGAGTGGGTCAAAAAAGTAGATTGGATATTTTGGCGTGTGCAAAGAAGATGATGTTAACAGGAAGACAGTTGTGGCAAAAGGCAACCAGTGAATACGAGTATGCAAGCTTACGATCCCTTTTTTAGGATCATAGCTTTGATGTTGAATAGGATTTTTTGCCGGGAAAATGGAAAACTGTATAAATTAAGTTGGATCCCGCTAATATACTATGTGGCCTTTTAATGCACAATTTTCAACTCGGCAGAGTAGCTTGTCATCCTGTGTAGTTGCCACACAGGGAGAGATAAATCGTAAAAGGGAAGAATTTTACATGGCATCCTACCTGATTGACTGTATTCTGTGTAGACACTCGTTCCCCAATCTCGGGTGCACTTGGACACACACCGAGACCCCTGTATATGTTGCTTATTAGATTCTCTAGGTGCATAGGTATGCAAGTTTCTACAAGCTTATATGTGAATAGTTTTTTATGCCCCTGTATGAGCTGATCTTCCTCAAAGAGCCAAATTGCTTGTCGAATAACACCATGGATGTTATTTGCGGATATGGGGATTACTTTTTCTCTCAGGAAGGAACATACCCGAGGATGTATGGAGGCTCCAAAGCCCCGTCGTTGCTTCTCAAATACGCCATGGACTATGTAGTCCATAAAGAAGCAGTCAAGCAATTGTTCATAAATGGAGTAGGTAACTTCCTATTTGACATGAAAAAGGCAACATTCCGGCCACTACCCTTTTGCATAGGAAGTTACAAATTCAATAAAGTCAAGGGTGCCTCCAAGTTTGTAAAAGATTTGGAAATTTTTCACTTTATGGAGAAGAGTTTCCATAGAAATGACAGTAGAGGAAAAGTTGTTGAACATTGTGTGGTAGTTGGGATACACTATGAATACACAGATCACTTTGATAACGATGAAGAGGTGTACAGAGCAACCAACAACATGACTAAGATGAGCAAGCGGCTCACCAAGAAAAGTGGCACCAACAGCAGTGCAACAGAGAGGAAGATGTAGAAGCAAAAAGAAGAGGCCTTAAAGTTACAACAAGCCGAGGCAAAAAGAAAACGGAAGGAAGAGGCTGAAAATAAGCAAACAGAAGAGGCTCAGAAGCAGAAGCAAGTGGAAGAGGCTCAGAAACAGAAAGAAGAAGAAGACATATTAAGGAAAGAAGAGGTAGAGAAAAGACTAAAGGAAGCTAAGGAACCGACTGAAGAATTAAGAAAAAAGGAGGAAGAGGATAAGCTAAGGGAAGAATTAGACCAAGAAACTACTTAGAATGACCCAATAGATCCTCTTGCTTCATCAAGTGGCATAATTACAGGTGGCCATATTTCCTTTGCAGAACTTTTTCTCACTCCTTTCACTCCGTCTAAGCAGCACGCTGTGGCGTGCTTAGATACGATTTTTTTTATAAGACAAGAAAGACTATCACCAGAAGGTTTGAGAAAAGGTTAAAAGTAGGATCACAGGCTAATGTGGTTACGGTGATCGAAAATACTGTCATGGAGGGTACTCATAAAGACCCTAAGTTCATGGCCTCGGTGAATGTAGCAACTGCACAAGCCAATGCTGAAAATGTTGATCGTTTAATGGAAAATGTAGAGCACCAAATGGAAAAAATGCTCAAACTAAAAGACACTTTGGTCAAGACAAGAGGCGAAGGCATATAACAAAAAATAAAGCACGAGGCTACTCTCTCGAAAAAGGAAAGACTCCAAAGGGAATATCAAACTTTGGAGGCAGAAAAGGATGCCTTGGAGGTGCAGGCGATGATTATGGAGGGAGAGAAGAAATATTTTGAAGCTAAGATCTCGAAGCTGGAATCAAGAGAGTCCGCAACAAACCAACAGATGGAAGATTGAGAACCCAAGTAGAAGAGATGGTGGCACAAAAGGGATCTCTTGAAACTTAGCCTAAGGTAGCCAATGAAAAGCAGCTGGAAATCACTCCATTTCATGACCAAGCCTGCAAAATCCGGAGAAAAATACACCAAGTTCAAATAAATCTCTCAGGTGAAATTTATAAGGTAAAGATGACAAAAACAAGATTAAATGAGATCGTAGCAGCATCACTTAATTTCAGAAGAAGACTAATAAAAGTCACTGAAAAGGTTCGAATCTAGTTGACCTGGGTAGAGGCCAACTCGACATTTCTTGAACATTTTCCGTAGAAGACAGTCGGAGGCCTAAAAATAGAGATGGCACTCCTGGAGTTTTGCAGAAAAGCTTCTGTAAGATTGAACAATGAAATTGAAAAGACCCTGGAAAAATGTATGGAGTTCTATAAAAAGATGTGCCAAGTTCATGATAGATGCTAGCTTTCTTCGATTGCAAATATCAATGACTTCCCAAACAAAGACCAACATGTGGCGTATCTATAGGATAGATTACACGAGGATGAACAATACATCTAGAAAATGGAATTATCAATGAAGAAGATGTTAGAACTTAGGTTGCACAAACTTATGTCAACAATTATATCTTGGAAGACTTATATAGAACCACTCCAAAAAGGGTGACACACGTGGAAACCTAGCTGGTCATACACAAAGTGACTATGCAAATGCTAGAACTGATAAATTACCGTACTATTGCTGAATAAGCCAATGCATGGGGGGAATATATTTCAAGTTTGGTTGGGCCTACTTAAGAACTTTTGTCTTTTTATGTATTTTGTCATTTTTGTCATTTTCTAGTGCAAAGCACTACAAGACGAAATTTTGGAATTCATAAGGTCAGGGAAGTCGATGAGTCATTGTAATTGTATTATAAATAGAGGTAGAGGGTAGAATAGAAGGGATTTTCACTGGCACAAGAAGGCTAGATTATCAATAAGAAGAATTGATTTTTCCATTAATAAAGAAGGACATATTTGCTGGGAAAGGACTGGACAGACTTTTGCATGGATTGTGTGGAATTTCAAATGTGGAATTACTTCTATTTAGTTTCCATACAACTGTGAGATCGTTCTAACTTTTATGAATTATTTCTTTAATGATGAATTGTTTTGCTTTCTGCATAAAATTCTATGCATAAATCGAGTAATGAATACTTTATTATTTCAAAGCTATCTTTGATAATATTTCTGTGGAGTAAACTACTTAACCGACCATTTGCATCGATCGGACGACCTGGCTCGCGTGAGTGGTCACATCCGACGTTGCCGGTCGTCCGATCGGTGCAAATGGTCGGGTAAATAGGTCAATCTATATTTCTGTTGTAACTATGTGTATGGAATTGGAACAGTTATCTGCGAGGTTCATTATGAATAGCTACATTACATTGCTCTATTTCTTTTAAATTTTCTCCCTATGGGGATAGAATAGATCAGACTAGAATAAATTATAATATAATAGATTTGCTTATATTTAGATTTATAGAAGTGATTGAGGAGGAAGAATGATAAGACGGGAGGTAAGAACCTACGCATCAGTAGTTAGGTTCTTGTTCATCAGTCACCTACATTTAGCTTAGGCATCACCATTTCATTCATTTAAGGAAAATTACATAAACAGTGGATCGAGCCGTAACCAATAAAGACTTAAACAACTTTATACCTACGGTAGTCGGACCGTTAATTGGACGGGTTCCCCATACCAAACGGTGGATGATCTAGTTGGGATCGATTACTGGGGAGAATCCCTACTGTCGGTACCTGGGAATTTTGCTAGGCATCAACAGGAAGATGTGCCAAATATTGGTGCATGAAGGTAAATGACCTTTGTGGTTCCTTGGAACTCCATGACAATGGACGAAGCAACCATGGTTGAGTGTGTTTGGTTGTTTGGTGAATAGTTGATTGCATTCCTTAGAGTTGCATGGAGAAACAATTATGATAATGCTAGAGAATGTTGGGTTTGGCATTCATTGTTTGTGATTGAATGTTGGGTAAGATCACCACCATAGTTTGTGATGATTATCATTTGCAGCCAAGCATGTGCAGAAGTTGGCACTATTTTGGGCATTAAAAAGTATTATGATTTCACACTAAGGAGGTATTCAATCAATGTTGTTATAAAGGTAGAGTGCTAGTTTACATGTACAAGCAGCAAAGAATTGCTTCCATGTTGAGAAGTAACTCATCCTAAGAGCAAAGAGCTGGCCTCACTTGTTCTTGTATATTTGTTTCAAGATCACAGAGTTCTTGTGTATATGTGGTGGGATCATAGTTTTCTTGTAGATTGTTGGATCACAAAAATATTTCTTGGAGGACACAAAACAAGTAAAAACCATCATTCAAGTCCAAGAGGGAGATGGGAATGGATGTTGAGTTTATAGTTCATATCAGGTGATTGCATAGAGCTAAGAGTCAATGAGTAGAATTCTACGATGAGAACAAACAAGCCAAAACAAAGAGCCAAAGCCATAGCCAGGACCATAGCCACAAGCCAAAGCTGGAGCCAAAGCCAGAGTTAGAGCCCTTATTCCAAAGGAATAGATAGAATGCACATTGATCAAGTTTGGTTTCCTTAACCTTTTGGAGACCAAAATCCTTTCAATGGGGAGGTGTGAGGTGTGATCCGAAATGGATATGAACGAGAATGGTGTAAACCTAGGTGCCATCAAATATAGTCGACAATTAAATGTATGAAATACAATGTGGAATAAACATTGTAGAATAAAAAAAAGAAAAATGAAAATGAAAGAGACAAATGTTAGAGGAAAAATATAATAAATGAAAACAAGAAAACATGACTAGGAGAGAAAAGATAGAGAGGGAATGGAAAATCATATGACATGGATGTTGGCCTTCCCATTATCCCCATCTCTCATGTATCTCATTGTATTTTCACTCTCTAAAGGTCTTTGGTTGGAGGAAGGAAAAGACAAATGGACCCACGAGCTTTAGTGAAGCTGCCTTGTAATATGCACATTGTCAAAATAAAATATTGAGCAACCATTGAAGGTTGCTTTTCCCAATTTGGGCTTCCATGGTAAAAAAAATTGTGTCCAATATGTGATTGATATTATGTGCTTAATGGATTCCTCCTACTTTGCTGTTAATTATTGCAAGTGAATGTGAAAGAGTGAATGAGGGAAATATGAAATCAAAATTGTATATTTGTTGCATTGTTGGTTATTCTTATGCAATGGAGGTTCCAGCAACTCTTCTCCTCCCATCGTCAGATGTTACTCCAAGACCACAGATCAACGTCTGATACCTTAGAGCTATTGCATCAATGTAAGAAGTTTCCAAGGTTGTTTTAGTAATTGTTGGGCATTTTTTCTCTTTCCATGGGTGTTTTCTTATTGCCCAATGCATTCTCTCCATTGTTGGGCAATTTTATATGTTGCCTATATGTTGGGTGATTTTAATCACCACTAGATTAATTCTGTTTTCCTAAGACATTTATCTCATTGTTGAAATTCTCTCTTCAATGTTTAAATGAATTTAAGAGTGCTTGGTGAATTTAGATATGCCTGGCTGAATTTGCTTTACCTGAGGTGACTTTGAATTATTTGGGGCATTTTTATTTGGTGTTGGGTGTTTCTTACTCTTACTATGCATGTTCTTTCACACATGTGATGTTGTTACTATTGGGTGGATGTTTTCATTATTCTTAGGTGAATTGTTGGTAAGCATATTAATAATTACCAAGACTTTATACCAAGTGTTGGGTTTGATTCACCTCGTTGTTGTTGGGATTATTATTAATCCTCCCTTTAACCACATAGTCTAATTCTCTATTTACCTAGCTTAAGAGGTCTTCATCACACCACTAATGCATGGGGGACACACCTAGGGGACATATGCCACTTATTGCACTTGATTGCATGATTTTAGGAGCCCTAGGGACCAATCCCTATAATTTAGGAACCCACTCTGAGTGACATTAGGAACCCACTCTAAGTGACACCAGCAGTCTCCTTCAGTGGACCTTGGTAGGTAAGAAATTATGTTCAATTATTCTCCAATCACTATCAGTTATATCACAATCAGTTAGCCTAGTGTCAGTTTGCATGATTGAAGGAAGTGTGGACACCTTTTCTCACCTACCCTCATCAATTAACTGATTGCAGACTAAGTTAGTAATATGAAGTTGCATTAATGAACTCCAGTGGTTATTTTTCTACACTGAATTAGCTCTGGAGTCAATATGAGTTGGTAGATTCGAATCCTATCTTTAACATTTGAATTCTCCTATATGTACAACCAGTGTATTCCATATTTTTTACTAATTCATGAATATAATCATATTATTCAAATTTTGTCCCATGTGTGCGCAATTTTATCATGATTAATTGAATAGTCTATGAAAAGTTCTTCTCTCTCTTATGCAACATTCTCTTCCATTTGAATTCATGCAGGATGACGATCCTATGCTTCACATAATTTAACATGGTATTAGAGCGGGTATCCATGCATGCCTCAAACCTCACAAACTTCCCTACTCGCACCAAAAGTAGTTGAGTTTCCACATAATTCCTGGAATAATTGCATTGCTCCCTCTGGATTCGCCCAAAGAAGTTTGTCCAGGTGTGATGGACTCATAAAAAGTGCACATCTCGAAGTGAAGGGTGTTTGACCTAACACAAATTCGAATTTAGTTGTTTTGTAGGTACATTCAAAGAAGTTCTTAAGATTTGTTGATCAATACAACTGTGAAATGGAGAATTCAACGTCTCTAACTCCTAGCATCCTTACTCCTTTCAATTACCTTGAATGGAGAGAAGACATGTAGATTGCCTTGTGCAACAAAGGTCTGTACAGGATGACAATGGCAGAGAGGTAGAACCCCAATAGTATATTGAAAAATCGAAGCATCTAAACAGGCTTGAAGAATCCTTCAGCTTCATGTGCATCCACATATCCAGGGAGTTGTTGTTCCACCTTAAGGGACTCAAAACTCCGAAAGAAGTATGGGATAAGCTTAAATCCTTGTTTGGAAAACAGGATGAGTTGAGGGGCCATATCCTGGAGAATGAGTTGATAGCACTACATTCCAGTAACTTCGAAACTATACAATAGTTCTTTGCTAAATTCAATAATTGGTCATGCAATGCAAGTAATGCGAGATTGAGAATAAGGAAGAGCAATTGGTGCTCTCCATACTGAGCATACTTGGCTCGAAATTCTTAGTGTTTGTCTCTACTTTTCACTTTAGGAGACTGATTACTCCTAATTGGGAAATGACATCCATTGATGCCTTCACAGAGTCTCTAATCCAATTAGAACAAGATAAGCTAAAATAGATGGGAGCTCTCAAAGCCTCTCCCAATCAAGCTCTCTTAGCCGGTGAAACAAGGAATGCACAAGAAATAATGAAGCAAAAAAGTAAATAGAAAAGAAACACTAAAATTGAACCTAAAGATAATTTTGATCCATCAGATGAAGCCTTGGGCTCTATGAAGGAGAAACATCAAAGGTCTGATAAGGGAAAATGATATTACTATAAGAAAGGAAACCATAAAGAGAAGTATTGTATGAAGAAGACCATTGATCAAATGGCAAAACTCCTTGAGCAACACAATATTTCCCTCCCTGAAGGCGCAAGGAAGACTAAAGATCATGATGAGAGATTCCATGCACTAAAGGCTAGTTGTTTAAAATCACATGCCTTCCTCATTGATTTAGAAGCCTCCAATCATATGGTTGCATCTAGAGAATCATTCTCTTCATTACAACTTACTGATGGTCCGAGTATTCACATGGGTTATGACACCCAAATTCGAGCTAAAGGAAAGGGTTCTATCAAGTTAAAACATGGAATGTTCAAAGATGTACTCTATGTGCCCTCCTTAGCTGCAAATTTGTTATCTGTATACCAGATGACACATACCGGCCCAACAAAGTGAGTTTTATTTGGTCTCGACTCAGTGGAGATCTTAGTTATCTCCACTGGGAATATTATAGCAAAGGGTGTTGCAAACCATGCCTCAAAGGAATATGAATTCTCACACTTTTTGCCATACTCAGATCTAACACAATTTTAGTTTCCATTCAAAAGGGGATGTAAAACCATTCTATCTACTCCTTTTACATATGATAATGTTTCCATTAGTGTCTCAGATCCATAATTTGAAGCAAAGGGCTCAGTTGATGAAATTAAAGATGAAGTTCATAGTGATCCATATCCAAATCCAGTCCTTACTCCCAATCCTAGGCCTAAATGGGCACAAAAGGTTATTGAGGCACCTAGGAACATGAATGGAGATCCATCTGACACGAGGAGAACAAGATCCTAGTTTTAGAAATAGAACCTTGTGCTATGTCAAGCAAGTTCACTTCTTTCAAATAGGTGCAACAAGCTCCCATTGAGGTGCTACATGATGGTAAGGACTGATTAACAACCCTACTCACAGAAGAACAAAGTGGATCATATCACTCTTCCTCCAGAAAGAAGAGACAAAGGCAACATTCCTTCTCTTGTATATCAACAAATTGGAAGAAGATGGAAAAGTTCACATGCACAATCCCAGGATACTAGTGCACACAAGAACCATCATTATGCATTACTGCTCCATAGAGATGCAAATTGCAGTAATATTTTCAGAAGTTTTTGCTCAAGAATAATTTTTTTCTCTTAAGTATGGAAGCTTGATCATGATTCTACTTGCTTATTTTGAGGTGGGGGGGGTGTCCCATGAAGTTTTTCCCATTTCCTTGATTTTTAGCAGTTATTATTTTGCATTTAGATTGTATGGGTGACATTTGGTCTTACTTTCTAGGACCTAGGTTGTCCAAGTCAGGATTAAGTGGGGGGGGGGGGGGTTGGGATTATTATTGATCCTCCCTTTGACCACAAAGTCTAATTGTCTATTTTCCTAGCTTGGGAGGTATTCATCACACCACTAGTGCATGAGGGACACACCTAGAGGACATATGCCACTTATTGCACCTAATTGCATGCGTTTAGGAGCTCCAGGGACCAATCCCTATAATTTAGGAACCCACTTTGAGTGCCACCAACAATCTCCTTCAGTGGACCTTGGTAGGTAAGCAATTATGTTAAGTTATGTTATAGTTACTATCAGTTAGCCTAGCGCCAGTTTGCATAATTGAAGGGAGTGTGGGAGCCTTTTCTTGCCTACCCTCATCAGTTATTTGATTGTAGACTAAGTTAGTTATCCAGAGATGCATTAGTGAGCTCCAGTGTTGATTTTTCCACACTGAGTTAGCTCCGGAGTCATTCTGAGTTGGTAGATTCGAATCCTATCTTTAGCATTCGAATTATCCTATATGTACAACCAGTGTATTCCATGTTTTTTATTGATTCATGAATATAATCATATTATTCCAATTGTGTCCCATGTGTGTGCAATTTTGTCATGATTAATTGAATAGTCTATGCAAAATTATTCTCTATCTTCTGCATCATTCTCTTCCATTTGAATTCATGCAGGCTGATGATCCTACGCTTCACATAATTTAACAATTGCTACCTTGCTCTCTCAATTAATTGGATTGTATTCACTTGTTGGACTAGTTACTCATTTGCTCAATTAATTATTGCCTTGGTAGTTGGTGTATTAAATAATTGTCATCTCCCTTCTTGTGTTGGATGGTGTAATGGAATTGTACTTTAATTATGAACACAAAATATATAGGGAATTTGTGCATCAAAAAGACAAGGAAGTGTTGTTCTCATCCTTGATCATGTAGCATACAAAAAATAATTCTTGCACCAATATTTAATATGGTCATTGAAGGCACTTAGAGTTAGTAGATTGTTTATTGAAAAAACTATTGTGTAGTGTGGTGCATTTAAAGTTGGAATTGGGCCTAGGTTTTAGCTTTATCAACAACCATTTGGTTTGACATCGATCGCTTCATTTTGTACCTTTGGACACTGTCACAATATGATTGTTCCAACATACATAGTTAGTTGAGTATTACAGTCATAAACCTGAATAATAGATTTTCTTTTTATTAGCATTGACATGGAAATAGAGCTTTGCAATTGGCCCCAAATCCACTAACAGAACCACAACAATGCTTTATCTTTATAACTCTTATTAGCTTGGGTTCAGTTGAATCTCAAAGTGAGGAGGAGTTGCACTTATTACTAAGTCCTTAGTGCTAGATTGTTTGGCATAGTATTGATTTTTGTTTAATTGAACTGACCAATATTTGCATTGTAGCCAATTATTGAGTGCAGGATACGCTAAGATTGATCCTTGAAGCTATTTTAAAGAACAGAGCTCTATATAAATACAAGAAGAGAGACCAAATTTTTTATTCTACATCGTTTCGTGTTGGTGAAATGAGTGGGCTATAAGCCTCTCATTTACGGATCAAATAACTGTTAGATCTCTTAGTTCCTTGATCTTAATAGGACTGAGATATTCTTGGAGAGGAGGGGATGATATCCTTTCAAGTATAGATATGTGACCTTTAATATATCTCAAGTAATATTCTTTTACTAATTCATTAGATTTACTATTCTCTTCCATTGTTTCTTCCTTTGTGGGATTGTTCCAAAGCTCTTGGTTCTCTTCATCTAACACCTAGGGGAAGATTTGGGGTTATCCAACTTTCACCTCTTAGGAGTCAACTCCATGATCTTAAGCGACAGACCTTTAGTCCTTCTAGACTATTATATAGGTTGGTTAGACAACTTGAATCAAATAACATCTAGACAAATAAATCTTAAGGCAATCTAATGCTCGCTCCAAACACACTCAACTTGGGATTCAACAACCAACCACACTCTCCCAAGGATTATTTTAGGGTGGTTAGGACCTATATCAAAATCAATGAAGATTTGAATATTTCAAGGAATTCTTTTTAGTGGAGTCGCCAATTATGTTAGGGATAAAATTTCCTAAATAATCCGGGTCATAAATATTCCATATCAAGGTTGAGAGTAACAATCTTCCTTCCCGTAAACCAACTCTTAAATACCTACAAATACTATTTGAGAGTGAAAGTAATCAAATACCTATTCAGGTGGTCATCTAGAAATGTGAGTGGAAAGTTGATTCCAATGCACTTGCTATTAATCCACTCTGAGATCTAGAACCTACACACCACAACAACTACCTTTCTCAAACACATTTGATGATAAGCAAAGCAAATATGACCAGGAATAATTCAAATTGACTAGGTCAAAAAGCAATTTCAGCAATCCAAATGAAACACAAGATTAAATAATCAATTATATAACATCTATTTTTTTGTTGGGGAGGGGAGATGATAGATCTTCCTTTATTAATGGAAAACAATAGAATACAAATTTACATGACCTTATAATATTGACAACTTTTGTAACTATAGTATGAGTCCCTATGATCCCGATCCACTTATGGCGAATCTTCTTGACTTCAAACTACTCTTTGAATAATATGGTGAGACCAACAATGGGGTTTAATCCTCGACAATAAAAAAGAAGACGAGACTCATAAACAAGGGTTCATGAAGGAAAGGGCATTTAGTGCCTCTTTCTCTCCCATAACGTTTCCTTTTATACTTTTTGTGGAATGTTGAGACAGTTAGAGGTAGTTCAAATGAGTTACATGCGATAAACTACTAAAGGAACTACTCAGGGATGTGAACTTTGTGTTTTTTTTAATTTGTTTTTTCACAAATTTTGAGGTTCACGTGCCTTCGCTGAAGGAAAGGTGCGTATATGCACCTTGCTAAGGAGAAAGGTGTGTGTACCCCAAAAATTGTTTTTTTAAGTGTTTTTAGTTAGAAAAAGGGTTGAAAGTGATCTTGATGAAGGCCATTTGGAGATTCAAGACATTGAGGTGTCAAATAATGCTATAAAACCTACCTACCATTTCCAAATTTCACATAGGTTTTTTGTCCATATTTTTCCAAACTAATAGTGTTTGTCATAATTTTCTCCAGCTAATTATGACCAGTATCTAAGAAACAAAAACTCCATGTTTCTAGGGGGAGAATTCATAATTTATTAATATAACAAAATTATACTAAGCATTTGCTTGCTAAGCATTCCTAAAAAAAACTTGTAGAGGATTGATCTATCTCACATATGATTACAAAATTTTCTACAAAATAACTAGTATGGGATAGTAATTGGGATTTATGATCAAACCTAGGTAATTTAATCCATGTTATAGATATGACTGTGTACACAAATGATTATGTAATGTTTATGTCCTCCTTTTCCTCCATCCCAACCAAGGATGGTTGAGTTCCCTAATATTCTCTAGCATCCCAATTGAAAAACAATAGATACCAAGCACTTTTTCAAGAGAAAAAACGTATCCAGTAACTTGCGATTCAAAGATAGAATCAAAGTTACATTAAGATCCTTGTTTATTCAAAGATAGAGTCAAAGTTACATTAATATCCTTGTGCTCAACAAGGCTATTCCGTGATGAAGCTGAAGCTATATCCATACAAAACCCACCCAAAATCCACCTCAAAGTACCTATATGACTTCAACCTTCCCAAGGGAGAGTTTACAAAACAAAAAGAACATTATCAGACCTACTACCTAGAAATAAAAACAAGCCTGATTGATAGGACACTCCAAAATGAAGAGATCACCAATTGGGAAGATTGAGTATAAGAAAATTGAAAACTAATAAAGTACAAAGGACCCTGAGCTGATCAAAATAAAGTCTTTGAATTCCTCGTTGTAAACAAAACCTTCAATATCGCCCACTTCTCTCTTCGAGAGTTCATTCGCCATCCCATTCAAATCATGATAAGTATGCTGTATCAAAATCATAAAGAAGCTTTCCATCAACTCAAGGATCCTGTTGCACCAATGGTCTAATGAAGCAACTTGTAAGCCAAAGAAACCATTTTCCCAATCCATAATTATCTTAGAATCCAACAAAAAAATGAATTGACTTAATACTCCTATCATAAGCAAAATAAAGAAGACCCCAACGTGCTAATAGCTCCACTTGAGTGTTACTTCCACTACCACTTTACCACTGCTCATCCGTAGGAGGAAAGCATGATCCAATGACAACTTGAGATCCATTCCTCCCCCACAAAGAATTTGTTTGGAAGCTCCATCAAAAAAAGTTAGAGGGAAGCCTGCATTGAACTCAATATCCTGCAAGAACCTCTGAGAATTGTCTTTTGCGCGGTTTATAGAATTCGTTGAAATAACTTAAAATCTTCGTACTGGAATTTACTAGGATTTGGACCTCATTTTCAAAAATCCTTTTGTTCCTTACTTGTTAGATTCCCCTTAAAGAAAAAAATGGCAAAAATTTCATATTCTGCGTGGAAAAACATATAACAAGCATTTATTTTAATTTAGTAGCATCCCAAGTTTGAGCCATCACACAATAATAAAATATTGTCAACAAATACCAAATGCATTAGATTAATTGATCCAGCTTTGATACCCTTTAAATCTACAATCCTTTTTCATTCATCAAAGCCCTACTTAAACCTCCTACCAAAATAAAAAACAATGGAGGTGAAAGGGAACACCCTTGTCACAGTCTTATACCCAGCTTGGAAAATCCTATAGTTGAACCATTAATTAAGATATTGAAAGAAATCGTGGATACAAAGTTCATTACGTAAGTTACAAACTGTATGTAAAACCCTAGGTGAATTGGCACAAGTCTTAAATAGTTATAGTTAACCCTGCCATAATATTTTTTGCAATCTATTTTGAGTACCATAGCATACATCTTCTTGGTTTTGACAAGATACAAGCCCTCTTGCATGGCACCAATTTCCTTGTGGATCTATCATCCCGATAGAAAACCAATTTGCTCATCTGATGTCAACCTTAAGAGAATGTCTTTTACCCTCTTAGTTATTACCTTAGCAAATTGTTTGCATACACAATTGCATAAGGAGATATGCATGTATTCATTAAAAGACACAACATTATTATATTTTGGGTTTTAAGCAACAAAAATTGAGTTAGAAGATGGCAAATTTCTTCTATTGGCCCTCGATCACTTGATAATCCGTAATAAATCTTCATCAATGATCTCATAAAACCCAAGGAAGACTTCAAGTGACCATCCATTTGGGTTAGGACTTTTATCCTTTTTTCAATCTATGAAGAACTTACTCTAATTCAACATTTGGAACCTCATTCGCAACAAAACTCAAGAAATAAGATGTCGTGTGAGCAATTTATGCAATATTCACCCTAATGTCATCCCTATAAACCTGTTCAAAATTTTCTACCCAAAATCTAGCTAAGTCTTGATGGTTGGAAACAACCTCACCTTCTCCATTCCTTAACTTCCCAATAATATTGACATTGTTCATATGGTTATCGAAATTGGTGGAAAAACTTGGTATTCTAATCATCACTTTGCAACAAGATGGCCCTTGTTTTTAATCTTTACATTGCCTCTTTATCCTCTAACGATGTCCTCTTTCTTTTCTATAAGGAATTAATCTTCTAATAAGCACGCAGCTACATACAGCAAGGGTGATCCAATTGTTTGGACTACAACCATTGAATTAAATAAGCTTGAAATGATGTACAGGGGCTTCTGCTCTCTAGGCCTATCAGAGCACTTTAATACCTTTCAATAGGAGCTCAACTACATGGTAAATGCCTATGAAAGTGATGCCATTTTTTACGAATCTATACATAAACCTTTTGACATTGCCCTTATTTACGCATTAATATAACTCTTACAAGAGAACCTTATCATTAGGGTAAAACACAAGTGATCCATGAGCATGTATTACATTCAAATCCACATAATTTATAAGGCGTTTTTATCCTAATATAGCATATCCAATGTTGATATATGGAGTATGGAACATATTATTAGGATAATATCAAGTGTGTAAGTTTTAGTGTCCATTAATTATAGGCATTATAAAGTTTAATAATATCATTTTCTCAAAAGATTTTGTATTGATTAGTTAATGTAGCCAACTATATTTTTCTCTTGTTCATATATATAATTCACTATATCTATATCATAGGGTCATAATCACGAGGCACATTGATAAATTTCAAAGGCCTTTAATTTGTTTTACAAAATGAAAATAGGGTTCAATTTTCAAGTAAACACTTAAAGGCTTCTCCTTTTCAAGTTACATAAATTTTACCCGATAAGAAGGAAGCGAGTTTTGTAGAAAAATGCGTATATTCCCAAATAATAAAGTTTGCGTTGAAATGACTATTGCACAAATCTAATGTCTTTATATCAAAATCAACTTTGTCTTTGGTTTGATTATCCATTCTAACAATTAACCTCTACTTTTATAGGGGAATGACTAGTAAAATATTGAAATAAATCCAAATGTGATGGACCATTCCACTCACATGCAAATGGAATAAGAAAAACTTAAGTGATTTTGAATGTTGGTGTTTTGAAGCAAGTCATATTTGATTTCTTTTTGCATACAAAAGGACTGGTAACAAAAAATGCATCAAGGAAACATGTTCCTTGCAATTTTATACATAATGTAACAAACCTTTGTAACGATATGTATGTGTACATTGAAGAGTGTGACTTTCTTAAAGTTCTAGCTATTTACTGAAACAATGTTCAACAATAATAAACAATGTAAAGGTTTCTTCTTTTAACATACACATGGAAAGATATATTATCCCAAAAGTTTTGTAATTATACCTAAACATATATTGTTTAGGTATAATTATAAATGTCTAGAGAATGCTTATAATTATAATTGTCTAGAGAATGCTTTTGTTTTACTTTTCTTTAATTAATTATAAATGATTTTTAATAATTTAAAAAAACTTATATCAGTTGCCCTCCTAATCATAAAATCTACATTTTAAATATCTCATTTTAATCATCTCCTATACTTAGATTCTACATTTGATCTCATTTTAAGTTTTTTATAGTATTTTCAACAACAGTTACTAATACATACATAGAAATTATTGAAATAAACCTAAATTGTGCTTAATGCTTATCCCTTATGATGATTACATTAGCACAACATGCTTAAATACATATGCAATATATAAAAAATCACCTTTGCCTTTGCGTGATTTTAAGTATCATCGCAAGTATTACTGTTTTATCAGGGAAACTAGGTGGTATTATCATTATTATTTTCCTCGCTACTTATTCATCACTATCATTTTCTGTGGGAGGGTTGAGGGTTTGAAGGGTTCTCTGCGAGTGTTGAAGGTTCCTAGGGTTTTTCAGAGTTTTATCAAGATGGCCGAGAGAGGAGGTGGTTTCGGGCGCGGAGCTGAAAGGGGAGGTGGTTTTGGACGTGGATTTGGCCGAGGCCGAGGCGACAGAGGCCGCGGGGACCGTCGCGGCGGCCGCCGAGGAGCCCGAAGAGACGAAGAAGAAAAATGGGTGCCCGTCACGAAGCTCGGTCGCCTTGTAAAAGAAGGAAAAATCCGTTCCCTTGAACAAATCTATCTGTTTTCGTTGGCTGTGAAGGAGCACCAGATCGTGGAGGCTATGCTGGGTCCCCAGCTGAAGGACGAGGTCATGAAAATCATGCCGGTGCAAAAACAGACGAGGGCCGGGCAGAGGACACGATTCAAGGCATTCGTTGTCGTGGGTGATGGCAATGGTCACGTAGGGCTGGGGGTCAAGTGCAGCAAGGAGGTGGCCACGGCCATTCGCGGAGCCATTATTTTGGCGAAGCTTTCGGTTATTCCTGTGAGGAGGGGTTACTGGGGTAACAAGATCGGGAAACCCCATACTGTGCCTGTTAAGGTCACTGGGAAGTGTGGGTCTGTCACTGTCAGGATGGTGCCTGCTCCTAGAGGTGCCGGGATCGTGGCTGCACGCGTGCCCAAGAAGGTGCTGCAGTTTGCTGGGATCGAAGACGTGTTTACCTCCTCGCGAGGGTCCACGAAGACCTTAGGAAATTTCGTTAAGGTATGCTTTGTTCATTTTTATTTTTCTTTGATTTTCCTTTTATATTATTGACGATAAGCATCTGAAAAGTATGCTTGATGTTGGTCTGTTATTTCGTTTTTTATCTGTGTATTGAAATATGTTTGACATGCATAAAATATGGTTGATTTTGCTCTGATACCTGCCATATTTGGAATCTGAACAATTTCAAAATCTCTGTATTTTCTTTATCCCTATCAAATGCCATTTTGGCCAAAAAAGACCTCGTGTTATTTAATTCACAGTCTAGATTCCACGAACACTTGTTCCTGCTCTGCCAAAATTACCCATGACCTGCATATTGCAGCGCCACCCATACTAATGACAAATCGCCTTGGCTCAGTTAAAATGATATATCACAAAATTACACCAATTGTATGCATTTGTCTGGCTACATGTTCTCTGTATGACTGAATCTGTCTCCATAATGAAAGCACATTTAATTTACTGCTTGAACCTTAACCTCCTTCTCAGACTAATATCAGAAAGTTCTTCCTCTTGCTGTGGAGTAAGCTAATTCTGTAGCAAATGGGCTCTCTTTTCTGCCACAAATCTGACAAATCTAGTAGAATTTCAGGATGATCAGTGTTCCTGAATTAAGCAAACCCTCTAGATGCATCATTTCACCATAGGGGTTTTGCTTAATTCAGGATAACCAAGATCATTGAACAATTAGAGTTCCCAGTTAATCAGAACTATTGACTTCTGCATTGCCTGAATCTGGCAGATGGAGGCAAGTTTGCTAGAAGATTAGACAGATCCCTCTTGATGCCATTCAAAGAAATTGAAAGGGAAGAAAGTTGTTTGAATAGAAAATCCTTAAAAACTGTGTTAACTTTTTATTTTAACATGGATAGTAATAATTTTGAGGAAGTTGATTGCATTGTGTATTTTTCAGAAATTGTGCATTCTGCACTGGTACAGCTTTATAACTTCCTTTAGAATATACCAGTTGGAGGATGTGTTTTTTCTCTTAATTTTTAATGTTTGAGTTTCGGCCTATGTTTGTAATCCCAATACTTATTTCAAGCCTTTTTAAGCCTACCATATCAATTTAGAAAGCACAGAACATTATTTGAATGGAAATTCCAAAAAAGTGTTTATAACTGCTGTTTTGAATATTTATAATTTTGAATTTTTAGGAAGTTGGTTCTACTGTATTTTCTACTAATAATTCTTATAAAACTTGCCACACAATTCCTCATTCACAATCACACCATCTTCAAATTCTACACATACACATCTTTATAACTTTCTTCAGGATATGTCGATTGGAGGATGTGTTTTCATCTTTAATATTAGATGTTTATGTTTGTATTTCTGTTTGCAATCCCAACATTTTTTGAAACATTTTTATGCATAGAAGATCAATCTTTGTTGGGATTTGGAGAGAAAAACAGAGTTGATTTCTCCAACACTTTTAATTTCCTTTCCATTCTAGTGTGTTTAGAGTGCTTAAAGAAACCTGCCAAAAGGGGTTGCACCTCAAAGAGTAGACTTAATTTGGCTTAGGAGCCAATTTTGAAGGGTATCTATTTACCAATTTTGCACGAGACTTGCACCATTGCATACCTTTGGAAAGTCATGCCATTTGTGTGGGGTCAAGTTGCTAGACTTGCGTTGACGAAAATCTCTTGGTGAAACTTGGGGGAAGACATCTTCTTTGACTTTATAGAATGCAAATGTTCCAAAGCAACCTATAGTCTCATGAATTTGTTTACCATCTAGATATCCAAATTGCTCACTTGAAAGGGATCTTTACATAATCAATCTCCTAATGGCGAGACATATTCTCCACAATACCCTATGTTATCCCATTCCTAGATTCATCTCCTCGTAGATATTAGCTTTAGAGGTTCTATCTAGAGAGTGGGGTTTTTACATCTATGCCCAACATCATTACCAACTTGCTTCCTATCAATGATAAAGCCCTCTCTAACCACAACTCCAATGAATGATAAATCAATGATAAAGCCCTCACTAACCACAACTCCAATGAATCATAACAGGGTTTTACCTACAAAGGTTGGATTTAGCCCTTTCTTGCATGGGATCAAGTAGAGGAGTCCAATTCTTGAGGGATATAATAGATAAAATAATTTTATTAATGTCTGGACTCTGACTAATGACCACAAAAGTAGGTCAAAGTGATTGCTAAGTATAATGATGTCAATACAATGCAGGAGTACCAAAAGGGATCCTATAAAAGGCAAGGTGCAGAAAGTAATGTGTGATAAGGCAGAGTAGAGTAGTAGAAAGTGAAATTTGCTCCGAGGCATGAAGAACCCTAGGCCTTGAGCTTAGATATTTGCATTGGTGATGGGGTGTAATGTAGGAGAAGATCCAAGGAAGAGTAACCGGAAGAAAGGAAGTAGATCTGTCATGGAATGGATCCATCTCTCCTACCATCCGAGGCTGAGTGAAGTATAGTTAGTTGTCTCAAGGATGACCTAGTGGGGTGCCTGGATTGTTCATTGCGCTGTTGATTGGTAGAGGTACTGCATCAATGTGATTTGGGGGATCTCATCTATCTCCTGGAGGGAGACTTGGTTTGGGCATGTTGTTGAGATCTCGTGGGACGAGGGATGGTCCCACGGGTTTGCACTGATTTGTAGTTCGGGGTTGCGTTGATGTTGGTGTGTCTCTTAGTGCCTCTTCTTGAGGGTAGCATCGAGAAGGAGGTGATTTGTCTAATAGTTTTTGGTCTTGTAGGAGGTTGAAGAGTATGATCTCGAAGCTTGAGGGCCTTCTGTATGTATAAGGCTAAATAACATTGCTCCAGATATTTGAAGAAGCCTATGAGGGTTTGAATCCCCTTGAAGAAGCAATGAAACTGCCCCCTAATCTCATAGTAAATTTGGCACCAAAAGATTAAGTGCTCCTCAGTCTCGACCTTATTGAACCTAGCATAACTGGCAAATCTTGTCTGGTTGATCGATTTGGTGGTCAGTCTCTACCCAAAGTTTAAGAGAGCCCACTAAGTGCTGGCCTAGAGGGATATGAAGATCATGTACCCAGTGCGAGGATTTATATTGTGGTCGAACAATGAGCCCATCCAGCCCATTCCTAATCTCCAAAAATTGCTCAGCATAGAAGTTTATCTTTGGGTGCAATCCACTAGGAGTGTTAACCCAAGTAAAGTGGATAAATTGTCTCATCTTCGATGATCTTGTTTGACACCTGTTTGGTTGGCAAGAGATGTTTGGGTGCATCCAAGGAAAACTGAAATGGGGGAAGGCGATCCATCTGAATCCCCATGGAGCCTTAGAGGAATTGAAACCCTTGCAAACCAACCTAGAGCTTGGACCAATGAGCTAGAAAGGGCAATGGTCTGAGAAGAGTGGTAAGCCAAGTATGAGTATTGATCTCGCACCTTGAGTTGGCTAAGTCCCAGATGTGATGTCGAAAAGAGACCAGTCTGAAATAGTCTCAAATACCATTTCTCTTCCAAAATATTATTCTTCTCCTTGCTAATTGAAAAACAAAAGTTTTCCAACATCTAGCTAGCAAATGGAAATATTATAGCGATTGTTTCTATACCCCTCAACCGCATGCTCATGGATTTTGCTGAAGTTAATGTACCATGGAATTTCCCCACAGAGTTGTTGCTTGATAGTGCTAGACCTACTTCATCACCGCATCTTGCTAACATCATCCTTTTTGTTCTTAGTTTGATAACCCTTTGGCTTCCTCTTCTTTCACATAACCAACATTTCTTTAGCATGAAGGGAAACTCTTTTCTTTTCATCCACCTTATCATCAACTTCAAGGATAACTTGTTCAAAAACAGTCTTGCCTTGACCACCTTTCTCAATATTCTCTCTTGGACTTGAATCCACTACCTCTAATAGGAAATGTGAAAGCTCTACATCGATCAAGAGTCAAAGACGAGACAAAAAAAATGCTTGCGTCCCCGTCATGATTCGCTAACTCCACCCTAATTTGCATGTCATTGTTGATGTTTTGTAGCTCGAATTGAAACTTTGCATAGTTTAGGTGTCAAACATGCGGGAAGTCGTCCCAATAAATCTATTTTGTACTTCACTTTATTTATAAAGTGAAAGTCTTTTAATTAGTTGTTTAGTCTAATCAAGTGCATTTTAATGCATTAGTAATTTAGACTAATATCAACCGTTGATTTCATTGTGAGATTAGGTTATTAGTAGATTAGGGTTTTAGCTAAAGTATAAAGGCATGACAAAGTAAAGGGAAAATACACGATTTTGTCTGAGGGTGAAGAAAGAGGCAGAGTAAGAGGGAAAAGTAGGGCAGCAATGAGGATCGATTTACAAGTTCAACAAATCAAAGAGGACATTCCAAGCAATGTTTTTGAATAGTCGTATGAAATTTCGTACGACTGTACGAACATATCCATATGGATTCGTACAATTGTATGAACAAGGCTTGATAGGTTGTGCAATTGCATAAATGGGCCCAGGGGCATCTAAATATAAGATTTGTTCGTAGTATTTCCATATCAACTGGATTAAACTCTCAGGCTTGAGGTGCCCTTGTATGTTTTGATGAACTAATGATAAATTGGTTTGAAGGATACACTTCCTGTGTACGAGTTTTCGCTATTTGTATTTTTCAGACATTAGTGGGATTGATTCATGCTCAAATTTTTATTTCTGTTATTAATTAAATTTCAAGATAAGATTTATTTATTGAAGAGGCATATGACAACAATCACCCAGGGCATGAAAATTCACATGGTACGAGAGCATTCACTTTAAGAGGGAGACAAAGTTCATGTTAAAACAACATATCTATTAGATCTAAGTGACCATTAGATAGATCCAATACATATCTGGGGATACAACAATCGATATATTAGATCTGAGTCATTTGCAGGAAAATCTAATCTAGATACGGAGTTTACAACATCTATCTATTAGATCCAAGTGACTAACATACATATCTAATACAAATATGGGGTTTACAGTAGCAAATCCATTAGATCTATGAACTTGGAGTGAAATTCTTGTGGGTGCTTGAAGGAATAAGTACATGACAG
Source organism: Pseudotsuga menziesii (assembly GCA_001517045.1). Lineage (NCBI taxonomy): Eukaryota > Viridiplantae > Streptophyta > Pinopsida > Pinales > Pinaceae > Pseudotsuga > Pseudotsuga menziesii. Next base: position 98,993 of record LPNX010190899.1, read on the forward strand.
TTGATTTTGTTTAGATCTTAGAGATGGCATCAACTAGCCTTAGGTTTAAGGATTGATTGGATGGTGCCCCGAATAATCTAGCATGGAAAGTCATTGTAACTTTTCTATTAGAAGGCTTGCAGGGGTGTATCAATCGACGATTCACTTGATATGAAGTACATCTTGTAAATGGATGTTATGAGTCCAAATTACGCTGTCTTACCCATGCGTGCAGGTCGTGTGGTTGCATCTAGGGGTATAGTGGTATTAGGATTGGATCCATGGATCCTGTGCCATATGAGTACCAATACAATCCCCAATTGCCGTTTCCCCTTGTACAAAAAAAAACTTTTCTATTATAAGAGAATGACCTTTGGGATATTGTCAAGGGTGTGGTAGCTTCGTTGAAAGATCTCTAGCTTTTGGCTTCTCACAAGAAGAAAGAAGTGAGTGGAGTGGATGATCATTGATGCAACAAAGGATCATTTGATCGCTCATGTATTCGAGAAGAAAATGACGAAAGATATATTAGATGCTCTAGTTAGTCTTTACTAGAGCGAGAACATTAATCAAAATATGATTTTGCACAACAAGCTCAAATTTGTTGAAGGTCACCAGTTACCTAATGAAGGTCACATAGATTTGTTACTAGCTTGCAGTAGTGGGGGAGAAGGTTGAGGGGAAGTTAGTAAACATGGCATTGAATGCGTCCCAATGCAATGGGAAACATTTGTCCATGGTATTTGTGCTCAAGAGAATCACTTCTCAAGTGGGAAAGACTACGAGATCACTATATCTAGGAGGAGACTTAGATGGAGTCAAAGGTCAACATGGAGGGAGGTGACAATGACTCATTGGTTAAGCAACGAAGGGCAAAGGTAAAGGACCCAACAAGGGTAAGACAAAGAGTGAGGAGTCAACCTTATAGTCAGGGAAGAAGGCCTTGAGTAAAATCAAGTGCTTCATATGTTATAAGAATGATTGAGCCGAGAGGCTCTCTACAGCCCAGTATGGGGGAGATCTTGTAACGTTACGTAACGTTATTTTTATTAATAAAAAAATAGATTTTTTAATTATAAAACAATGTAAATGTCGGCCAGAAAAACAACTTAATATGGGGGAGATGTTGGAATCTTCCTACCTAACAAAACAATAAAAAAGTAAAAAATAACAAAACAATAAAAAAGTAAAAATTTAATTATCTCCAAAAAAAATGTGGATCATAAAAAAAACACAATATGGGGGAGATGTTGTAATGTTCCTACCTAACAAAATAATAAAAAATAAAAATTGAATTATTTGCAAAAGAATGTTGGCATTTTAAACAACCCATGGTTTTATTGTATATGGTTTAGGAGGACCGGGCACATGGTTTTAAAACCATGTGCAAGGCCTCCTAAAAAAGCCCATGGTTTTATTCTACAAGGTTTAGGAGGGCCTTGCAAATGGTTTTAAGACCATGTGCAAGGCCTCCTACACAACCCATGGTTTTAGGAGGGCCTTGCATATGGTTTTAAAACCATTTATGGGGAGATGTTGTAATGTCTGTTCCTAACAAAATAAAAAATAATATTAAATATTATACGTTGGCCATAAATAATATTAAATATTAATAATAAATATATTATATGTTATTCTTAAATAAAAAGATGTGTATTTTGGTTTGAATCAAATCAATGGTATATATAGGACACACCAAAGTTGATAGCTCATTGAGTGTAATACCTAAGAAGAGGTTTGCACCTAGAGAGATTTGATCCCTCTCGGCGCTTGATAGAGCCTAGGATTTGGATCTACGCTGGTTATTATGCATCACAATATTTAGAGGAGGGTAAAGGGAAGCAACAACACCAGGTAGTAGCCTCATCTTAACGCATGGTATGTGGGTAGTGGAGCATCGAGGCATGGGATTAGCCTAGGAGTAAATTTCAATTTTAGAAGAGCACAACTTTGGAGTTTGGGTCAAGCTTGATGATGATGCCAAGTATCTACTATCCAATAGCAGGACTTGGTACCATTCCTTTTCAACTCTAGTCATGTAACTCTTTAGACATTAGCAATGTGTTATTTGTTCTAGGTCTCAAGAAGAATTTTCTTTCAGTTTCGGTTATGGAAGATAAGGGCTTTGTTGTAGAGTTCAAGAACAAGCAAGTCCTCATTAAACTGAAGGAATCTAGCCTAGGATCAAGTCCTCTTGAGGTTGATTTGCTCATTTTGGTGTTGTATGTAGATAACCTGTCCCTCACAGTTTCAGAGAAACTCATTGCAAGGTGCAAAGCAAATATGGCAATTGAGTTCGAGATGAAGGACATTGGCTTGATGCATTACTTCTTGGGGTTGGAGGTTTGGTAGAGACTATGGGAGGTTTTTCCTTGGGTAGGGTAAATATGTAGTTGAGTTTAGAGATAATGGATGGATTATTGTAGGTCCATGGTCACTCCTATGATCACTAATTTGAAGAAGATTTACTATTCCAAATTTGGATATGGTGGATTCCATGTTGTATAGACATTTGACAGGTTCCTTGATGTATTTGGTCAATACTAGGCCAAATATATGTTTTGCAATTAAGACTTTGAGCCAGTTCATGGTGGAGTAGAGGCATTAGCATTGGGTAGTACAAAATATGTGCTAAGATCCTTGAGGAGCACATAGGAGTATGTATTGAGATATCTTGTAGATGTTGACGTACAGACTCAGATTGGGTAGGCAATACATTGGGTAGGAAGAGCACTTCAGGGTGCTACTTCAGCTTGGGACCAACAATGATATCTTGGTTTAGTCGAAAGCAGACTTATGTGACACTTAGTTCAATAGAGGTAGAGTATATGCCGACGAGTACCAATGTTTTAAAACTTGGGTTTGGAATTGGTTGAGGGTCAACTTAGACTTGAAATTGGTAACGACTCTGGCGAGTTAAATTTAATAACTCAGTTAATAAAAAATACATAAAATATTTAAAATTGAAAGAAAAACAATATTTTTAAAGGTTTTAATCCATGATTCCAAAGCATTAGAGATTAAATATCCAAAGTCTGCTCATGTATATACCATATAAGGGTGAATGTATCAACATGACACAAAGTGTATTGTGTAATACATATTTGGAAGTGGAACAAAATACATAATCAATGAAGTCTAAATGGCCTGGAGAGTCCAAAAAACAACATGCTATGATGTTGCTACATCATACATCATACATGTCATGGATCAACATGATCAATCATCAAACTCATCATTAATGCTAGAATTAGAATTAGAACTAGAATAGGGGATTCAAGATTATCCATGGCATCATTATATCGCTCAAGCTCGAACTCCTCAAGGCCATCTACAATTGCAATAGTAGTACTAGCTGAACATCTAGAAGTAGGAGGTTAGGGTCCGTCTTATAGTTTTAAGGTTAGGGTTAGATCCTTCAAGGACATTAGTAAACGATTCAACACCCTACAATTTTGATGAAACTTCGTAATCCAATTTTGCTCGAGTGAAGAGTACATTTTTATTAAGGCCACGTCAAAGGAGTTCAACAATCAACACCACCAACATCAAGGTATATAGAGGGGTTTGGTTACATGCCAATCCCATTGATCCATACCCTCACTCTTAAACATCTTAAAATAATTAATGGTAATGTTAAAAATTTAAGTGAAAGGATAGAAAATGAAAGATAAGGAGAATGTCACTTTTACTTTAAGAATGTACATTACCAATTAGTATTACCAAATACTATTGAGTAACTGAACATAGTGGATTTTTTTTTAGTCAACTTGGTTGGTTCATGATGAGACTTTGTCGAGTTTATCGATTCGACATTGAATTGATTGAGTTGGACACCAACTCGGTCGGTTTGGTATTGAATAGGCCACTCGATTTGGTTTGAAGGCAGAGTTAGCTTGATTGATGGTTAATTTGATCGAGTCTGAGTTTGAGTTGATCAAGTTTAAAACTATGTTGAGTAGAACTAATTGTGAGCCATCTTGCTTTGCAAGTTGCTTGTAGAGTTATTTGATCAAGAATTGGGTCCCACAATGGTTTACTGTGATAATTTTAGTTGTATAAAATTCTCAAAGAATTCAGTTTTTCATGACAAATCCAAGCATATCGAGATCACACATTACTTCATTTGAGACATGCTTTGGAAAAGAGAAGTGAAGCTCTGGTATGTACCCATAGGTCAACAAGTTGCAGATATTTTGACCAAGCCTTTAGCCAAATGGAAGCTTGAAGCCTTCAGAGAGAAACTTGGATTGGCGTGAAATTTCTACCTCGCTAAGAGGGAGTGTTGATGACTTGTAGTTTGGACAAGAACTTCAACATAGGTTAGGTGTCAAACATGCATGAACTAGTCCAAATAAATCTATTTTGTAATTCACTTCAGTTATAAAGTGAAAGTCTTTTAATTAGGTGTAGAGTCTAAGGTGCATTTTAATGTATTAGTAATTTAGGCAAATCTCAATTGTTGATTTCATTATGAGATTAGGTTATTGGTAGATTATGGTTTCAACAAAAGTATAAAGCAAGTCAAAATATAGGGAAAAGACACTCAATTTTCTTCACAAAGACAATTTTGTTCAAGGGCAAAGAAAGAGGCCGAGAAAGAGGGAAAGGCATGGTAGCAATGAGAAGATCGATTTGTAGGCTCAACAGATCTAAGAGGATTTTGCCAACAATGTTTCTATATAGTTGTTTAAATGATTTTACCACTATACGTACATATCTGTTTGGACCCGTACAACCATACAAACAAGGCAATACAACTCGTGCAATTGCACAAAAGGGCCAGTGGCCACTATATCTCAAATCGGTTTGTTGTTTTTCCTTAACATCAAGCATAAAGCCTTAGTTTTGAGGTGTCCTTGTACGTTTTGAAGCATTAATGATAAACTGATTTGAAGGATAGATTTCCTGTGTACTTGTTTTCGTTGTTTGTATTTTTCAATCAGTAGTGTGATTGATGCATGCCCAGATTTTTAATTTTGTTATTAAGTAAATTTCAAGATCTGATTTATTTATTAAAGAGGCATATGACAATATTCACCTAGGGCATGAAAAATTAACAATCTTTGTCCAGGATTGCCAGCCAGCCTTCAAAGTTGAGACTAAACTTGTCAGTGACCATGCCATTCTCATTATTTTCTTGACTCATGTAAGAGAACTCTAAAATCTCCCTCGACCATGATTTTGTACCTCTAAGGGTTTGCGTACCAGGTTACATAGGTGTAGGTGATAGGAAAAAATAGATCTTACAATATCTAGTCTTTAGAATGAATGATGGGAGCTATCATGATGTGAGCTATCATCTCATCACAATCATTTACCTTCCAACCTACACAACATGTACTCCTATAATTGCTTATGTTTACATGCATGCAAAAGATGCATATCATAATCCTCAATTTGCACACAAGGCAACATTGTTCGTCAAAAGAAAACCCGATTTGACTTGTAGCTTTCCTCAACTTCTGTTTCCTTGGCTTTAGGAGTTTAAAATAGCATAGCTTCATTGCATATTACATCTCTATATTGTATTTTGATTTTTGGGCTTTAATATTGATTAGATTTTTGTTCTTCTCGAGGGCTTTCAATTATCATATTCATTTAGTCTTTATTGTAGCTTATTTTAAATACAATCCAAGACCAACAAAGCATGCTTTGTATAGAAAATGATGGGTGATTAATTAGTCCTCAAAATGCAATTTAGATGTCTTGATAGTTTCATAACTTTGGCGGAGTTCTAGGTCTAAATTTGATTCAACAAAGTATCTTTTTGGCAACTTGGTAACTTTCAATAGTTTGTTAACATTTATGAGGTCTATTTCTAGAATGTTTTTAGCAAAGGAGAGTCATTTTAAACCCAGCAAATCTAAAGTCACGAGGCTTAATTTTGAGGCCTATATTTGGAGGATTGTTTCAACACTATAATAATGTAGGGGTAGAAATTTACTTTACATATTATAATTTGAAAATACTAAAACAAATAGTAGTGAGAATGGCTTCTCAGCACAAGCCTTCAAATCAAATGAGAGATGACATTTATTGTGTCAAGGTATTAGAGAGGGCTTCTTCTAAAACTGGTAACCCAAGGTCAACTTGTTGACCTTCTTTTGAAAGTGCATCTACCAACACATTGTGTTCACCATATAACATGAGTGTATGTTATAGCCTAGAACAAGGACGATGTCTCTTTTAACTGATTTGTCAAATCTTCCAGCTGAACGCAATGAATTTTAATCATTGTCATGTCAATCATGGTATTGTGATCTCCTGATGATGGACTCCCTTTGGAAGCCTAAAATGTTGGGTGTTTGAATTGTAATAGGTTTTCTCACATTTTTATTCTGAAAACAATGAATTTTAATCTCCCCTCTCATCCATGGAATAAATAGGGAGGAGTCTCCATATACTTGCAAGCTCCTAATCACTTTATCCAAGGCATATTTTCAAAAGAATATGGATGGACATCATTTCAACTTATCTGTTGGACCAAATTGATAGAATAGACTTGAATCTAATGAAATGTTCCTCAAATAAGGGTAGAACACCTGCACTGCTAAAATTATCTTGTCCTTGTTTAGCACCATCAAAGAAACCCCGAGGAAAGGATTTGTTGATATACAAGTCTCCCACCTATCATAGTTGTCTCATCTTTGAAGTTGATTTGCATCCCATGAAAAAGATCACACACCTGATTGTAAACTTGTAAGGTAGGAATTTGTTTCCCTTTAAAGATTTGGGCATTGTGTTCCAAACCAAATTCCCACATAGTGATATATGAAATCGCCCTAGAAACTTTTATATTGTTTTTTCAAAACCATGCTCTAAGGCATTCCTCCGCTGAAGTACCAAACATTGTCCATTCCAGTCAATTTTTCTAGATTTTCCACAGCTGTCATGCATATGTGAAATTGTGAAATTTTTTCCACATCCCTCATGCATAACAAACAACTGTTGGGTCTTTGTCTTCCTCTTTTTTGTAAGCCTTTTCATGTTGGAACCTTATTTTTGAGTGTGTACCATAAGAAGATTCAGGCCTTCTTAGGTGCCTTTATTTTCCATATTTTATTCCACCACCATACCTCTTCTTGATCAATAGTATCCATAAAGCTTCATACTTAAATTTGCAGTCTACAAAACTTTATTTGTAGCTCACATCAAGGATTCATTTGAATCTCATTCTCTCATATGTACTCTTTTCAGCTCATTTCTATAGTTTTGCCAGCTATCCATCCATTCTCCACCCAGTATTGCCAAACATTTGTAGCATTAATTTTCCACAATGTGATGTAAAGTAAAAAACACTGTTTTGAGGAAGATGATTTATCCGATTAAGAATTAGAATAATCTGTTCACCACATCTTATATTTGGATTTGAGCCAATCCTAACATTCTTTCCATTGCCAACCTTCCATGTTAGAGAGTTTCCAATGACAAGAAAAGTTAATACCATCGCCTTCTAGTGATTTGAAACATTCTTATTACTTTTTGGAAGGATTCTTATCTAAACATTCTGAATACTTTTTTGGGGGGTTTCTGAAACAATTGATACATTTGCAGATAATAATCCTTCGAAAAGGGTAAGTCCAATCAACCCCTTTGGAAGGATTATGAAAGATGGACCATAACTGATCATTGACACCCATACCAATTGCATCCATGAATTCAAGTTATATTTTGAAATGCGTCGACCTACAAATTTGCAAACAAGAACCTTATCAACATACTCTTGAGCCTGTTCTACATGTACATCCTCATTGACAAACATCCTTATTCTTGAGTCCTTCCTGTTCGCCAGCTTACAATTATTCTTAACACTATTCCTCTTGGAATTCACTTTTAAATTGGATGGACCTTGGTTTCCACCATGTAGACAATCAAACCCCAACAAACTTTCAGCGAAACCTTTATCCTTAACTGGATCAGGGTGATCTTGTTCATTCTCTTGTGGATGTGTAAGCAAATGGGGGATGGCCGCAAACTTTCCAAACAACCATTTCCCAAGACTGGCAAACTGGGAGAAAGAGTTGGAAACAAGGCCAAATGAGTAACCACATCAAAATTTTCTTTGATTGCGCATTAAATGTTGCTTCCTTAGAGTTTTAAGTGTTTTGATAAAACGTATTAAGTCCCTCCAAATGTGATATCTGATGTGCCTTCTTTATTTAAACATTGATTTTATTTTTGATTGTGCATACCACAATAATGGACCCTTCGGTGCTTCAGACCCTACGGCTCTATGTTGTAGGAAATGTGGGGTACAGTGTTGCACCACACATGTTTCTGTATCGAAACGTTGAAACACGTTCCGAACGAGTTGGAATTGTTTCCAAGCATACGGATGCATCTCACGTGTGGGAAACAAGTTTTATACACATGGAAACATGTTTTTGGGCTGTTTCCAGGCCTATTTCTCTGGACCCACTTAATTAAAAAAAAGTTGGGACCCACTTAATGAGTGAGTTTAGGTTTAGGATTTTGGTTACAGGCTTCTAGAATCTTTAAGCCTTTATTTATTTTTTCTATATAAAGAGGTTTTTCACACATTTTGCCTCGCACTCTTTGAGCATGAGCAATGGAGCAGGGGCAATTTGAGCACGAGCAATTGGAGGAGGTGCTATTTGAGCATGGGCAATTGGAGCAAGTGCTATTTGAGAGGAACCTAGATTTTGAAATGCTTTTTCTACTCCACAATCCAATGCTGAATGTGCATATTGCTCTTTTTTTCATGATGATTATGAAGATGAGGATGATGAATATTAGGCTTTACTAGCTAATCTCATGTTTTATTTCTATGTTCACTTTTCACATTTTGATACATGCCTTGTATATAGAGGCTGATTTGAGCATGGGAAATTGGAGCAAGTGCTATTTGAAAGGAACCTAGATTTTGAAATGCTTTTTCTACTCCACAATCCAATGCTGAATGTGCATATTGTTCTTTTTTTCATGATGATTATGAAGATGAGGATGATTAATATTAGGCTTTACTAGCTGATCTCATTTTTTAATTTCTATGTTCACTGTCCACATTTTGATACATGCCTTGTATATAGAGGCTGATTTTTGATATATAGTCTCATTTATAAAGGGTTTTTTTTGGGTATCACTACTTGCATTATGTAATCATGTTTGATAAATAATATAGAGATGGGTTTAGGAGTAAATTGTAATTTGTGATGAATCGTAATTTTAAATCATAAATTATATTAGTATAATACATATGCTTTCATTCAAAATTCAAAGCTTCAATACCTTTTTTTGGTAAATAACACACATTTCATGTTTCCCCATTTCCAAATTTTCGAGGGTCATGCTTCCAGTGCATTCTCGTTTCAGAAACATGTAAACGTTTGCCTGTATTGTGCAACTTAGCTATGGTTTCACTTCAACACAAATAGACCTTTGGATCATCGAGGTCTAAAAATCCTTGAGTATTTGAAATGTCCGAACCCTCTTTTGGATCATCCAAATAGTCGACTAGTTGCTCTTCCATTTTTAGGGTTTCCTCAAGGTCATCTCAATTCCACTATAGCAGTTTCCCCTCCAGTTCTTTTAAAATAATACAAATTCGTTTCTATATCACATTTAGATTCTTATAAACAAGTCTAAAGATATGCAAAGTGTAAGTGTAGCTTCAATTGCCAAAAACATCCTTGTGATGTGTAAAACTCTTCACATTCTCATATTTCATAATCAATCAATGGGCTGATGGGGTGATTTGTGATGCCAAGTAGGCATTGTGCTGTTTTACTTGTTCATAGGGTTGTGAAAGCCTCGTCCCTCCCTTTCCTTGAAATATTTCATGCTTATTATAATGAATCAGCTGTCGGCCTGTAGTTGGTGGATATCCAACACTTACTTGTTGGGAAACCCTCACCCGCACTAATCCTTTCTACATCTTGCATTGTCTCCAATCCTCTCATAAGAAAGTCCTACCTTAGATGAAATTTATATGGATGAATACGTTGCACTGCAGAAAAATAATGGTACGGCTTGCTACTGGTTAACTTTAAAATTTTTTTTTTTTACTAGATCTGAAATCTTGTCCTATTTACTGAGCTGCAACTAAGGTACATGTCATATTCTGTACCTTGGACTGCCTCGGAGAGAGAATCAATCCATGGCATAAAGTAGTTGAGAGTCGAGACACAGAGAGGCATATAACATGTCTGTTGCATCGAGCATTAAAACCATATAACCATGGTTAAACTATTTCGATATATAGCAATGGTTAAATTTCCATGCATATAAGTTTTGTCTGACTTGAACTTAGCTTATTGTTTTTCATGCCTTAACGGTTAGTAAGAGGACGGGGTTCCATCCATCACAAGATGTCTAGGGTTTGACTGTTCAAGGCACTTATGGTCTGATTTAGGGCAGGGTCATCTCCATTCTCTGATAGATGGCACACAATGACAGTCTCATCTGATAAGCTATGGAGAAGAATGATTCATAATCATTTGTTCATTGGCAGACTCAAAGGAACTGATCCTTTGCTGCTTGATATTTGCCTTGGCAACTGCCCACTTCATCATAAGACTATCTATTCACAAATCCACTTCATTCCTTTTGTCAGTTGTACTTTACCCTCAACATTACACTTGTCAGCCTCAATGTGTTTAAAACTCAGAACTGGGAGTTGAACCGGTCGAGGGTCAACTCGGATCAGAACTGGAACCAGCAATGAACTGAAGCAGATTGATTTCAATGACTCGGACAAGTAAAAAATACATAAAATTTTGCAATTTTAATGAAAAAAATATTTCACATTCCAAGCTATGATTTCAAACCATTAGAGACATAATATGCAAAGTCTACTCATGTATATTCCATGTAAGGGTGAATATATCAAACTGGCACCAAGTGCGAAACACATCTGAAGTTCTGAACCAAAATTGAAAATACATAATCATTAAAATCATTGCCTATATTGAGGTTGTATTCATCAATAGCACCCTGTTCCCCCCTCCTCAAGGTTCTAGCACTTGACTCCACCTCAAATCTCAAAGTTGATTCTCCAAGGACATTAGTCAACACTCGGCAACTTTGATGAAAATTTTGATAATTTCGAATGGTACAAATCCTGTAAAGCAACAAACAATGTCTTGTCTGATTTACAATCAACATAATGGCCACTAACACAACTCCGAAAGAAGGGGCGATTGTTCAATAAGAAGTGGCATATGTTTTTGCTTTGACATGCTTATTTATTTATAAAAGAGTTTATATGCTGTATGACCATTATTATAGTCATTGGCAACATTCAGCAGCTTCAGACTTGAGGCAGACCAAAGCAAGAGTCAATACCTGGTGGACAGCCAAAAAGTTAATACTAACCAATGCCTGCTTAACTCTTAGTGATTTGTCTTACCTAAAAGAGTTCTGGTATACTGCTTATGTTTTGACATCTATTTTAGATGCATAGCAATTTGATCCTGATCTTTTTGTATAACTTCCTTGCCTAGTGCTTATGAAATTAAAACAAACTCGCATGACTCTTTAAACCATTGGTACTATTGAGTAATTCTGTCGATATAAGTCAGACTAGGTTTGCTGAACCTGTTATTTCCTTTTTGGTTTAGATAAATTACTTGTGCTTACTGATACCTTTCCTTGTAATTTGCTGGTACCCAACCTATTGAAAATATTGTTAGCAAGTTAATGCTGTTGTTTTCTAAATTTGTTGTGTTGTAATGTGTCTTGGTTGCATTCTGAAATTTAAAAAAAATTCTCAGTAGAACTTAATTAACACTTTGCTTTGATAACATGGAATGCTATATAGAATACCTGTTTGTTTAGAACATTGGCCAAACTGATAATCATGAGCCTGTGTCATTATATTGTTTGTGGGTCTATTAGGTGCCTTTATAATATTTTATCTATGACTAAGATGATATTGAAGTCTGTGAGATAGTGATCCATCAACTTTCCTTTTATATTTTGTTTATTAGAGGTACTTTGCGTGAAGAAAACACCATTGAAGATTTATTTCAAATTGGATGACAGGTTCTTTTGTTTGCTATGGAGTTCTCTATTTGTTGTCATTTTGTTGAACATTAATAAAATCATCTTATCTTATCTAACAAGGAGTGCATGGCTATAAATTAGAATTCCACATTTCTCAACTGACTTATGATATATATCTTGTTTGCTTGAACTCAAACTGTGTTGTGTAATGTTTGTGTCAGATTATGGACTGCCATATTGAATTTTCTCATATGTTGATTTTATTATTCCTTTGCAGGCAACCTTTGAGTGTCTCTTGAAGACTTACGGATTTTTAACACCTGATTTGTGGAGGGAGACTCGGTTCTCAAAATCTCCCTTCCAGGAATACACTGATTTACTGGCTAAGCCTGCTAAAGCCCTCATTCTTGAAGATGTTGAGAAGGAAGTTTTAATATAAGCTCCTTGTATTTTGACAAGAAGAGGCTTTGCTTTTCTAGTAAGATATGTCCTTAAAATGAGAGTGACAACTTAGGAAGGTAGAGAGGTACAACACTTTTAATATTAGATTCTTCACTGTTGGTATTAGTCAATTTTGTAGAGATGCAATGGATCTTATACAATATATTCAATTTTCAATTATTGTTGACACCGTTTAAAAACTTCACCCTTCTATTTTTTGGAATTGATTTAATCCATATTTTAGTACATTTATTGAGTTATTGTGATTTTTTACAGAATTTTGTGAAACCAAAAATTGTTTTTAAATAATGCTATCGTTATTCTCGGTGGCACAAGTCAATGCTGTGCAGCACACTTAAATGTTGTACAGTACATTTTATGTAAGTGATTTGCTTTGACATGTAATTATGCGATTTCTAACATCATTGTTGGTGGCCACAATTTGTGCAGTACGTTTTATTTCAATGACATGCCATGATATATTATATTCCAATGTTATCAATGATTATGTGACTTGTAATTTCTTGCTTGTGGTTAATGGGGATTCACATTACCTCTAGTGTTGGATTGCAAGTTATCTGTTTTTTGAATCAGTGTGTTTGGTGGTTTAAAGAATCAAAGTTTATTGTGCACCACGTCTTTCTAAGCAGAGGGGCTCACTGGGGATCGTCTTTCCAGAAAAGTGATGGTATCTGAATAAGTTTAGCAATTGGGTGATATTGTGTGCTTTATTCTCCTCCGCTTAATATCCGTGGCTTCATATTTATATGCATCTACAATGCATCATGACCCAATGTATCATGACTGTGATGATTGAATGAGTACTATCAATGGGTATAAATTGGGGAATGTCTGTGTTTGCAGAAATGTGATGGTGTTATTCTGAAAAGTTTAGCAGAAATGTGATGGTATCATTCTGAGTAAGTTTAGCAATTAATCGATTTTGTGTGCTTTATTCTCCTCTGCTCGATGTCTGTGGCTTCATATTCATGCACATCTAAAAGGTGTGTATGCCTAATTATTTATTTCACGACTGTGATAGGGATCGATTAATAAAGCGACTTAAATACAATGAAGTCTCGGCATATTAGTAAGAAAATAAGTTGGATTTTGTGATTGTTATGGATCAACTCTTGTATCTTGGTCTAGGTTTTCAGAAGGTGGTTGTATTTGGCATTTCAAGGCCCTTATAATTGTGCCGAGAAAAGTGCTTTCAATGTCTGGGGCATAAAGAAATAAAGAGAACCAAGGGAGGCCACTCTTGATAGAGAGTTGATTGGGGTTAATAACGAAGTGACTTAATTGGGACTTTATGATGGCACTGAGAGAAACAAAGTGTTTGAACATATCAAAGCTGATGTACGAGTACTGTTTCAAAATGTCTAGGGTTGGGATGAATGTGGTTGAATAGTTTAAAGTTGAGGCATTGGTCCATGTTAATATAGTACAAAGAGGTATGGGTTCATGATAATATAGTGCAAAGAGACAGACAGGGAATTGCATTGAGAGATGCAAGTGTTTTCAACAGCCTTTGGAATTGGTATGATTTTATGCTTAGTATAATCAAAATTTGTCTTTTCAAAGACATCATAATTGTGCTGAGAAGCAAAGTGTTTTCACAGCGTCTGGGGTTGGGATGGGTCTGTGCTATTGTATATGCTTGTAAACACTATTTCCTAATGTTCCAGGGCTGAGCAGTGTTACCGGCTGGAGATGATTCTTGAATTCTTACCAACTACTCTAGAGGAAGAGCCCCCTCGCCTTCGTCATTGGCCTCTCGCATACAGTAAGTGGAAGTATTGCCGCTCCCTTCAATTAATAGAGCTGGCAGTAGGCCCTTGCTTGCTTAGTGCGTGAAAGGTTTAAAGCCATTCCCAGCCAGTTTATGCAATTTCATAATCATAAGTCTTCGTTGAACCAGTCGATTCCAATGACTAGTATCAGCTTGAACTACAACATCATGTAACCATAAGCTGGTATCGACACTATACCCATAATCTTCATCATATCCAGGTAATTACGGTATAGCACAAAGAAATAAAGAGAATCAAATAAAGATAATCAGTGTTGGTCACTCTATTGTTAGTACAGCACAAATAAATAAAGAGAATCAGTGTAGGTCACACTTGATAGAGTTGAAGACATCATAATTATGCTGAGAAGTAAAGTGTTTTCACAGCGTCTGGGGTTGGGATAGGTCTATGCTAATGTTAGTACAGCACAAAGAAACAAAAAGAATCAAATAAAGATAATCAGTGTTAGTTAGTACAGCACAAAGAAATAAAGAGAATCAAATAAAGATAATCAGTGTTGGTTAGTACAGCACAAAGAAATAAAGAGAATCAAGAGAATCAGCGTAGGTCACTCTTGATAGAGAGTTGTTCGGGGTTAAATAGTAAAGTGGCAAATATAATAAAGTTTTGATTAAATAAGATCAAATAAGGATTTATTATTGCATTGAGAAGCAAAGCGTTTGATTAATAAATAAGATCAAATAAGGATTTATGATGGCATTGCGAAGCAAAGTGTCAGTGTCTGGTCTTGGGATTGATCTATGTTTAAATAGATCAAAGTGGAAGTCTGGTCGTGGGATGGATCTATGTCTTGGGATGGATCTATGTTTGAATAGATCAAAGTGGAAGTCTGGTCTTGTGTGAGTGTCTACGGTTGGGATATAATTCATGTTTGAATAAATCAACACTGAGGTATGCGTCCATGTTAATATAGCACACAGAAACATAGCGAATCACATTGAGAGATTCAAAGTGTTTTCAACAACCATTGGGATTGAGATGAATTTATTGTTTTTTATAATTAAAATCTGGACATCTTTCTATGGGAGTATAAGACAAATATGCGTCCATGTTAATATAGCACACAGAAACATAGCGAATCACATTGAGAGATTCAAAGTGTTTTCAAAAACCATTGGGATTGAAATGAATTTATGTTTTGTATAATTAAAATCTGGACATCTTTCTGTGGGGGTATAAGACAAATATAAAGAAGCAAGTGATGTCACCTTTTGATAGAGCTGAAGAGAAAGTCACATGAATATAATGAAGTTTCAAACTTTTTGGTGAAATCTAATCATAATGTTTATTAAGCTGAAGATTAAATCACGAAGCGTGGGTAAATATGGTGTATGGCCATATGGCCATATGTTAATATGGCATGGCACATAATATAGGGAACATGGCACATAATATACGCAACCAATGTTAATATGGCATGGCACATAATATAGGGAGCCAACGGATAATAAAGTTGTTTTAAATATAAATAAATAATGTTTTTTTAATAAAATTATATCAAGAAATGTTGTTAAGCTAATTATTAAATTATAAAGTATGTTTGGAAATATTGTTAGGTAAATATTAAATTATAAAGTATGTTTGGTTAAGATATGTTCCAACCTCTAGTAAGAGTAGAGTTCGGAATATGCATATTAGGTAAAAGCCAAAGCAGATTAAGTCTTACACGCTAAAGTCCAAATTGATTACATTATATGAGGTAGCTCCCACCCCACTGGATTGATCAAATTATATCAAGAAATTTTGTTAAGGTAAATATTAAATTATAAAGTATGTTTGGAAATATTGTTAAGGTAAATTTTAAATTATAAAGTATGTTTGGTTAAGATATGTTTCAACCTCTAGTAAGAGCAATAGTAAGAGTAGAGTTAGTAGTGTTTGAAATTTTGTTAAGGTAAATATTAAATTATAAAGTATGTTTGGAAATATTGTTAAGGTAAATTTTAAATTATAAAGTATGTTTGGTTAAGATATGTTTCAACCTCTAGTAAGAGCAATAGTAAGAGTAGAGTTAGTAGTGTTTGACATTGTTAAGGTAATTATTAAATTATACAGTATGTTTGGTTAAGATATGTTTCAAACTATAGTAAGAGCATAGTTGGTAGTGTTTGACATTGTCTCTTGCAAGTGTTTAGGATGTGTATTTAAAAGCTTTTTTATAATTAAATACATGAAATTGAAAAGAGAATACAAAATACATTAAATACATTGTTTAAGTCCATTAGCACCTTAGCATAAAAACAACAATTTGTTTGTGAAGTACCATTATTAGTTCACGCGAAAAAGAGACAACCTTATAGCAAGGAGAGGGAAACATATCATTCTAGCATGCCAGGATAGATTTATCATCTTAGCGTGTGAGGATAGTTACACCCTCAAGGAGTAGCAGTGTGCTATAGATACATCACACTTCCTTGCTTATCGATTCAGCGGTATTATTGATTGATGCAATAATCTTGAGAGTAATAACTTACCAATTGAATAGTGTATCGATGGAATAACAACAAAACGACCTAAAATTTTTTGATCATTATTTTTGCATAGTATATAGGTATCAAGCATTTATGTTCATTTAATTTCTAGGTCTAGACTTGATCAATAATTTTTTTCATCCCTATTTTGCAATGGTTTTTTTTCCACATGGTTCACAACGTCGAGAATAGAGGTCGGGGCTTGCTACATCCACAGTGATAATTCTAGGGGGCCCACCTAAAGGGGTCTCGCCCTAATGGCCCTAGTTTTGGGAGCCTAACCCCAAAGAACCTAGAGAGTTGGACTCATGAAAATTGAACCTTCGACTTCAATACCAAATGATCTTTGGATTTGGGCTCCAACCAACTAAGCTACTCGTTGGGGCTTTTTTGCAGTACATAGGTACTGTGCATTTGTGTTTAATATCAATTTTTAGTAAATTCCAGGCGAATACTTGATCATTAGATGCCAACCATCCATGAACTATAGCCCTCTTATTAGCCCGAACTTTCCATATCCTTTGCGATTGTTCCACAACAACCACACATGATTTATAGTCCTCTTATTAGCCTGGACTTTCCATATCCTTTGCCATTGTTCCACAATCAACTTGCATCTTTATTAATGTGCATAGATATTAGTGAACACATGGGTATTTGTGTTATTATTTTGTGTTTTTGTTGGGTTTGTGATCATCAACTAGTTATACCAAGACCTGAAGGTTGATGTTGGTTAGGATGACCGTTTAAAGACAATTCAATCCTATTCTTCAGAACTATAGAAGGGATCTAAGAACATTATAGGTTATGTTTGGAAGTGTGTACATTTCTTCTCAATATGGGTGCCCATACATTTCAGCTTTGACAAGGTGAAGCAAGGTTTTGGGGTTGTGACATAGGAAAGGTTGTGTGCAAAATGATATGGCATAGAGAAGGGACAATGCCGATCCAAAGACAAGTTCATTCCTTTTCTTGTCAAGGCAACAACAATAACATTTTACATCTTGTAGAATGCCATCATCTTGTTTTTTGATGTGCATATGATCTTAGAGCAATGCATCCCATTTTAGAAGAATAACGATCTCTTATATTGCCACCCCAACTCATCTTCTACCTTTTTAATTCAAACAAATATCTTTTTCAAAGCTTTAGAAAAATCCTCACATCTGCAAATGCACCCTCTAAACTTATTCTCATAAATGCAAGGCAATCCGGTTGCTATTTATCATTAGACCGAGTGTCTACCTCTTAATTAAATGTAAACATCCCTTTATCATGTAAGAAATTAATCCAATATTTTAGAAAGAATACACCATTCCCATAATCTATCCATGATTGCATCTAAAGCTACCTTGACCTACTTACCAAGCCCAACCCACCAAGTCACATGTTCGCTAATTAATGATAGTACCAAGGATTTCTAAATTAAAAATATTTTTTTATAGATTTTCTTTTAGATCCAATGAATAACAAGTTTATGAACAATGTGCTTCTAAATTATTTAAATGATTAGTTAATAACTTTTTGTATAAGATAAACTTGATTGATATTACAACTTTCCAAATTAAAATTACTTTTTATAAATTTCCTTTCCTTTCCATTCCTATTCTATGAATAATAAGTTTGGGCTATGTACTTTTTAAATTAGTGATTAAATAGATAAACTTTTTGGGCTATGTACTTTTAAATTAGTGATTAAATAGATAAACTTGATTGATATTACATTTAATTGTAACTTTTTAAAACAACTTTTTTAATGTAATAAGATTATGGTAAACGAGTTTTAAAATTTATCTTTATATTGTAGTATTAAAATAAAAAATAGTTGCATTTTTATATTGTAATATTTTATAATACAAAAGAATATTATTGATAATTTGAGTTTTAGTTTACTATGCAAATTTTTCTGTAAAAAGTATTTAGTATTATGTTAATATTTTCAATTTTATTATTACTTAAAAATCTTGTTTTCAAATCAATTTAAAGAATAATTTATATTTTATATCATGATTTATATAATGATATTAAAAAAAATCATAAAAATGATTCTCAAATTGATAAAAACATAATTTATAATTTATACATTGTTTTATAGAATGAAATATTAAAAATCACTTCAAATTGTTTTAAAATATAACTTATAGAGAAAAGTTTTTAAAATATGTTAAATTGAATTTTTGTTTTAAAATATAAAAATATAATTTATAGAGAAAAGTTTTTAAAATATGTTAAATTGAATTTTATTTATTAATATACAGATAATTAAACTTAAATAACAATTAATATATAAAAATTAAAATAAATAATAAGTAGTTCTAAGTAATATAAAATATCAAAATATATAAAAATAAATTTCAAACTTTATTAATACTAATACATGTATAAAAAATAACATAATTTTTTTTAAAATAGATAAAAATAATACACATCTCAAACTTTACTAAGTAATATTAAATCAATTACTAAATTAATAATTATTACTTCTAATTTATGTAAATCCTTGGGAATGAAAAAATATCCCCACAACCTTTGAAGTTCAAACCAACTTTGTTTTTTATTGGGAATAAAATGTATCCTCACAACCTTTGAAGTTCAAACTAACTTTGTTTTTAGTTAGCCAACTCGTATAGAAAAACATATACATAACATGCCATGCCATACAATGATATTAACATTGAAAATAAAAAACAAGAAATCAAGACTAAAATTAATAATAAATTCTATACTCCAAATTCAAAATCTTGGTATACTCCCATGATATATAGCATCATTAATACCTTCAACTAAAAATGACTCAGACTTTAGATATTTTTTTTGACAATTTTTTGATTATGGGAATTGATAATTGGGAACAGGGCTGGTACTTCCGTGACATAGGGTCTCAATCTGGCTACCACTATATCCCTAAGTTCATCCATAAAGCCCGAAACATGACACTCTAGTAAGTTTGGGAGAATTTGAACATTAGATCTTCCATTTACAATATTTCAACTTTACTACTTACTTTTCACCCACTAAACTTTTTTCAAAATTTTATAAATCTTTATATTAAAAATTAAAATATAAATATAATTACATTAATTATTACAGAGAGTTTTTTTCCAACCACACATTCCAAACCTAGTTATAAAAATATTTTTTTATAACTAAAGAAAACCAAAATTACTTTAATCATTATAATTTTTTTATTCAACCATACATTCAAAAATTAGTTATTGAAAAACTTATAAATATACATAATAATTGTTAAAAGGAACCAAAATGAATTAGTATATTATTGAGCTTTTATTATTATGTACATTGTTTGAGACATGAAACATGAAATGGGATTTTATTAATGTGTCTGTATGGAAGACATATTTTTTATTTAATTTTTATTTAATTTATATGATCAAACTCTTTCCTTTCTCAAAGCTTCCAATTTTTAATTTATAAGTATTTTTTATTTAATTTATATGATGAAACTTTTTTATTCTTTTCCTATTTAAAATTTTAATATTATGGTTTACATATATTTTTTCATGACAAGCAATTAAAATTAATTAGATGTTTCCTAGAGAAAAAAAAAAACACCTATAACTTAATTACTAAATATCACAAATATATAATTTTTCTAAAAAATAATATTCATATGATATTGTTTTATAACAAAGTAGCTGAGCATAGAGTTAAAAACAAGTTTAGATTAAGAAGCATATCAGCTGCAAGTTCTATGGGCTCACAACTCTGATTCAAAATTGATACTTCCAATAGAGTAATTTATGATCTTTATTTTTGCGAAATTTATTTTTGAACCTGTCCAATTGAAATAATATATAAACAATACATACTCTCAACCTCAATGTACAATGATGCAACCATCATTGCAGCAGCTTCAATCCATACCTCAACCTCATATGCAATTTGTCCAACAATCTTGGGCTCATTTGCCTCTTCAACCAACATCACAATTGATGCAACAACCTAAACGGGTATTTTTTTTTCCACAAAACAACTTAGGATTTTATCATTGGTATTCATGTGAATGTCAAAAGATTGACAATTTTTCCTGTCACAAGACACAAAAAATAAGGAGAGTAATTAAAAATGAGGAATAGAAAGGTTGCAAAGATATAATGGTTCTCTATATGACCTCTGTGAAAAGAAAAAAAATGGGTAATACACCTATAATATATTGGCACCCAGGAGGATGAAAAACAACACTACAACACCAGTTTGTAAAGTTAGTATGCTTTTATTGTCATGCTAAATATACTCACAAAAGTTCCGTGAAATGTCTTACATCAACACTACCTGTAACATGAATATGCACTTTGTTAAGAACTCATCCTCTGTTTCCCCATTGAAAAAAGGGGAAGGATATATTTGAGCACATTGTTTTCCATTTAGTAATATTTTCTTTCTGCTTCTTCTTTCTTTTTGTTGTTATACCCCTTTAAGGCAAGATTGCATAAATACATTTTAAATACAGTGTATAACAGGAAACAATTTCTTCTAAACAAATCATGGGCAAGTGAAAGTGAGAAATATACTTGGAAACCATTTCAAGCTTTTAAATCCACAGTAACAAACAACCAAAACAAAACTCAGGGAAAATGAAAGTGAGAAATATACTTGGAAACCATTTGAAGCTTTTAACTCCATAGTAATAAACAACCAAAACAAAACTCAGTACTCATTAGAAGCAACATCAGTGGTTGCTCAAAGACATTTAAGAAATCTTGGATTGTTTCCTTCAAACTGCGAGTGGCAGGCGTAGATACTGATTTCAACACTTTATATATATATATATATATATATATATATATATATATAACAAAAACAATAAAAGAGGTATATATTAAAATGGTTGTGCACAACCATACATTACATAGTAAGAAGATTTCTGAGAGCAAGAGATGTCTAGTAGGAGAACTTTACAAAAACTGCCAACATAATTGACTTCCATCTGAAACGCCTAAAAAAGATCCTACTATTTACTATAACTTGAGAAGATTAAATACGGATGAACTGCTAGTTCAAAAAGATGCATAAAAACAGGAAAAAATAGATAGGATTATACATTATTTTTCCTGAATACCCTTTAGGATGGGAAATTGAAACATCTTCCATGGGCCGGGCCTCATCACCCGGAGAATCATGACAGTGGCTGCATCGGTTCAACCTTGTTAGCTTCATCACTTCTTCTTTGATGATGTCCACAGTACGCATCAGTTCTATAAGGTCTCTATCGTGATCATCAATACGAGAATTAGGACAACCAATTTGGTTTGACATGTACCTGACGTCAGAAGCGATAGCTCTATTATCCTTGACGCCCACCGTAACAATGTCTGAAAGCCTGCATAGGTGTTTCTTCGTATCATCCTGTCCGGATTTTATACTGGAAAAACCTTCTTCCATATATTTTTTCACCATTGGGAGAAGACCAGTCCTGAAGGAGAAACCTGCAAACAAACCTTGTAGGAGCACGACTGCGTCGCTTTCTTCTTTTGAACCGGGATACAAATGATGCGAAAGGGGGGTTTCTTCAAGCTTATCGCTGCAATCCATGGCGCTTGTGCGAGCTTCCAGAATAGAGCTGGATCGTAGTGAAGGAGAAGACAGGGAATAAATGCCGACAGATGGTGGAGGCCACTTGTTCAAAGAGTTTCCACGATTTTGGACTATGGGAGAGAACTCACCATTTAAGGTCTAGTGGGGGGGGGATCCCAAACCTCCATCGTAGTGAGTTAGGGAACAAAAACATTACCCTTGATTTGACCATTATAAACCATTGAGCCTTGGAACCTTGAAGCACCAATGTTGGCGAGATTGTCAGCTTGACCATTGTTTTCTCTGAGAATGTGAAG
The DNA here is from genome assembly GCA_001517045.1 of Pseudotsuga menziesii. Taxonomy (NCBI): domain Eukaryota; kingdom Viridiplantae; phylum Streptophyta; class Pinopsida; order Pinales; family Pinaceae; genus Pseudotsuga; species Pseudotsuga menziesii. Next base: position 121,517 of record LPNX010190899.1, read on the forward strand.
AAACAAAACTTGAGGATGAAGATTTAGAAGAATGCTTCTATCATAATTTTTTTTGCATCCGATGGAGCCTTTGGAGTATCCTGGTTGCATCTTTTGAATGAATTGACGGGAGTCACCAAAGACTAGTAATTTCAAGGTGGATCCCCAGTCAATCAGTTCTAGGCCATGGTAAAGCGCCAACCATTCAACCTCATTGTTCATCTTAATTCCAAGACCTTAAGAAAATGTTTTCATTATGTTTTCGCCATGATAAAAACCAATCCCTCCTGCACCTTCCTCCCCTGTTTAATTTATATATTGCTTTACATACACAGACGGTTTAAATTTTGTGGTGTTTATTTACAATATGTCATAATTCATATTATTATTGATATAAAATTTTAGCCTTCTGGACCACTATCTAATACCCTAAGAGTTCCCTTGTGGTTATGTAGGTGCATATATTGTTCCTGTTACAGTATTGGGGTACCATTCCATCTAGATTAGTCACTTGGGTTGTTTGTTGTTTCTTTTACACCTATACCCCTATGGTTGTGAGAATTGTCCTTGGTCTAAATGAACATTCCACTATAGAAAAAAATCTGTTAGGAATAGATCATACTCTTTCCTCGTTTCGCTTGTTTAGACCCCCAAACTTTGTATACAACCTCAGGGTTTTCTTATTTGATGCATTTTCTATTCTATTTCACTTTCAATTTGCATCCCTCCAAATACGAGAAGTAATTGTTACATATTTCAAATAATTCTTGCACACGAAAGATCCAGATGCTCTACACTCAAGGGACACTAAACTTAATATTGTTTTTCTAAACGAATGCATTGAGTTGACAATAGTCAAATATACCTTGAAAGTATGTCACTTTCTACATGGTCTCAACAAGAAGCAAGATCATTTGACCTATGGGGTGACGTCTTTTGCATAAAATGATTGGCAAAATGTCTTTCTATTCCTGTTTGTGTCTGGTCATTGCAAAAAAAAAATATATCTCCATTTCAATTCAGATATTTCTAGATATCAATATAACATACTTTTCCATGACCCAAACCCTTCACATGGACATTATGAGCCAATCCTTTCACTTAGATCCCACTTTATCTCGAGTTCAAATATCCCTTCAACTAGTCTAACTCATTGTGGCCTTAGATCATCAAATATGGACATAACCTTTCACTCCATGGAAATTTCATTGTCTAATATACTATTTAGTAGGCGCGATGCTGTCACTTTTGATTACCGTGATTCTCTGTCTGACTCCTTATGTTTTCTCCTATGTAGCTACAATATGCCTTCATTGAGAAAAAATGTTTCACGAACATTTTGCAATGCTTACCATGGTCGACTATTTCTTGCTATTAGATGCTTGCATGAGCACTTCCCACAATCCACCATTTGTGAAGAGCATTGGGGGGTTACTTGGAAAAGCTCTGTGAATAATAGGTCTGTACCTTATAATAAAGGAAAAATAGGAGGAGTCCATTTTGATTTGCAATGGGTTTGTCATATTCTTGAAGTAAATATAAGAACATGGTCTACTCAAACTAGAAGGCTTGAATACAAATTTTTATTGTGGTCATGATCAATCACCAATACTCTACTTGTTACAACATATTTCTTGCTTGCCACATGTACACTTTGAGCCGTTGTTTCAACAAGGCACCCCCTATCAAGTGTGTTACCACATACTGCACAATATATGCCAACATCGACATATAACACATGCATGCTTAGTTCCTCACAATTAGGTGTCGAAAAAGAAGAGGAGTTTAACAAATTTGGTGCACATAAAAAGAAAGGGGCTTCACTTCATTATTTAAAAGGCCAAATTAGATAAAAAATAAATCCCCCCAACAAACTAACAACCCCCGTCTTTAACCAAAACTCATAGGGAGATAATGTATATATATTGGCTTTGCTGTTGGTATGAAGACAAAAAAAGATTTGCATCGTTTGAAAGCACACATTAGGGAAAGTGAAATACTAAAACAATAAATAACCAAGGAACATGAATGAGCTAGCAGAACTATGGATCAATATTTGTCAGCTATTCAAGGCACCTATTTATGAATGTGTGATATGTGAACGGACATATTTTCAAAAGAACACGTTGACATTGATAAACATTGTATCATTGTTTATAGATCCCTTTCAAAGACAGCCTCTTGAAACAACATAACACTTGGTGATCAAATTTGTAGACAATGTGAAAGGTCTTTGTCGAATGAATACCTCCCACCTTTTAGTGCACCTGATAATATCAAAAGAAATGAAACACTTATTGTTGTAAAGGACTTGAATGCAATGAAAAAAAGACTTGTTTCCCTTTGCAATTCTTTCTCTCAAATACGACAACTTGGATACAAGAGATCTCAATTTGGATTGACTAGCACACTCATAAATGTCCCCGCCGATTTGGGTTGTCTGGAGCATGCATTGCCTTGCAATTTCAGTGATTCCATGAAAGTTGTTATTGCTTTTAATAGAAAACTAAAATACAAAAATGCATATCTTTCAAAAAATATTATGTCAAAAGTTGTAGCAGTTTCTCTACATGACCTTTGTAATATTCCATTGTACAAAAACGAGCACACTTCCTTTAATCAAGAATGGCGAAATTCCCTTGCGAGCAACACTGGCAATGGGCTTTCTGATCTAATATCTTGTGACCATATAGATGTTGCTTCAAATGATGATGGTTTTGATCTTGTGATTGAAACAATTGTTCATGGCTTTAGTCACTCCTAATTGATATATGAATTGCAAGACAAAGTAATAGAGCTTGCACCTTCTAAGGGATTTAAACCGCTTAGCATTTTCAAGCATCGATTCTATGAAGAAATGAACTTCCCGATATTGTTCTTTGGTTGTGGGCACCCTTCTGACATTGTTGCATGCTTTTCATGCCACACAATATCTTGTTGAGATATTTTGCACAAAGACTATGAATTTGCAACACATTCCTAACATTTTATTAAGGCAATACGAACTATCATACAACAAGTTTCCAATTGTGCATGGGTATGCATAAGTAAAGGTGAGCTTAAAGGAAAAAATAACTATGTTCCAAGGATGTTAAAGGAATGCCGAATTTGAATAGGTTGTTGCAATCTCTCTCTCTCTCTCTCTCTCTCTCTCTCTCTCTCTCTATATATATATATATATATATACTTCCCCTGATTATGTTGAAAAAATGAAAAATACAATTTTGCAATGATCAGACAATTAGGTCCCCCAACTTTCTTTGTAACTTTCATAAATGTTGAATACCTTTGGATACCACTTTGTGATGCATTGCAACATTTATATTTTAAATAAGCATCCAAGCTTCCTGAGAACCTTCTTGACGAAACATTTGAATCTAAAATTAGAAAACATCCAGTGACTTGTAGCCGTTATTACAAACATATATTCAATGTATTTCTAACATTGTTGAAACTAATAAGTTTTTTTTTGGAGAAGTCATGAATTATTTCTTTGTTAGAGTTCCAAAATAAGGGTAATGAGCATGACCATGGAATTTTATGGATTCATAATGCACCTATGTATGGAAATATATCAAATACCACAGTTGAACATTTCATCGATACCTATCTGCCCCTTGTGATTCAACATTGCTTTTTGAAGACCTATACAAAAATACAAACACATAATCACACACTTGTAAAAAATAAAAATCCAACTCGCAGCTTAGGGTTTCCTTTGCCTCCATTGGATATAACTATGATTTGCCATCCTCTTGATTGTCTCCAGGAATAAACTAAAGAAAAAACAAAAAAAACCTGTTCCTATTTTCGTAAAAAAAATGTTAGAGAAAAACTATGTTGTTTGACACTTTTTTGCAATAACTTGGCATGTCTATCGATGAATATATTGTCTTGATTTGTTCTTCCATTTCTCATCCTATCATTCTATTGAAAATACACCCATCTAACATTTGGATAAACCCATTCGCAAAAAAATGTGCCCCAACTATGGCTAGCGATTACAGATGCACAATTTATTTTGGATGCCTATGTAGCTGCAACGTGTTGTAGCTCATATATGGCCAAATTTGATCGTACATTAAAAAAAGCCTTTCGAAAAATATGTGAAAATAGTACAGAAAGTATAATTGATATTATTCAGGTTATACAAAATCTAGGAAATGCACTCTTGAACCTCCAAGAAATGTCCAGTGGACAAGCAGTACATATTGTCCTTCCATTGACTTTGCATTGTAGTTCACGTAGGACAAGATTTATTAACACATCGCTGTAATCAACAAGAACCTACATTCTAAAAAGATCTCATTTATTGGCACACGAACTAGATGACTCGAAATACATTATATGTTCCTCTGTGGTTGACAAGTATGCTACATGTCATGATGTGTTCATGATGTGTTTGAGGACATTTGTCTTGGAAATATGTTGCATTCTATGCAATTGGATCAAAGAAAGCCAAAAGATGAAAAAAACCATATGTGATAAGATATGTCAGATACAATGAACTTATTAATCCTGAAAATCATTATAGAGAAAAATTGATGCTATTCAATCCTTATCGTGGAGCTGCAGATACTCTTAAAGAAAGCCATTAGACATGGATTGAATCTTTTCTAGATCATAGAATAGAGATAGAAAATAATGAGGCCCTTTTCACTGCTAAAACAAAGCATAAATGGGGTGACATTGACATTGCTGCTTCTATAGTTGAAAGTACTCCTCCAATGTTTGACATTAATTTTTCCATGGTTGAAATGATTGCACTTGATAAACATGAAAAGTATGACGTCCAAAATGACCTTTTCTATGCTAGACATGGCATTCCATTTGAACACATAATGCAAAAACATTTTCAGTTAACCAAACAACTATTTTTGCTTGACACTTACCAGTATTTTAGCATAAGAAAACAACTTAATGAAGAACAACAAACTATAAAAAAGTACATTCAACGGAAGAAAAAACAGTTTCTAGATACACCAATCCATTTGTTCCTCACAAGAGGTGCAGGTACAAGAAAAAAATTGTAGCAAAAGCTATCTTCCAAGAATTAGTTTGACACTACAACAAACACCTTTCTAGTGATCCTTTAAAACTAAAAGGAGCCATACTTGCTAACACTGGCAAGGTTGCATACAATGTAGGTGGTTCAACTGCTCACTGTGCTTTGCAATTACCATTTGAGACTTCTAAGACATTGTCATTGAATTCAAATACACTAGAGTCCTTGAGCAAACACTATGGACAATTATGTCTTGTACTAATTGATGACACATGGTTATTAGTAAGTCAAATGCTTTATAATATGGATAGAAGACTTCATGAAATCATGCATATTGTGACAAATCCTTTTGGTAATGTTGACTTGATATTTTGTGGTTACCTCTACCAAGAAGAACTAGTCCGTGATGCTTGGATATTTGAACACCGAACTCTCCATGGCCAAAAGAAACCTTACACATTTAGGAAAAATAATGTTAAATACTACCAGTTAAAACAAGTTATGCGACATAATGACAATACTTATATATATATTTTGAATAGGATTAGGCTAAATTTCCAGACTAAAGACGAAATTGCATACTTAAACAACATTTGCTATAAACTGACACCTAATGTTCCCATGTTCCCTTATTTCTAAAAAACAAATACATCGAACAACATAATATGAAAATTCTTTCCATTGTTAGTGTAGAGCCATCCGTCTTAAAAACAATTGACAAATGTGCGGACAATTTAGAAGAAATATTTTGTGGAAATGAAAAAAAACTTCTAGCTAACACCATTGTCCTAAAACAAGGCATACTAGTTGAATTGATTGTTGGAAATTTTGTGACTCATGATGGCCTCGTTAATGGTGCAGATGGTGTCTTCATGCAATATACACCTGTCAAAGAGGACATCATTTGGATAGAATTTTGTGATCCTTTGATTGGTGGATGCCAATGTCTCAAAATGCATTCCTTTTATACCCCTAGAATATCCCTAAGTTGGATACCTATAACCTGAATATATCACAAAGTATTAGGGAGGAAAACATCATCACTTGTTAGACATCAATTCCTTGTTCAATTGGCATGTGCACGTACTATATGGGTGCATCCATGGAGCTGGGTTACACTTTTTGGCAAGGCGCTTTCAGTAAAAACACAAAAAACGTACCTCAATCAAGTAATTTTTAAACCCTCGATCGAGGACTTAACACCTCGATCGAGAGTTTAACAAACGCTCGATCAAGGTTTTCTTAAACCCTCGATTGAGCTTTTGCTAAACCCTCGATCGAGGTGTTAGAACCTCGATCGAGGGTTTAGCAAAAGCTCGATTGAGGTGTTAAGACCTTGATTGAGCTACATACCTTGATCGAGGTCCCTATGAATATTTAAAAAAAAAATAGGCCATGAGGACTCTCGTTCGAGCTACCTCGACCGAGGTTTTAACAATAGCTCGATCAAGGGTTTATTAGACCCTCAATCAAGGGTTTAATAAACCCTCAATCGACCTACTGTTAAAAAAATGGTCGAGGGATTTGAATACCTCGATCGATCTACATACCTCGATTGAGGGCCTGAAAAACAGAGAATTAGCCCTCTTACAGGAAAATCAATATTTCTTTGTGTCTTCCAAGGGTGTAAACCTTGCCATTCATGGCACATAACTGAGAGAAGTTTATACCGATAGATTCATCACGGAATCCTCTATCCATTGAGGTCCTTGATCGAGCTTTTGCTAAACCCTCGATCGAGGTGTTAGAACCTCGATCGAGGGTTTAGCAAAAGCTCGATTGAGGTGTTAAGACCTTGATTGAGCTACATACCTTGATCGAGGTCCCTATGAATATTTAAAAAAAAAATAGGCCATGAGGACTCTCGTTCGAACTACCTCGACCGAGGTTTTAACAATAGCTCGATCAAGGGTTTATTAGACCCTCAATCAAGGGTTTAATAAACCCTCAATCGACCTACTATTAAAAAAATGGTCGAGGGATTTGAATACCTCGATCGATCTACATACCTCGATTGAGGGCCTGAAAAACAGAGAATTAGCCCTCTTACAGGAAAATCAATATTTCTTTGTGTCTTCCAAGGGTGTAAACCTTGCCATTCATGGCACATAACTGAGCGAAGTTTATACCGATAGATTCATCACGGAATCCTCTATCCATTGAGGTATCATGCATGCGTTTTGGCATTCATATGTTTTTTTTTAATTCGTTCTAAAACTTACACTTACAAAACTTGACAACAACTTCGAAGCAGCTCAAAGAACATCGGTGCGTCCTCTTCAAAAGGGTATCTTTGGTTTTTCAAATTTTGAAAATATTGAAAAAAAAGATGGGATGGACACACACGTGTATAAAATGATGCTGAAATCAATGTGGTAACTTTTGAAAAATAATAAATAATTGTATATTGCGAAATAAATTAACATAAAAATATGCAGACCACGGTGCATTTTGTGTAGATCATGCTCATATATATATATATATATATATATATATATATATATATATATATATATATTTTAAATTATTAATGTAAGCTTGAATTATTAATGTAAGCTTGAATTATTGGGGTGGGACACGAGCCACTTATTAACTTCTTCAAATTTTTAAGGTCACACAGTTCATTAAATGTGAAAATTCACACATTAAATGACATTGTAATATTTAAAAAAAAATATCATTGGGAAGCCAACGTAATCTTCTACAATTTGTTTTTTTATTGCAAGTCGAAATTCACATTGAATAGATGCGTTTCGAGGGCTTCTATCTAGCACATGAGTAAAAAATTAGGTTTTTATCACCAAATTTGTCCAAAAAGTGTTACCCATCTTCATGGAATCACCCATACATAGATCCAAGGCCTCATAATAGACATACTAGATTTTGACCCATCGGGGTGAAACGACACGGTCTAGTCTACACATATATTTCACACGTATGGAGCCTTGATTCTCTCTACCTTGTAAATGAGTTGCATGCTACCAACTTTGTAGCAAGTAAAAAAACCAAACTTGAAATGCAAAGACTAGAAAACATGGCACAGTGGAAACTTGATTCCAATCTTCGTTCTTTAGACAACACTCGACACATTACAATTTTGCTCATTAAATACTCGAAGTTTCTTCTTTCACTTTGATAAAACACTTTCTAACTTTGACCTATTGCATTCTAATATCATTTGTTTTCAAGAAATAAGAGACACACACATGACACTGTTTTGCATTGTTCAATAACACTTTTCATTGTTTCTCAACAAATGGGTGTCATGGTATCATAACATTTGTAGATAGAAAATTTGAAATAAAGAATTATGATACATATATTAGAGACCGCATTGAGGCCATTGTGCTCTCCTTGCATTACCATGAAACACATATACTTGTCACAAATATCTATAAAGTGCCCCATGGTCTACTTTTTGAGTTGTTTTCCTTGATTGGCTCAATATTGATTAGCTACCCAGGTTCCATAAAAACCATCCTAGCTGGGGATTTCAATGTTGACATGTTAGAAAACATGGTAACACAAAAAACATTGCTTGAATTCATGCAACACCATGGCATGCCATTAGTGGAAAATAGACCAACTACAGATGTAGGTACCTTGATAAACTGTTTTTGGACAAACATAGCTTTTGATAGCGCCCACTTCAACGTGCTGGATAGCTATTGGTCGGTTCACCATGTGTTTTTCCTTTCATTTCCTTCAGTAAATTGAATGCACTATACATGTCTTACATATACATAACATTGAATGACTATTTACATACTATATGACGACAACATTCTCCCCTTGCCCACTTTCTCCACAAAAAAGAAAAGAAACAAACAAACATACTATATGCTAGAATCATGGTTCCATGTATTTTTTTGATGGATTGTTGACTTTAACATAAATGTTATTTTTCCTATAGCATCATCCAATTGGGAAACTCTGGTATGAATATACTATGGTAGACATTCAATCCAGTCAAGGTTCATATAGGTAAAATGTTTTATCACTGTTACTATTTATCATTCTTCCTAGTTATTATATTTGTCGTTAAACATGATACATTTGTTTACATGGATTATTTTTCCTTAAATACTGTCTTACACTCTTTGTATTTACAATGCACCAACAGTCACTAGTTCCAACCCGTCTACTACTATCGACGATTTTCAATGAAAATACCCATGTTTCAGAAAGGCAAAAATTTGTTTATTCTAATTCATTTTTTTTGAAATCTTCTCTTATTTAGTCACTTTAATTTCCTTGTAAAATTTCCAATGTGTATCACAATTGAACATTATTTCCTCTAGGAAAAATGGGATAGCTATGGAGGATAAACAAGTATACAAGTGGTAATGTCCCGAACTCTGTCAAGCATAGATGTGTTTTTAGTATAGATTTCCCTTGCAATTATTCCTAGTTGTTATATTTGTTGTTAAACATGATACATTTGTTTGCATGGCTTCTTTTTTCCTAAATATTGTGTTATGCTCTTTGTCTTGACATTGCACCAATAGTCACTAGTTCAAAATTGTTTGTTACGTTTGCAATGAAAATACCCATGTTTCAAATAGGTAAAATTTTGTTTCTTCTAATTCATTTTTTGAAATATTCTCTTATGTAGTCACTTTGATTTCCTCATAAACTTTCAAATAACGTATCACAATTGAAACTTATTTCATCTAGGAAAAATGAGATAGATATGGAGGATAAACAAGTATCCAAGTGGTAATGTCTTGAGCTTTGTTAATCAGAGATGTGTTTTTAGTATAAATTTTCCTTCCAATTATTCCTAGTTATTATATTTGTTGTTAAACATGATACATTTGTTTGCATGGCTTATTTTTCCTTAAATACTATGTTATGCTCTTAGTATTGAAAGTGCACCAATATTCATTAGTTCCAACCCGATTATTACTATCGACGATTGCAATGAAAACACCCTTGTTTCAGAAAGGTAAAATCCTATTTCTGCTAATTAATTTTTTTTTGAAATGTTCTCTTATATAGTCTCTTTAATTTCTTGCTAAAATTTCATAGTGTATCATAATTGAACCTTATTTCCTCTGGGACAAATGAGATAGCTATGGAGGATGAACAAGTATCCAATAGGTAATGTCTTGAAGTTTGTCAAGTAAAGATGTGTTTTTAATATAGATTTTCCTTCGAAATGTATAAAATATTATAGTGTATTTGGATCCTTCATATTTGGCCTATTTTTAACAACTTTAAGGCATGCCCCAGTCCAATTTAATCAATCATTGTTCTTTGTGCAAGAACGCCAACTAATATATTTGAGGGTGATGTCCTAGTTGTGTATGGTCCAACATGTGGTAGGCACTCAAATTCACCTGCAAAGGCACAACTTATACATGATGATTAATAGTTGACAAGTATGGCCATCTAACAATTTCTATGACCTTCGACAACAGTCTAATTTCCCTTTTTATGCCACATTTCACACGTGTCTTAAGTGTGTACATCACAAATTTCATAATAAAGCATAAAAATGTGTGTGAGAGAGGCCTTGAGTGCATTTTTGTATGCATGCCACTAGTAGAACTATCACTGCTAATACACCAAAAATTTTCCATAACCGCATATTATCACCGAACACTACAATACATGGCTTGTAAACATCTAGTGATCAATATTCTATTTTCTCTATTGCTGTTATTATAAAAAATTGATAACAAAATAATAACGAATTTGTATTGGATATAAAATATGGGAATACTACAGAAGATGTTTTTTTTTTCCAAGAAAAAAAAGCGTAATTTTATTCATCTTTCGAGATCAAAATTACATTTAGTATATTCACTTCCAGGTGAATTCCAGATTCCAAAAAAATGGATCCAATATTTAGACTGCCAAGTCTTCTGTAAAAAACAAAAAAAAAGCAAACACATATGCTTTTGACCAAAATTCTATATAGATCATTACATAGTATCATATCAATCAATCGATTTTCACAGCCAGCAAAAACCAATATTCTGAACTGTTGTGACAGGATCTGTCAACGAGAAAAGACCATTTCGGTAACCAAAACACAGCTGATATATATAAGAGTATACACATCTAGCATGCAGTAACAAAAGTATGAACCCACTGTGAATTCCAAAAGACTGCCAACGAGAACACAAATTGATAGCAACTGTCATATATAACATATGTATGAACCCACAACATACATATCGAGCATATACATCGCGCAGTTAATATGAACCCACTGTGAAATCCAAAAAACTGTCAACGTGAAACTGATAGCAACTGTCATATATATGCTAGAACATATGACTGATAAAAACATCAAAATGTTTCATCTATATACATAGATCAAATATCAACCCACGACTATAAAATAGCCACAATGAAACCATCAAAAAGAAACTGTCATCTCAAATGATATCAATGAAAAACCCACTCAAATATTATCAATGAACGGCCTGTGATAAAATGTCTAAACAATTCCTGCATTAGATTCTTTCACCAACTAAGTGCCCATTTCCATCCGGAGCCCTTCCTTGGAAGCTTTGTCCGCTTCCTGGTTAATTTCCCTGTAAACATGTCGGCACGAAAAGGAGTCAAATCGAAGGAGGAGCTGTCGAATGGAAGATATAATATGTGCTAATCTCAAATGCCTAAACTCTTGTGTATGATTGATCCAGTTTATAACATTCAAAGAGTCCCCAAGAAAATTAAGTGCAGTGCACCCTGTCTCCAATGCAAACATCAACAGCAATTTAAGACTCATTAATTCAGCAAAATTATTTGTGCCTTCCCCCAGCCCCAAGGACATAACAAAGAAATGAGAGTCAGTTAAGAACAGAACCGCACCACTGCCACACATATTGTTCTGGGCTGCCACATCAAAGAAAGCCCACGGAAGAGATCTATCTATATCCAATGCTAAAATCCTTCGATCTCTACCAGCCTTGTTATGTTCCGGGAAAGAATTGAATAGATCCACTGACAGAGTACCAGTAATAGCCGGAGTGCAAGAAACATCTTTGAAAATAGCCTGATTACGAGCCAGCCAAACCCCCCAAAGGACCAGTAAAGGTAATTTACACTGTTTCTGGTTTGATCTCCTCCACCAAGAATGCCAAGCTTCCCCAACAGTTTCCCCTTCCCATTGACATTTAAAACCAACCAAAATTGAAACTTCCTTCCAGACATCAAGAATGTAGGAACAATTAAGGAACAAGTGCAGAGTAGATTCCAGCTCCCTTTTACATAAAACACACCATCCCGGGCCCTGAAAAGAGCGCTTCTGAAGAATGTCCCACGTTGGAACCTTATTATTAAAAACACACCACATAAACATCTTGGTTTTGGCTGGGCATTTAAGCCTCCACAATGGCCTCCACCACCAGACTGCTTCCCGTTGGGCCAACCCTGTACAAAGAGCTAAATACCCTGCCTTAGGACTGTAAACACCCCCCGGGTCAGCCTCCCACACTAATGTATCTTCTTGATCTGAGAGGATAATGTTAGCCCGCACCAATTCCTGAAGATATAGATCCAAAATACCAGTCTCCCTTGCCCCCATACCAAAATAACCAGCCCATTTCCATATTTGAATTCACGGTTCATTGTGCCTTGGAACAGCTAAATGATTAAGCATGATTACCCCTTGAAGACCTAACAACTCTATTACATCAGGAGGAAGAAGGTGTTGTTGAAAACTACCCATCCATGGGTCCCTACCAATCAAGACACTTTCCCCGTTACCCACATCCCAAACCAAGTTGTTTTCGATCAAATCAAAAGAGTTAACAATTGCTTTCCAAATCACTGAGCCTCCTACATGAGACTTCCTAGGATTTCTAATCCAATCCAGCAGACTCTCTCCATAAATATACTTCTGTTTTATCACCCGGGTCCACAGGTTGGAAGATTTCAACAATCTCCACCCTCCCTTTGCAACCAAAGCTTTTGAAAACAGAAAAATATCCTTAAGACCCCATCCTCCATATCCTTTTGGAACAACAATCCTTTTCCAGTTCACCCAAGGGGTAGTCTGATCTTCTTTATGTCCACTCCAGAGGAATCTAAAACAAATCCTCCTAATCCTTTCAAGGATCCCTTTCGGTATCCAAGATAAAGACATCCAATACACCGGAATAGCTTCCAAGATAGCTTTGACTAAAACTAATCTGCCAGCTCTAGAAAGCCACTTGTGACTCCAAACCATCAGGCGTTTCTCAACCTTTCTAATCAACCAAAACCAGTCCTGTTTCCGATAATTGTTTGCTTTCAATGAAAAGCCAAGATATTTTATTCCTTCCTCCAAACCTGTTGTAGAAAATGGAAAAACCTCAAGATTTCAGTCAACTCTTCAGGTCTTAACATATGAGTAGTCAAAGAAGATTTACCAGCATTTATCTCCATTCCAGTGGCCTTTGAGAAAAGTTCCAAGATCTCCACAAGAAACTTAGATTCTCCTTTAGTACCAGAGCAGAAAATCAATACATCATCCACAAAGAGTAGACGTGTAATGTTTAAATTTGGAGCTAACTGAATCCCAGTAAAATGACCTTCCGCTCGAGCTCCTCTTAAAGCCCTGCTTAAACCTTCATCAACCAAAAGAAAGAGGAGCGGAGACAAAGGGCATCATTGTCTCAGCCCTCTCTCTGCATGAAAAAAGGATGAAGCTGCTCCATTGATCAAAACAGAGAAAGAAACAGATGTTATACAAGACATAATCCATCTTATAAAATTGATGCCAAAACCAAGATGTGTTAGAAGCAACCTCAAATATATCCAACTGACTCTATCATAGGCCTTAGAAAGATCAATTTTGAGAATAGCCCCCTTCATCCTTCTAGCTTTAAGACTGTGAAGTCCTTCCCGAGCCACCCCTATTGCCTCATGGATCTGACGACCTTCCGGAAAACCGAACTATTCTGCAGAAATATGTTATGAAAGAATAGCCTTCAATCTTACCGCTATGACTTTTGAGATAATCTTGTACACACAATTGCACAAAGAGATAGGCCTGAAGTCAGATAGAGTTTTGGCATTGTCGGACTTTGGGATGAGAGCTATGAAAGTAGTATTGAAACTCGCCGAAATCCATCCAGATGACCTAGAATCTTCAATCACCTGCAGCAAATCCATCCCCACAATATCGAAGAGAGCCAGAAAAAAATCAATAGTCCATCCATCTGGCCCTGGAATTTTATCTTTCTGAAAACTTCCCATAACCATCTTAAGTTCCTCTTCCGAAACAGCCTTCATAAGGTCCCCATTGCCCTCCTCATCCACGAAATGAGGGAACATCTGTGCTAGTTTAATAACCTCTGCAATTGAGGCCTGAGCTGGTGCTTTGAATAATTGTTGAAAATGATTCACCCCACATCTGGCTTTTTCATCAAAAGAGGCATATGAAGAACCCTCCTCATCCTGCAAACTCCAAATAGTATTTTCCACCTTCCTACCTCTGGTATAGGCGTGAAAAAACTTTGTGTTATCATCTCCACTCTCCAACCAAATCGCCCGACTTTTAAGTCTCCACGCTTCCTCTTGTTCCAACAAAAGAGAATTGTGCCTGCCCTCCAGCCTAGACAAGATCTCTTTAGACTCATGAGTTAAAAACCCACCTCCATCTCCTTCTTACAACAGTAGGAGAGCTTCTTCAATAGACTTCAGCTCGGCCTCATCTCTTTTTTTCATCGTTACAGCCCACTCCTTGATATACACCTTAAGACGTTTAATGTTGTCTGCAAACTGTAACGTAGCCGACCTGTCATTTTCCCTCCCAATAGGATTCCAATGAGAAAGAAATAGATTTTTGAAAGACTCTTCCTGAAGCCAACATTTATTGAATTTTAAAGGGCTCGGAGGATTGCTTGGCCCCTTTTTAACTTCAAAAAAGATAGGGAAGTGGTCGGAATGACCCCCACTGCCCACCCATTGTTTTACCAAGAAAGAACTGTCCACCAACTGCTCTGCTACCAAGAATCGATCAATTCTTTTAGCTACCCTAGCATCCCCACAATGATTATTTCTCCAAGTCGGTTTTAATTTTACAGGCTCAATATCCAGCAATCCCTTCTCCATCAATTTTTGCACAAAAAACCTTGCCAAAGAGTCAACCTGGGCATGGGGACCCCAAACCTCATTATGCCCTAGTGAGAAATTTAAATCACCTCCCAGCACAACCGAATCACCCTTAACCATCGGATTTTGAAGCAATGGTTCCCAAAAGGGAGCTCTGTTAATATAAGGACCATAGATATTAAGCACTGAAAGAGAAATCCCCAATTCTCCAGAAAAAACTTCAACTCCCAACACTACCTCTGATCCCCAAGAGTTAATCATCTTCACACAACTATTTTTCCAGCCCACCGCCAGTCCCCCAGATCTACCTTTTGCATCCAAAGTCACAAATGACCACCCAGGAAACCAGCTTTCCAACTTCCCCTGAATCACCACTCCTACACCTAAAGTCTCTTGTAGCATTAACACATCAGGATGCTCAAGAGTAAGCACCCTCATGAGGGCTGATTTCTTTCCAGGCCCAGCCAGCCCCCTGCAGTTGAATGACATTAACTTCATAAACGACCTTTCTTCAAGGCCATCTCCGCTCTAAGGGCCTTTTCAATCGAAATTTGTGTTCCTCCCAGCAGATCCTCCTTGGCTATGGACTGGGCCTTTGATAGATTAGTCTTACGACCTCTACCTTTTCTCACAGACGAGGAACTCTTACCCAGCCCCGGAACAGGTTTATGGGATGATCTTAAAAAATAACCCGACTCCATAGTGTCTGGAGGGGAAGGACATGACTCCTCCGAACAAACAGGTGTAGGAATCACAACAGCAGGAGGGGGAACTTCCAAAGAAAAAGGTTTGACATGATCAGAAACAAAAATGACATCAACTGGGTGGACAGGTTCAAAATCAGAAATGGTAGCAACGGGTTGAGAGCCCAATCCCGAAAAGACCTCATCAGAGACAATGGCAAATGAAGGTCAGACTGCCTCGAAAGTGAAAGCTTCCTCAAACCATCAATCCAATCAAAACCAAGAAAGGAAACATTGTTCAAAAACAGATTAACATTTGATAACAAAGGTAGATTAGGGTTACCAGGACAAGAGGGTTCCCCATTAGCCGAGTCTTCTACCAAATAATTCTGCACTGTCTGATCCATAGTCCCTACGACCACCCCGGGAGCAGGAACAACCAAGTCTTCAATAGGCAGATCACTGTCCAGTTCATCCGCAGAGGACTGAGAAGGGCCAAAAACCACATGTGGCAGTTTAGAGGGTTTGTCAGAAGTAGCCCAGTCACCTTTCCTGCGATTACCATTATGAGACCGCACCTGCAATTTGCATGACGCCTCCGGGTGCCCATAGACATGGCACTGTCTACAATGAAATGGTACATTCTCATAATCCAATATCTGAGTAATGGGATCCGGTCCCCATTCCAAGATAATAGATTCTGCCAAACCCTCCCTGATATTCAAGTTCACCAGAATACGAGCCACCTTTTTCTCCTTTGTTTCGAGAAAGGATAGATCCGCCTCCAAAAAGGTTCCAAGGATATCACCAATCCTCCGAAAATGATACAAATCCCAGAAACGAAGGGGGAGCGCTGGTAATTTCACCCAAATAGGGATTACGTCCACCCTCTCTTTGCTGGCATCAAAAAGGGGGTTCCATGGCTTCATGAGAGCAGGAGAATGATCAATATGCCAACATTTGGTTTGAAGCCATCCAGAATCCTCCTCCTTCTGCAGATTTATGGAAAACCAGCCTCTGTTCAACATCTCTATCTCCGGGACATATCCAAAATGTTTGCCCCATGAAACCGCAACCCAATCCTGAATAGTCTTTTTAGAAAAATTGCGCCCCATCACCCTCCCAACCAACATACATTTCGCCATTTTCAGAACGTTGTCCCAGGCTAAATCTTCTCCAACCGCATAATTCCGAACCAGCTTCTTCTTGATCCAATTCTTTTGACGCCCCTTCGAAATACCATGAACCCCAACCTGTTTTACTGCCGGAACACCCGCATCCCCTTAACAATCATCCGAGGGAACCCAACAGGGAGAGCCACACCCACGATGCTCCGCAGCAGCCAATGGCACCCTCAAATCCGCCTCTGAGTTATCACCGCTTGAACCCTGACCCTGCAAAATCTGACCAAAAACCCCTCCTACAAACGCTCGAGCACGACCATCATCAGACACAAACCCTCGCTGAAAAGAAGACGACGATATCCCTAAATTCTGCAAAGACACCCCCTCTTCCGACCATCTTGAGGGCCCCAACACACCATCAGACCACTGGAAATAGGATTCCACAGCCGGAACATGGGCCACCGGAGAAGAAACAAGAAAAGCGGACGGTGATGAAAAGTCTTCCAGCCCTAGCGGCTTATTAACCGGAACCTGTTCATCCAGACCCAACCTAGGGATTTCCACCAGATGCTCCAAAAAACCTCCACCTGGCACCTCCTAGATGTCGGTACTCTCCAGCCTGTCACTGGAGTAATCAACTACCTCCATATCCTCCATTAAGAGAACCGTGGCAGCCAATCAACCCCACAAAATTCTCCACACCTCTATAAAACCCTAACCCCAGGATAGAAAGCAACAAAACCACGACCCAGTCCTCAAAAAACAGCACAAGTCTACAATCACCTGGCAGCAATCCGTTTATCTGCTCACGTCCAGACAATCTCTGCCATTGAACGAGGTAAAACAAGGATTACGTTTTATCAAGAAAGCTCTCTCGACCAGCCAATAAGAGTTCACTACAGAAGATGTTGCACTTGTGAGTATGCCTTTATTCAAACGTGTTTATCTCCACTACTAGATTTTTAAACTTGTTATTCGAAACTTTACCTTTTTCAATCTGATTTGGAATGTAGACAAATATTCTTGTTTCTACAAACAAAATGGACTAAGGTTATTGATCTTATGGTTCAACTGCAAATGGGTGATGCTTGCAAATAATTCCTCTATGAGGTGCAACATCAATTAACCTCGGGTTGTGTTCCTATGTATCTGCTAAAAAACATTGTTAGAAATGGAGGAATTGGTTCTCAAAATATGTGAACTAGGATGTTCACATTTTTTGAGTGTCTAAATGACAATGTGTAATAACATGTTTACAAATTCTAGCGCAATCTACTATCTAGAAAAATGACCACACCCTTTGTTCATTTATGCCATAACATTTGTTTTCTTCCATTACTATTTTTTCTCTTGCATAGACACCAATCTATTTTTCCTATATCATTTATACATTTTACAGTTAATACTGTATAGAAAAAAATAGAAAAAAACAAAAAAAACAATATCTATCAATTCTAAGTTAAAGGAATGCTAAAAGCAAAAAGTCCTTACACTCCCCCATTTGATCCTTTTTGCAGCAATTTCAACCAAATGATCCTTTCATGATCTAGGAGGTTATCAAAGTTAGATTAGAATGAAATTCTTCAAACAGTGAAATAAATATTAGAGTGGTAAAGAGCTCATCAATAGCTTTTCGACAACCTTCGTTTCACACGAAACGACCTTTGGATGCAAAAGTTGTTGGGTTTTGAAATCTCGACAAAAAGGTTAAAATGTGAAAAAATGGAAAAAAGGGGGCCACATGGCACACCCATAAGGTGCCACGTGGTAGGTACAACATATTAAGGCCATGTGGCAGCACCACAGGGTGCCACATGGACAGGTTGGGTGATGTGGCAGTTTGAAAAGATGACATGTGGCATTGACTTGGCATACGAAGGTACACGTGGGTCAATTAAGAACTCTCACGTGGCAGCCCTGTTGGTAGGTTTTTGTACAATTTGATAAAATTTGTTGGAGACCATGGGAATCAAACCCACAGCCTCTAGGGCCACCGGTGTCTCCACCAAGCTTGCTTAGCCAAGGCTCCCACCGTTAGACGTTAATATGTATAGAACTAAACTTGTATATGAAGTTAAAAAGGATTTTGTTTTTAAAAATGGGTGGGGCAAGGGCTTATCCCTTGGCCCATATGCCAACAACGAGGCCCCATATTTTGTAATATTTGTAACTATATACCATATGCTAATGAACCATATGCGAAGTGTAATGCCACCCCATAGTTCACCGAAACCTTATGCCAAGTGGTATGTCGAGCCGTATCAAATCCAACCTTTTGCAAAAACTTATCCAAAATACAACAGAGCTCCGCATATGTTAAATAAACAATGTTACAATATGACATTGATAGGGGAGAGGCTCTCAGGATTGACCCCAGGACCTATGCCCCCATATCACCAATGTTTTGGCAATGTGCCATTGTCCAATCGTTGGTTAGGATATGGAAAATACCATTAAGAATTTCAAGCAAGATTTGAAACAAGAAAATAGGCGTGTGGTCCTCCTCCCCATGCTCCACAACCACTCCAAAAACCCTATAAAAACCATGATTTTCACAGCCACGAATATGTACAGGAAACGCAGCACATGCACAAAATTTTAGGCAGAGTTCAACATAGTTCCCAAGGCTACATATAGTCATTAATGGGCATGGATACTGAGGTGGGAAATCCATACTTTTTGTCTTTTGTGTAGTTAGAGTTTCTCGATTTGAGCACCAAAGGAGGCCTCAGGAAAATGTAGTCGAGCTTATACTTATTTTTCTTGAAATTTCGAGAGGATCACAATGGTGCTGTCTGTTTTTGCTGGTAATTGACATAAAACATAAGTGGTCCCATAAACCCATTTATGTAAGCTTTGAAGACTTAATAAGATCGACCTACCCATTGGAAGAGGCCTAGAGACGTATCCTAGGAGGGGTGAACTCTGTTACCAGTTATTGTCTTTCATTTTCATGGTTTGCACACTATTTATTTGCTTATGTTGGTGTTTTAAGCATGTTTATAAGTTTTTAACATACCAATTTCACATGCAATTTTTAATGGTTAAAAATATCCCGAAATTTGAGATCAAGTTTGTTACGAAAGAAGCTTAACCATTGCATTATGAGTTTGTGAATGTTAACAATATACATACTATAGCATGGAGAAGGAGAACTGGAAGAATTTGATCCAGAAATTGGTTCAAGAAAAGGGAAAATGGATTCACCAAAAGGAGAAGAAACAACTTCTTCTATCCCATATGAAGGGGAATTTCTTAAAGATTTCATGAGAATGCAAACAATGGTAGAGGATATTTATCAATATCGGAAGAAAGGTGAATAAGTAGGTCCATCTCATATCGAAGGTGAAAAAGGAGGTGGTGAGGAACCTCCTAAAACTCCACCATCTTCTTTGTCTTTTCTTGATGGTTCTTTACATTCTCCATTTGAAAAACAAAAAGGAAAAATTAACTTTAATGTGCCTCAATTAAAGCTATATAGTAAGTTTGAATTACTCATGTACAATGGAGAACTTAATGCTGAAAAATTAGACAATTGGATTCATCAAATTGAAGTTTATTGTAAGATTCAAAAGTTTATTGAAGATAACATTAAAATTCAGTTGGATTCTCTTCGACTTGGAGGGACTGATCTCATCCGGTGGGAGAGAATATCTCAAGATGATCTTTCCACAAAAGTTAAAATCATCTCCTCTTGGTATGAGTTCACATAGGAATTAAAAGAACACTTTTATCCATTGGGGTACATGCAACAAGCTATGATGGATTGGAAGAATTTGAGGAAAGGTAAAAGACAAAGTGCGTAGGAGTACACACAAGAATTTAGGAAAAGATCATTGATACTTGGTATACCTCTCTACACCCAAGAGACTCTTCTCAATTATATAGGAGGATTGCATAGTTATTTATGTCATATGAAATTAATGTTTAATTCAACTAACCTTGATGATGTATGTGTTCAAAAAAATCATATAGAGATGAAGGGAAAGAATACAAAGGATAAATTTTCCAAGAAACCTTTCAAACCAGATGGAAACAAGTTTAAAGGTAAGCGAAAAGGTAAACACTCAAATACTATGAAAAAGAAGGAGAAAAACCTACATGTACTCATTGTTAGAAAAAAGGTCACGATGCTTCCAAATGTTAGAAACTTCATCTGGAACTCAAGCCTGAGAAGTTTCGGAATAAAGAAGACAAAATGACTGCTACAGCAACAATCCAACATGATTTGGGATCGGATTCTGGGGATGAAACTAGGGTGGTTGCTACACGCATTCAAGGTAAAAATCCTTCTAGTTATGTTTTAAGGAATGAACCTATTATTGAAGAAAGAAAGAGGGGCGAGTTGTTTCATATTAGAACAATCTCTAAACACACAAAAAATTGATACTCTTTTTGATAGTGGATTACAAGCAAATATCATTTCAGAAGAAATAGTTAAGAAATTACATTTGGAAACTAAGTTACATCCTAAACCATATCCAATTGGATGGGTATGTGATAATGCACATTGGCAAGTTACAAAAAAATGTAGACTTAGGTTTTCCATCACTTCTGGATTTATTGATGAAGTAGACCTAGATGTGGTCCCGTTGGATATCTATGGTATTGTATTGGGTAGTATGTATCTCTATGATAGGATGGCTATATTTTATAGGGAAGATAATGAAGAAACATGTATGGAAAAAACATGATGGAAAAAACAAAAAACCTTAATCAATTATATTCACACAAATAGTACCATTATATAGTACAAAGAAGAATGCCACCTCATGGAGAGATTTTCTCTAGATTCTAACACCTTTGCATGGTGACTAGGCTAGGAAATCTTATCCAAAATCCCTTGGTCATCATTTAGGATAAATGACTAATATCCTAAATAAGAAATGCAAATAAAGGTGAAAATATTAAATTTGTGATTGTTAGGTTAAGCCATAAGGCTAACATTCCCCCTTTGAATCATAAGTTTATGTATATGTATCAGCTAATCAATAAACACTAATGCTAAAGTTGATAGGTTGGATCTTTCAGAAGCCTTCATCTACGCTTCATTGAAAAATATGCATGAAAAACCATCAAATTTGGATTCTGAATGGTTCATCTGAAATGAACTTGAAGAGAGCTGAATTTCTGGAGTGAACAGTTGCCATGTCTGAACATTCCTTGTGTGCTTGACAATTCCATCATTTGCCAAGTGATTTAGATAGAAAAGGTTGGTGTCTTCTGCTAATTGGTGAACATATAGTATCACCATTATACAATCAATGAATCACTGAAATGCTCCTTGAATATTTCAACACTGTTATGTGTCGATCAACATACCAATGCATCATGTATTTGAGTTTGCCATCTTCATACTTTGTTGTTTGTTTCCCATTTGGAAATTCTGGAGTCTGTCATCTACATACTTTTGTTTCCCATTTGACAATCTTTTATCTATCTTCATAGTAGTGTATCAAAGTCTGCCATCTACATACTTTTTTCCATATTCAGAGTTCTATTTCAGAGTCTTCCATCTACAGGATTTTGTTGTCAAAACTTGAAGAATGACAACCATTATCAATATTCCCCCCTTTGTCAGCTGAAAGGTGAGAAGATATGGGTTTTCATGTGAGTTACCCTGAACCAATTCACCATTGTATCATAACTACTCCCTCTTTAAAAATAAATATTATTTTGTAAATGCACCCCCCCCCTTAAGATGCAAGAGAGTACCATTTAGATTTCAACTCAAAGTGGGCATGTGGAAACATCCACATGTTATCTCATCCCGTGAGGGGCATGCTCAAAAGCTGCGCCATAAGGGGACCACTGGAGTTATATTCTACCAGGTACAAAAAAAACTATGTGCTACAAGATGAGTCTTTACTGGAGATTGTACTCTTCGGTAAGAATGATGTAATATCTTGGTTGTTGATGTCCATTGCCAAGGATTGATCCACCTCTAGTGAATCTTTAATATTGTAGGCTTGTTTCTCTTGGAACAGTTTTTTGATGCATGATTACATTTTCCACAATGCTGACAAGGATGAAGATCAAAACATTGATCTTCCATATGACCAACTCTTTGTCAATATTGGCACTTAAAACTTTGAAGCTTAATTGGAACATGTGTAGTCAAATTTTCATGAAGTAATCCTGCACTCACAAATTGAATTGGTTTGTAGTAGTCTGGAATATGAAAAGTCAGATCATTTTCATATCCTAGTCTTGTTCTATGCTTGTTGTCAATAATTTCTTTCCAAGATTTGATGATGGGTTTGGAAATATTATTTCGAAGATGTTGCTTTGAAATTATTGGAAGTTGATTCTCTACATGTCGCTGCACCATTGAAATTTTTTCTTCATTGAGCTCAAGAGAAAACGCTTGAACTATAGGTTCATAGATAGCTTCATCTTCATTGGATACAACTATTGCATTTTTCCCACTGAATTTCTGTTGCACTCTTTGTTGATATGAAACATCATCATCATCATTATCATAATAGAGAGGATTGTTCTAAACAAGAACTAGTTCATAATGTTGTCGATGATGGAGCAGATTGAAATCATCATCTTCAAAATTGTTTATCAAGGATTCCTTCTCATCACTAGATAAGGAATCATTAGTCACAGTCTCTGTTTCACAAACTTGTATTAGGTTATCTATATCGCAAGTAGCATCATTCATTTTCTTTTCAAGAATTTGTAGTTGAAGGAATTTAATCACTTGCTCCTTCATGTCAAGTTGGTCTTGAAGTTCAACGTCTTGATTTTCCAATTTTTCTAAGGATTCTTGAAGTTTTTTGATGTTTTGATTATCATTTTGAAATCTATTTCCTCCTTTACCCATTGTCGCGCTCGCTTGAAATCGCTCGCTTTCACTTGCTTGTTTTCATGCTTGCTTGAATTTATTTCATGCTCACTTGATTATATGCCAATTTTAGGGTGTCGTGCGCGATTGAACATGCACCCTAAAATGTGTTTTTACAATGATTGATGGACACTTTGTTCAACAATGTCCATTAAAATTCAAAAAATAGGAGGGTGTCAGGTTCAACCGAAAATGCACCCAATTACAAATTCAACTTGACTTTATTTCAAAAATACAAATAAACTTACAAAAGGACTATTGCAAGTATACTGATCAACTAATGTTTGATTTCAAAGTTGATTTGATCTTTAAATTTGAATACTAGTTGCTCCTTATATTGATGTGTCCATATGATTGTGTACCATAATTCCCTTTAATTTTTGGATGAGTGTTGATGTTGTGGCAACTTGAATTATGTGGAGTGCTTGTTTGTCAAATTAAATGTGTCAAAAACTAGACACATATTACTATCTTCAAGCATCTGTAAGTATAATGTGACAAACATAACACAATCATCATCAGACACGAACTCAAAGTGTACCTAAGATCCCCTTATTCAAATTTTCGAGCATATCTAGGTTACAAGCATTATCAAAACAAGAGATTTAGACCCCGTATTCAAATTTCAGGACATGTCAAGGATATATCCATCACAAAAATATAAAAACTTTGATAAAGTTACTCTTAGTACTGAAAAGTTTCAAGTTTGTCTTTACAATGAATTTCACTTTCAAAAACTTACAAAGCTTTTATAGCCTTTTTACAAATGGACTCTTTGTCTTTTTCTTTTGTCATTTAAAAAAAAAACCACCTTTCCTTTTAACACCATCCATTTCCAACTTTGCATGATAAAATGATGCATAGATTCCTGCTTGAAGATCTTTACCTAACCTTCTCTTTCAATAAAACAAAATTTCACTTTCAATTTGTAGATATTTGAGATTCAAAGCATGCTCCAAAAAATTAACTAGCTCGAAGGTGTTATTATGGCAGCACAGACATATTTCTGTAGAGCTAATTAAGCAATTTCCATGTTTTGTTTTCTTTAAGGGTTATATATGTTCGGTTTCTACTCTGACTATGTAGTTTGAATTCCTGTCCAAATCGTGTTATCTAATCGGTGCTGAGAGTATCGCTATTCAGATATCTTTCCTACATGCAACCATTTTCAGTGTCCAAGGAGGTATGGATCTTTCCAGCGAGTTTCTTCATGGCGGTAACTATTTTGCTTGGAAATTCAGACTCAAAAATATTCTAGTACTGATAAATTCATGGAGTATTGTTGATGTAGAATAGATCATTGGTGGTGATGCTGGGATCGCTGATGTAGAAGGATCACTGCCAGAGATTGTATAAAGAACATATGGTAAACATTTACACAGAGTTGAATCTAGAAATAGAAGATCTAGGATACTCACAAGTGGACATCTCTTCTTCTTGGAATGCTTCATGGAGATTCTCAAGAAGAGTCACATCTTCTGCATAGGAAAATACGTTTTAGTCCCCTCTGGAGGTTACAAGGGTCGGCGCTAGTGGAAGGAGGTCTCGGATTTGAGCTACATTTAGCTTGACCTTTGGCATAATATCAGTTGAAGACCTTGGAATTATCAAACAACTTTTAACAGTTGATTTTGATATTTTTTTTACTAGAAATAGTTTTCTCCTCTAGCTGTTAATCCAGGAGTCGAAATTGTTAAAAAAATTCTTTTAAAAAATTCTCCAGAACATTCCCTCTAAATTCTTCAAAATTTGATGTCATAAAACTCGATTTTAAGCTCTGGGATATTCTGGCTATCCGAGCAGATTCAACCATTTGCTGACGGAAATACTCGCTACTTTATTGCTTGCAGTTGGCCTTCATTGTTAACGACCAATGCCACAGAAATTCCCACCATGCCAATTGGATTCAGTTCAAACTAACTTCATAAAAATCATGGTGATTTAACGAAAAACGATAAGAAATTGTAGGCGAGTGATTTGACGAGAATTAATCAACGAATTCTGCTACCCATACAAAAGGGAAACCTGATGGAGGCCAGGAAACAAGAATTCGAGAAGAAAATAAAGGAGAAGAGAAAGGATGACTTTGTGCATTGGCTACAGATCACTGAGATCTAAAATGAAAATTCAGAATAGACCTTGAACCAAAAGATTACTGGAACTCCTCCTTTTCTTAAAACAAACTATAGATCTATGACAAAGAATTGCCAAATTCAAACAGATTTGAAGCAATTTACTATTTGATCCCTTGAATAAACAGATATAAGAAATATTAATACAGAAAGCTCATATCTTATGAATAATATCTTACATAATAAAAATTATCAGATCTGTGGAGCATATCTATCATTGAAAAATAAACCTATAAATCGATAACAAGATCTAGAGAATTTTATGCATTTTTGAATTAATGACTACTAGCTTTCCTTATTAACATCACAACATTGATACTTACCAAAGTAGTATTTAAATTTGAAATTTGAACAGATCTTGTTGATTTCCTGGCTTCGTCAACTCATCATCTATCTTTCCACCAGCAATCAATTCTCCATGGAAGAATTCTTCATGGCTCAATTCATCATGGCTCTGATACCAAATGAAGAAACATGTATGGGAAAAATATGATGGAAAAAGCAAAAACCTTAATCAATTATATTCACACAAATAATACCATTATATAGTACAAATAAGAATGCCACCTCATGGAGAGATTTTCTCTATATTCTAACACCTTTGCATGGTGATCAGGCTAGGAAATCTTATCTAAAATCCCTTGGTCATCATTTAGGATGAATGACTAATATCTTAAACAAGAAATACAAATAACAGTGACAATATTAACTTTGTGATTGTTAGGTTAAGCCATAAGGCTAACAGATAACAGGTATCAACTCACTAAACATGGTATTGAATATATTGTTCGTGGGCTCACATGAAAACTAATATTTCTTTAGTTTCTTCAAATCAAATGAAGAGGCTGGTAAATGAAAGTAAGAACTTCGTTCTTATGATAATTAAAGCAAAAGATGTTGAACAAAATCAATCTTTTAAATGTTGTGATCCAAAACTTAAAAAGGACTTGATTAAAGTTGTATATGATTATGATATTTTTGTTTCAAGAACCTAAAGGGTTACCTCCTAAAATATAAATTCAACATGAAATTCATTTACAACAGGATGCACCTCTTCCTAATATTGATATGTACAGGTCTTCCATAATTGAGAATGCAGAGATAAAGAAACATGTTCAAGAATTTCTTGAAAGAGGGGATATTCGACCAAGTTCCTCTCCATGTGCTTCATCTATTATTTTGGTGCCAAAGAAGAGTGGCACATGGAGTTTGTGTGTTGATTACAAGGAATTGAACAAAATCACAATTAAGAACATGTATCCTCTTCCTTGAATTGATGATCTTTTAGATCAGCTTAAGAATGCAATCTCTTTCACTAAGTTAGACTTATGAAGTGGCTATCATCAAATTCGTATTCGTGACAATGATATTTGGAAGACTTCTTTTAAAACTAAATAGGGATGGTATGAATGGATGGTAATTCCCTTTGGGATTCGTAATGCACCCACAATGTTTGTGAGGGTGATGAATGATGTGTTTAGGACCTTCATTGATGAATTTTTCATAGTCTACTTAGATGATATTTTAATTTTCAGTCAAACTTGGGAAGAGCATGTTAAGCATGTAAAACAGGTGTTGGATGTACTTGTAAGGGAGAAATTGCATTTAAAGATGTCCAAATGTGAGTTGGAGATACATCTTTAGTTGATCTAGGTTACATTCTAGGGGGTGGTGAGCTGAAAATCGATCCCTCTAAAGTGGAGGTCATTGTAAATTGGCCTAAACCACATAATGTAACTGATGTAAGAATATTTTTGGGAGCATCCCAATACTGGAGGAGGTTCATTGTGAAATTCTCCTTCATAGATTCCCCTTTACATACTTTGACAAGCGTGAACAAGCTATTTTAGTGGGAAGACAATGAACAAAAATACTTCGACACATTGAAAGAAAAGATCAACACAAATCCAGTACTTGCACTGCCACATCTACAACAACCGTTTGATCTAGAAGCTAATGCTAGTGGTTATGCAATGTGGGTAGTCTTAATGCAACATTTGAAATCAATATGCTATCGTTTGAAACTTTATCTAAAGTAATAATAAACTATTCTACCTATGAAAAAGAGTTGTATGCATTAGTACAAAGTGTAAGGAAGTAGAAACATTACCTAATGGGTAAAGAAGCAATCATACATACTGATCATCAACCACTAGAATATCTACAATCGCAAACTAAGATACAACAATCAAGGTATTTCAGGTGGATGGGTTTTCTACAACAATTTCATTTGGTTATTAACTATAACAAAGGAATTTAGAACAAAGTTGCAGATATGTTATCTAGACCTCTAACAAATGCTTCTATTTTCATTCAACAAAGTCCTTTAGTATGTTCAAGTTATGTTTAAAAATACACTAAGGATGAAGAATTTAAAGAAGTATATGAATCACTAAATCATGGATATTAGAATGAAGAATTGAACTATCATATCAATGACAAGTTGTTGTAACATCTTTGAAAAATATGTATTCCACAAAGTGAAAGAGTGCATGTGAAAGAGAAGCTCATACTTCTCTCATTTCATGATATTTTGGAAAAGGAAAAATTGTAGCAAAATTACAAAAGTTTTGTTAATGGCCTCGAATGAATGATATAATGTCAAAATATGTAAAATGATGTGCCATGTGTGCAAGAAATAAACCAAGTAACATAAATTTAGGATTATACACTGCACTTCTCATTCCTTCTCGTCCATGCGAAAGTGTTTCAATGGATTTTGTAGGAGGCTTACCAATGTCTAGAAAAGGACATGATTATCTATATGTTGTTGTGGATAGATTCAATAAAATGTACATACTCATGCCTTGTAAAAATCCGATCACAGTTGAGATGAGTGATCATTTGTTCTTTCAAAATGTATGGGTCCATTTTGGACTTCCTACTTCTATTATATTTGATCAAAATTCCCTCTTTCTTGGGAAAATTTTGTCTTCTTTATGGGAACTTATGGACAAAAAGCTAAAGAAAAGCACAACATTTCATCCACAAACCGATGGAGAAACTAAATTGGTCAACCGAACCGTTGTACATCTTCTTCGAGGGTATTGTGCTAAGCATCCTAAACTTTGGGATGAACAATTGCATTATGTTTAGCATGCCTACAATAGATCCATACACTCTTCAACATAGAAGTCTCCATTCGAGACATGTTTTGGGTATTTGCCAAATTTTCCCTTAGAGTTTGTTTTTGGGAAAGATACAGTGGAATATGAACAAGTTGATGCAGATAAAACTTGAAATTTTATCATAGCAGATTCAGTTTATTCATCAAATAGTGCAGGAACAATTGGAATCAAGTCAGGCAAAGTAAAAAGAATGACATGAAAAGCATTGAATAAATCATCATTTCCAAATTCGTGATCGAGTATGGATTCATATCAACAAAGATCGACTCCAAGGTGAAGGTGTAAAGTTGAATCCTATCAGGTATGGATATTTCACAATTTTGGATAAAGTCAGTAACAATGATTTTTGGTTAGAATTGCCTCCTTATATGCAAATGTATTCCATTGTTA
This sequence comes from Pseudotsuga menziesii, assembly GCA_001517045.1. Classification (NCBI taxonomy): domain Eukaryota; kingdom Viridiplantae; phylum Streptophyta; class Pinopsida; order Pinales; family Pinaceae; genus Pseudotsuga; species Pseudotsuga menziesii. The sequence goes on from LPNX010190899.1 coordinate 150,867, forward strand.
ATGTGGAAAACTTGAAACTCTATGAGCCTCTTATGATTGTAGACCAATATGTATAGTTTTAAGTACCTTATGTGGATGATCTTGCTCCTGAATATCTCAATGAACTTCGAGAAGATGTTATACTTGATAAGAAGGGAAGATCTTCACGAAGAGGTAACATGGAGTTTCTTCATGTGGGGCTAAAAGGAATGCATTCAAGCAAATCACGATGGCTAGAGACTGAAAGAGTCATCAGGGAGTTGTACTCTCACCTATTTTCTGAATGATTCCTTGCTTTTGGTGGTCCAAAAAACTTCCTAGTGGGAAGGTTTGATCCAGTAGGATCTCAAATTTTGATCAGATTTAAATTATTCAAACTATGAAATAAAGCTTACAGTGGTAAATATATCATCAATAGCTTTCAATCAATGTTCATTTCACGTGAAACAACCTCCAAATGTAAAATTTATTGGGTTTTGAAATCTTGACAAAAAGGTTAAAATGTGAAAAAATGGCAAAAACGGGGCCATGTGGCACACCCATAGGGTTCCACATGGAAAGTACAATTAGTGTACATAATCCACTTGGAAGAACCACATGGTTCCATGTGGATAGGTTGGGTGACATGGTAGTTTGACAAGATGACATATGGCACTAACTCAAGACAGACGAAGGTACCGGTGGTCCAATTAGGCGCTCCCACATGGTATCCCTATTGGCATGTTTTTGTACGGTTTGATAAAATTTGTTGGATATCATGGGAATCAAACACAAGACCTCTAGGGCCACTAGCGTCTCCACCAATCCCGCCTAGCCATGCCTCCCACCATTAGTTCTTAACATGTGTAGAAATTAACTTGTATATGAAGTTGAAAATGATTTTGTTTTTAAACATGGGTGGGAGAACCAACACCGAGGCCCCATATATCATAATATTTGTAACTATATACCATATGCCAAGTGTAACACCACTCCATAATTCACTGAAACCTTATGCCAAGTGGTATGTCAAGCTATATCAAATCCAACCTTTTGCCAAACCTTATACAAAATACAACATACCTATGCTTATGTTAAATAAACAACATTATAATATAACATTGATAAGGGAGAGGCCCATGAGATTGACCTTGGGACCTCTGTCTCCATATCACCAATGTTTTGCCAACATGCCATTGCGCAATCGTTTGTTAGGATATGAAAAATATCTGTTAAGAATTTGAAGCGGGATTTAAAACAAGAAAAAGGGTGCATGTCCCTCCTTCCCACGCTCCAAAACAACTCCAAAAACCCTATAAAAACCACGATTCTCACTACCACGAACAAGTGCATGAAACACAACATGGGCACAAAATTCCAGGTGGAGTTCGACATAGTTCCCAAGGTTATGTACAGTCATTAATGGGCACAAATCCCGAGGTGTGAAATCCATACTATTTTTTCTTTTATGTAGTCAGAGTTTCTTAATTTGTGTGCTAGAGGATGCCTCAGGTAAGGTAGTCGAGTTTATACTCATTTTTCTTGAAATTTCGAGAGGATCGTAGTGGTGCTGTCATTTTTTTTCGGTAACTGAGATAAACCAGAAGTGGTTCCAGAAACCCATTTATGTAATCTTTGAAGACTTAATAATATCAACCTTCCCATTAGAAGTGGCCTGGAGACGTATCCCAGGAAGGGTGAACTCCGTTATCAGTTCTTGTCTTTCATTTTCATTGTGTGTGTTTTAAGCATTTAAAATTTCAAGTTTAAGCCTGTTTATGAGTTTTTAACATACAAATTTCACATGCAATTTTTAATGGTTAATAAGATCCTGGAATTTCAGATCAAGTTTGGTATCAGAGCAACTTAGCCATTGCATTACGAGTTTGTGAATGACAAGATCCAAGATAAAACATGGTGAAGGAGAACTTGAAGAATTTGATCCAGAAATTCATTCAAGAAGAGGGAAGATGGACCAACAGGAGAAGAATCAACTTCTTCTATCCCATATGAAGGGGAATTTCTTAAATATTTCATGAGAATGCAAACAATGGTAGAGGATCTTTATCAATATTAGAAGAAAGGTGAACAAGGAGGTCCATCTCATGCTGAAGGTAAAAAAGAAGGAGGTGGTGAAGAACCTCCTAAAACTCCACCATCTTCTCCATCTTATCTTGATGGTTCTTTACATTCTCCATTTGAAAAACAAAAAGGAAAAATTATCTTTAATGTGCCTCAATTAAAGCTAGATATTAAGTTTGAATTACCCTTTTACAATGGAGAACTTAATGCTAAGAAATTAGAAAATTGGATCCATCATATTGAAGTTTATTGTAGGATTCAAAAGTTTACTGAAGATTACATTAAAATTCAGTTGTCTTCTCTCTGACTTGGAGGGACTTCTCTCATCTGGCGGGAGAGAATATATCAAGAGGACCTTGCCACAAAAGGTAAAATAATCTCCTCTTGGTATGAGTTCACATAGGAATTAAAAAATAGTTTTATCCATTGGGGTACATGCAACAAGATATGATGTATTGGTAGAATTTGAGGCAAGGTAAGGGACAAAGTGTGCAGTAGTACACACAAGAATTAAGGAAAAGAGCATTGATACTCGGTATACCTCTCTACACCCAAGAAACTCTTCTCAAGTATATAGGAGGAATGCATGGTTATTTACGTCATATGATATTAATGTTTATTATGACTAACCTTAATGAGGTATGTGTTCAAGCAACTCATATAGAGACGAAGGGGAAGAATACAAAGGATAAATTTTCCAAGAAACATTTTAAACCAGATGGAAACACATTTAAAGGTAAGGGAAAAGGTAAACACACAACTAATGTGGAAAAAAGGAGAAAAACCTACATGTACTCATTTTCAAAAAAAATGTCACGATGCTTCCAAATGTTTGAAACTTCGTTCGGAACTCAATCCTGAGAAGTTTTGGATTAGAGAAGACAAAAATACTAATGCAGTAGCAATCCAACATGATTTGGGATCAGATTCTGGGGGTGAAATGAAGGTGGTTGCTACAAGCATTCAAGGTAAAAATCCCTTTAGGTCTGTTTTAAGGAATGAACCTGTTATAGATGAAAGAAAGAGGAGTGAGTTATTTCATATTAGAGTAATATATAAACACACAAAAATTGATACTTTTTTGATAGTGGATCACAAGAAAATCCCATTTTAGAAGAAATAGTTAAGAAATTACATTTGGAAACTAAGTTACACCCTAAACCATATCCACTTGGATGGGTATGTGATAATGCACATTTGCAAGTTACAAAACAATGTAGACTTAGGTTTGCGATCACTTCTGGATTTGTTGATGAAGTAGATCTAGATGTGGTCCTGTTGGATACCTGTGGTATTGTATTTGGTAGTTGTATTTGTATGATAGGAAGGATATATATACAGGGAAGATAACATGTATCGACACACTAAAGGTGGCATTGAATATATTGTTTGTGCACATCACATGAAAACTAATCTTTCTTTAGTTTCTGAAAATCAAATGAAGAGGATGGTAAATGCAAGTAAGATCTTCGTTCTTATTATAGTTAAAGCAAAATATGTTGAACAAAATTAATCCTTTAAAGGTTGTGATCCAAAACTTAAAAATGACTTGATTAAAGTGGTATCTGATTATGATATTTTGTTTCAAGAACCTAATTACCTCCTAGAAGAGAAATTCAACATGAAATTCATTTACAACAAGATGCACCTCTTCCTAATATTGCTATGCATATGTATTCCATAATTGAGAATGCAGAGATAAAGAAACATGTTCAAGAATTCCTTGAAAGAGGGGACATTCGACTAAATTCCTCTTTGTGTGGTTTATGAATTTTTTTGGTGCCAAAGAAGGATGGCACATGGCGTTTGTGTTTTGATTACAGGGAACTGAATAGAATCACAATTAAAACATGTATCCTCTTCCTTGAATTGATGATCTTTTAGAACAACTTAAGAATGCGATATTTTTCACTAAGTTAGACTTATGAAGTGGCTGTCATCAAATCCGTATTCATGATAATGATATTTGGAAGATTGCTTTTAAAACTAAACATGGATTGTATGAATGGATGGTAATGCTGCTTGGGATTTGTAATGAACCCCCAACATTTTTTAGGGTGATGAATGATGTGTTTAGGCCCTTCATTAATGACTGTCATAGTCTACTTAGATGATATTTTGATTTCTAGTCGAACTTGGGAAGAGCATGTCAAGCATGTAAAGCAGGCATTGGATGTACTTGTAAGGGAGAAATTGTATTTGAAGATGTCCAAATGTGAGTTTGGAAAGACATATTTAGTTTATCTAGGTTACATTGTAGGGGGTGGTGAACTGAAAATTGATCCCTCTAAAGTGGAGGTCATTTATATTGGCCTAAGAAAAATAATGTAACTGATGTAAGAAGATTTTTGGGAGCATCCTAATACTGGAGGAATTTTATTATGAGCTTCTCCTTCATAGATTCCCCTTTACATGCTTTGATAAACATGAAAAAAGTCTTTCAGTGGGAAGGAAAGGAACAAAAATCCTTCAACACTAAAATAAAATATAATCACAACTCCAATACTTGCATTCTTATATATACAACAACTGTTTGAGATAGAAACTGATTCTAGTGGTTATGCAATGGAAATACTAGTGGTTATGCAACTGTCTTAAGATAGTGCACCCTGTCTCCTTAAAAGGGGAAATTCTCCCTTATTTCCTGGAAACATGCAAAAGGGGTGCAATAACTCCTAAGATGTAGGAAGTGAGTGGATTTAGGGGTCAAACATGGCTTTGTGGAAAAACTACTAGTCAAAGGTGGTTAAATGTGGACAAAAACCCTAGGATAGGTACTAGGAACCCTTGTTACATGGAACAACTTATAAGAAACACTTGAAACCTTATGAAAAAGAGTATTAACTAAGGTATAGATGGGAATTATGTTCTAACACCCCTTGTAATCCCAAAATTGTAGCGAGAAACAAAATAGAGCCTAAGAAACAAATTCTTATGGTCACCCTTTACATTATTGATCCATATGAACTAGGGAAAGAGGAAAAACCACATGGGGAAAATCCTCCCTAAAAAATGGACATGAAAGAGAAACAAAAAAATGTACACACTCCAAACTAAATGAGTATGTTTAGAAGTATATTCTTCTTGGGAAGACGAGGAATGTGCACAACCAACTGAGGAATATGTACAACTGCATGATGGATTCTAGGACCATGTAGAACAACTGAAATGCACTGATAGGAGAGAGAAGGATACTCTTCAAACTTGAACTTCGCACCAACCAGGGTGTCAGGTCCAAAAGAGACTTGATATGATTGAGAATAAGTTACCCAAAGTTTATCATAAGGATCTTGAAGCATCAAATTCAAATCAAGAGAGTTGTAATAATCTCCTACAATGTGGAACACGAGTCCCAAGTGTGCCATTGTGATGGAAAAAGCTTCTCCATCTTCAATTGAACCTGAAGCAATTCTGCTAGTCATGGTGTAGGAATACATAGGAAGAAAAAGAGTGTGAAGCAATGAGAGATACTCACTTGAATTCCAAACTTATCCTTGACCATATTTCGAACCAATACTCTCATGTGAAGAAAAACCATCTTCCAGAGAAGGCTCACTATGATTACCAACTAGCAACCCATCTTCAACATTCATAATAGAAGACATAGAGGAGAAAGAAATGGAATGGAGGGACATATATTCAACACTATTGATGGAAACAACTCGTATGTTATCTTCATGAAAAAAAGATTCTTGGAAAATAGAGGAATCCGTAGAGGAAGAAAGTTGAGCTGGATCATTTGTTGAATCTATATGTTCTTCTTCTTCATCATTTTGAACAACTTCTTGAGAAATGCATTAGGCCGAGACATTTGGAGGGACAACACATGAGGACGTGTCCATTTGCTTGCTCTCCATATAGCTTATATATTCTTTTCTGCATGCCAAGAGATTTATCTATATTTCTTCAAATCTCAAATGGATACTTAGAAAAATCAATGAGATAGTGCATTGTAGGAGGTATAACTAGACACATAGTTCCATAGGATCTATCACAATCATTAATCCAATCACACTTCTCTTAATATTACTATGGATCGCTGACAACATTAATGGACACATCATAGAGACATATTATCTTGAGATATGCACACATTTTAGGCTTCCACTCAGAATAGTTGAATGGAGAGAGGAGAGGAATTGCTTTCAAATCCATGAAGCTGTTGTAGGCACTTGCAAAACAAACACTTGGAAATATATTTAGGAAGCAAGGCTAGAATCCTATATGGCGTTCTGATACCATGTTAAATTCTATATTGTGTCACTGATATATCTAGATTACTAAAGAAAGCTTCACTTAGAATTTACCAAACATAGATAGGAAAATAGAAGAGATATGAAGAAAATAATAAGTATAACACAAGAGTAAAACACTCAAGTCGATTGATATTCCATTTCATGTTATTCAATAGATTGATTACAGTATATAGATGCTCTCAAGAGATAAAATCAAGAGGCTTAGTGGTGAGTTGGGTAGCTCACAATAATGAGGCTTAGATTGTACCAATTCACCCATCAATGACATGAGGCCAAGTGTAACTCCTAGATTGAGCCATAATGAGGTTCAATGAACATAAAAGGACCAATAAGAGGTTAGTCTAGTCAACAAGCGTGAAAGGAATCATTATGCGGGTGCATTAGTGGTGTTAATAGGCCCTTATTGGTCATTAATGCACAATATTGACCAAATACTCAAGATAGTGCACCCAGTCTCCTTAAAAAGGGGAAATGCTCCCTTATCTCCTAGAAACATGTAAATGGGGTGCAATAACTTCTAAGATGTAGGAAATGAGTGGATCTAGGGGTGAAACATGGCTTTGTGGACAAAATACTAGTCAAAGGTGGTTAGATGTGGACAAACGCCTTAGACTAGGTACTAGGAACCCTTTTTACATGGAACAACATACACTTAACACTTGGAACCTTATGCAAAGAATATTAACCAAGGTCTAGATGGGAATTATGTTCCAACAACATCTATTGCCAAGATTGGCTTAAATTACATATGAAAAGTACAAGCATGATATCTCATTCAACCTTGAATTATTGCAGACCTTTCAAAAGAAAGGGACAATAACAATGAAGATTGATAATATTACCACAGATTTAACAAAAGAACAATGAATCAGACATATGCTCAAATAAATTTTTGTTGATTATGAATACATATAGTTATTTTGGAACAAACATACTATCTCTTTGTAATCTCTTAAGTTTTTATTATTATTATAAATATTCGTTGAGAAAACCATCATGAACTACAACTCTTGGCCTCTGTTTTGGTGCTTTTTGAACCTTTCTAAACTAAATAGAATTAACGTTCTCATAAGTATAGCTATTTGGTCATTTCCACACATGAATATTTATGCATTGTGTTTATCTTTCATACTAAAAGTTTTTCCCTTGTTTATATATTTATATATATATTTAATTTTTTTGGCCCACTTGTCTTTTTTTCCACATACTAAGGGTCTATCATTTCAACTCTTTATTTATCATTGGATATCTTATTGCTTGTCAAAAAACATTACATTACTAATAATCTTGGATGATGCAACAAATATTGTAAATACTTTTTGTAAGTTTTTTTCAACAATTCCTATTGTTTCAAAATAAAACTTTTATATTTAGAAACTATCTCTACATCAAAGTGCTATGTTGCTAGATACAGTTCCATATTTAACCTTTTTTTTTCCTCCTTTTCGATCTATGAGTTACCTTGTTATTTAAATATCATGATTAGTTTTATGAAACAATTACGTTTAAAAATTCTTATTTATAAATGCCCAATTTCCATTGGGTGCTTTCAAGTACAATCACTATGTGGCAAACCAAGAAAAACCATAGTTAAAGACTCATGCACCAAAAGCAATATCATATATGCCTTTGTGGTTTTTACACAACTTTGCTATTACACAGTATAAAGAATTTATTATGTAAATTAACGAGTAAGCAGTGAATTTCGTAGTTATAAATTATCAAAATAGCTTGCCTTTCTTTGCATGTTTCTTTGCACTCGCTACTTTTAAGTGCATTCACAACGTGACAATAAAAAGAATGCTAAAGACTCGTACACCAAAAAAATGATCATCAATGCTTTGGTGTTTTTTAACAACTTTGTTGTTACGTAGTATAAAGAAGGTTAGATAAAAAATTAAAAAAAAACAAAACATATGGAGGCAACATAAAAATATTTTGTGGAACAATGTTCATTAATGTTCATTGTTATCAATTTAAAATAAAAGAAGAAGCATGTATATATATCTAACAAGACTTTTTTACAATTCTTTGTTTTCTTTCTATCAATTACTATATTTTTTTTTACTCGGATACATAAATCCTTATTCTATAGTTGTAATACTCTATCAGTTTTAAACTAACTTGGTTTTATAATTGTTGTCAGGGTGCTGACCCCAACATAGAACATGTCAATAGTTGAATGCAAAGTCCATATATTCATAGACAGGTTTCCTAGGTGTGGATTTTGTTCTCTTGCAATTTTCAACAAAGTTATTACTCTTCTTGGACTACTTCTACAATATCATGTTATCAATTACTATGGATATGCATTTCCAAACTTGTTTTGCACGCTTTACATGGTTACATGAGGTACTAGATGACAAGAAGGAAAGTTCAACAAACTGCCTGCTCAAACCCTAATAGACATTATTCATAAAACCTTATGTAATCAAGACTTGGCCTTTTATTCAGAATCATTACCACAATTGCCACAAAAATTCCTCTTCTTCCACTTGTACTGTTACCACCAGTTCACAAGTCTCCTCCTCCTCTACAACCACTAACACTGGTTTCCAAGTCTCTAACTCCTCCTCCACCACCACCACTTACCAAGTCTCCTACTCTTCTACCACCACCAGCATTACTGGAAACATTTATACTTGCAACACCTCCTAGGACCAATCTTAGTCCAAAACCACCACATGTCCTACCAACAAAGAGCCATATGTCAACTCTTCCTCCACCAACACTTAAAACTCTATGTACTTATTCAAAGGTAGGAGGTTCATGTCATGTGAAATTTGCAAACAAAAGTACAGAGAGTGAGGAAGATGATCTTGATATAGCATAGGATGCAGGATCCGGTTCACAAAATGAATAAGAACCTCAACAAGATGCAAATGTGTCGAATGTGGACCATGAAAAATTATTTGAAGATCATGCCAATAATGACAATGTAGAGGATGTGCTACATGTAGAAAGAAATGTTGAGAAGGTTGATATGAATAAAGAAGAGTGTAATAATGAGGAATTGTTGGCATGCCCTCTACATGATACATAAGTCTTTGTGGGTAATCTACCTAAGAATATCACCAATGAATATTTTACGAGACTTTGTAAGCAACATGGAGATTTTTTTTGAAGTAACTATTTTGTCTACTTTTTTTAATGAATTTTGGACCCCTATTCCTGATTAATTTCCTATTACTGATTTCCATTATAGTAAAATGTTGTCATTTTTAATAGGTTAGTATAAAATGATTGGCAAGCGAATTTGAATATGTATTTTTTACATTCAAAACCAAGGAAATGCCAAGAAGGCCATTGAGACATTAGCTGGTTTTGAGTTTAAGGTTGTTAACAATTTCCTTGTCAACTCATATGAGAAGCTGTCATTAAATGATCCATAGTTGACATTAAGAAATTAAGAGTATCAAAACCCAACCAAAACAATTGGCTTCTCCTTGGTAATATCCCATCAAATTTGAAATGAGAGGATCTCACGAATGTTGTCTTTGAGCAAGGTTCTCAATTTCACCATATAAAGTTTATAAAGGCATGCCATTTGAAGGTTACACTTACCAAAATGCATATGTATTTGGGATTTTAAACAAAAGGAGAGTTTTTTTATCAATTCTTTCAATACATAAAGTAAAAAGGCTGGCTTTAATACAATGCATGTTTCACATATATTTGAAGTTATGGTGAGGAAAATAATGGAAGAGTTTGAACACCATGTTCTATACCAAACACCACAAATGGAGAAAGTACGCCTCATTAAAATATATGAGTTGTATTTATTTTGTTAAGCTTGAGAAATCAAGATGTTATATGTTGGAATTTTGGAATTTTTAGTTTGTGTTCATGTTGCTCAAGATGTTATATCAATTACATAACATAATTAAATTTTTACAGCTGAAGCATGCACTTAGAGAAGTTCTTGCATGAGAAGATAAGATTGTCTTAAGGTCGAATATACTAAAGGCTCTTGTAGCTAGTTGAGCAGAAGAAATCGAGGTATTTCACAAGATATTTTAGGAAGATGCATTTATATTGCACTGTAATCATTGCAACCTTTATGGGTTAGCATGTAATTCGAAAGATTTCTATTTTGTTGGGGAGAGAATCCTTGATCATTTTTATTATGGATTTTGTGATCTTCTTAAGTTTTGTTACATTAGGTAACTATATATAATATTTATGTTTTTTCTAAGAAGTTTCCAAGAAGTTTCCAGGAAGGTGTATTAACAACATTCACTCTATGTATATCCTAACAAAAACTCTGTCCTGAAATATAAAAAAACATAATCAATAAATGTGACATGTCATAACATTTCATGATATGATATTTTGTGATAGGTGGAATAGAAAAACATTTCTAATAGATGTTCCATGTCATAGAATTTCATGATATTTATGATAGGCGGAGTAGGTGTTGCTAAAATGATTAATAAAATTGTGAAAGGACACTACATGGGATTTGAGAGCCTTTTCAGTTATTATGTATGATCCTTTCTTTCTTAATAGTTTTTCTAATAATTCACTTTGATTACTTAGGGTTTGTCAATCACAAGATTATCCTTTGTAATATGTAGCTCTTAAAAAAATGTCTTCTGGGAGTTATAGTAGTTGATAATGGAAATTGAGGTCTTGGTATGATTTTTCAAGCATGCCTTTGATTAATAATTCCATTTATTCAAAGCCATATATCTGTTAATTGATTTGTTGTAGCTGTAGATATGCCAAAAACCGGAATTACAAAATGTATTTTTAATACATCTTTCTTTCTTCATGAGGTCAAAGATGTTAAGATTTCCTTTGACAATGTTATTAATAAAATACAGTTAAATATTTTTCAAACTGATTGACTTAAGTTATGCTAGAATGGTTTTCAACATAAATGGAATTTACATAATTGTAATCTCCATATATTATGAGATAAACCAAGGTGTTCCCATGAAGATGGGCAACACTTTTTATCATGCAGAGGGGGAAAAGGGAAGAGAGAAAGGAGCTTGATCGAACTTTTGTTAATGCCTCGTTCGATCTTTTACAATCTCGATCAATGCATAAACAAATCTCTCAATAAAACTCTCGATCAATCCTTTCTTTAACCCTCAATCGAGCAATAGAGCTTGATTGAGAAAATATCTTGATCAAGACAAAAGCTGGATCAAGAAAATATATTGATCAAGAAAATAACTCGATCGAGCTTTGAAAAAGCGTTATAAAAATGGACAACTATACTGCCAACGATTTCTTTTCATCATGACTATTATTTAAAGTCTCAATCGAGCAATGTGAAGCATTTAAACCGAGGGTTTGTGAGATTGATAAAGGGTCAAGTTGTCACAAAAAACCACCACCAACGAACCCCTTCAACTTCCATGTCCTCTAGATGACGAGGTAGGATAAAAAAACTCTTAAACCCTTAAAAAAATAGTTAATTTTTTGTTTAAAATTTAGTTTTTGTAAATTAGTTAGTGTTTTTTTTTGTAAAACTAATCTTTTTCAGTAGTTGCGTTTTCTAATGTTATTTACATAATTTAATTTAGATTTTGTTTTTTAATTGTGTTTTATAATTTAGATTCAACATACACACACAAACACACACTAAATCTAAATTATACAACACAATTACAAAACCTAAAATCTAAATTATAAAACAAAATTATATATATATATATATACCTTGAAAAAATATATATCTTGAAATTCCTGGATCATAGAATCAAAGTTAAATATACGTAGTTCTCAAAGGTCAATGTTCCTCCATTGACCATGTTGAGGGCTTAGTGACCCATAACTAGTTCTATAAATCTCGTTAGTCCTAATCAAAGACCAAAGATCTCCTTGGGAGCTCATACATTTTTTTTAGGATTCATTCTTGGGATTTGATTTCTTTACTATCATTTAGTGATAGAATTCTAGGTTTTCACCCCAATCAAATCCATGACCATGTACCCATACCTACTACTCAAACCTTTTAATGTACCACCAATATACTCAATGCCAACAAATGATATATGCTCAATAGGTGATGTGTTGTGTGTGTGTGTGTGTCCACCAATATCCTCAATGTAAGTGAAGGATATATGCTCAACAGGTCATGTGTTGTGTGTGTGTGTACCTTTAAAAGAATTATAACTTGAAATTCAAGGATCATAGAATCAAAGTTAAATATATCTAGTTCTCAAAGGTCAATGTTCCTCCATCGACCATGTTGAGGGCTTAGTGACCCATAAACAGTTCTTTAAAGCATGTTAGTCCTAATAGGAGGCCAAATATCTCCTTGGGATGTCATACATTTGGGTTTGAGGATTTATTCTTGGGATTTGATTTCTTTAATATTCATTAGTGACAGAAGTCTAGGTTTTCACCCCAATAAAGTCCACGACAATATACCTATACCTACTACTGAAATTTTTTAATGTACTACCAATATCCTCAATGTAAGCAAATGGTATATGCTCAATAGGTCATGTGTTGTGGATTAAGTGTTTTTTTAAACTTGGCTATATCCTCATTGCAAGAGAAATATGCTTAAATATTGTTGGCACAAAGTGTTATTCATTCCCATGGATGCCTAATAGCTTCCTTTAGAATCCAATCCCTAAGTTTATTCACCCAACCATGTTGAAGGACACATAGTCCTTAAAACATACTATTGGAATGCACATCCCCATCCTCATTCAAAATACAACGATACCATCAAGAGGTCATATATGGTAGTTTGATAATTGTTCATATATTTTTCCTCTTGATACTACCTTGAGACCTATACATACTTAAAACCACCTGATATGTTTTGTATGTTCCCACATAGAGGTAAAGTATATCCCCAACAAGTCATGTGTAGTGGTTCAAGGTGTTGTTCTTGTCCATGTATAGTGAAACTATTCCATTAGGTCATAAGGTCTAGGTTTCCTCCCTCAAACATCTCAAGGTCATTAATAATGATGTTTAGTTCTTAAAACCTCCTAATGGCACCAGGATATAGCCACTATTACACCAAGGATACACTTAAGAGGTCATATGTGGTGGTTTGCGATATCTTCTTGATCTAGGTTTCTTCCATTTATCATGTTTATGTCCCTAAGAATCACACTTAGTGTTATTTCCTCTTAATTCTTTCCCTATCCCTATTATAAGGCCAAGGATCCTTTCAAGAGGTCATTTGTAATAGTTCGACACATTTCTCTTGACCCTATATGTGTAGAAAATTATTTTAGTGCCTATGACATAGGTTTCATCGGGCCTCAAACATGTCAAGATCCACTAGGATTATATCTAGTGATCAAAACCATTGCTATAGAACAACCAATTCTAGAGAAACTTTTCTCGATCACCAATCGAAAATTGTTTTGGAGATTCCATAAACCCGAAGAGATAGAAATCATGTTGAAGAAACAAATTGAAGAAACAAGATGCCTGGAATTGTGATTGCAGAATCTCACATTAGAGCAAAGTTGGGGTCTAAAATGGGCCTCATAAGAAAATATCCAACTAAACTTGGCCTCATAAAAAAAAGAGCCAACTAAAATGGGCCTCATAAAAAAATACGCAACCAATAGAATTTCAAGAAAAAAATCAACCGTAATGGTTGACTTGGCATATTTGTCATAATAAAAACTATTTTTTTCTTTGTATTTTCAACATATCTCCCTATGGTTTCACTCAAATTTCAAGAAGGAGCACTCATTGGATGTAGAATTCAATTCCACATCCAACGAGTACCCACATTGCGTACTTTTGATGGACCCCACCCCACAGAAAACAAGAAATTCCTGAAAAAATGTTACTTTGAGAGTGACTTTAAACTTCCATTAACAAGATCCAAAAACATTATAGTGAGTCATCAATAGAATGATAAAAATTCAACTACAATATTTAGATACACACAACATATCTAGATATAGTTTAGTCTTAGTTCTGGCGTCCTCATTTCCTCTTGTAACATAGGTCAAATAAAAATCCATTAATGGATAAACTAGATCCAAAAAATAAGGATTAGATATCCTATACCCGAAGAAGATATAACTACCATGGTTATGATTAGGTAAGAAATATCTCCATTTGTCACATGCATCCAATATCTTTGTCACATATTTATAAACTTCATGTTCTAATTGGAGTTGAGCTTTGTAAATATAAGGTTGAACTTCCTTCTGTCTGATAATGTGCCAATTTTATAAGAAATTATCCATGGATGATTTATGTTGGATCATAGACATAACAAACATACTCAATGTTGACATATCAAGTTGATTCACCACACCAATATGATCAGATGAATCATCACACAGTTGATCAACCTCAAAAAAATTCAACTTAGTTGACACTACATTGACTATCTCAATAAACATTGCCATACGTTGATTTTCCATGAAACTATCATTTTATCCCAAAGGAAACCATATACCCTTTCACCTTTGTCAATCATTGCAGCAACATCCTCACAAACAATGTCCCATGATTTCAAAGAAACATTGAATCACTTCAGTTTCATGGGATCAAGGTGAGGAATCATTTTTGGAGCATTTTTAAAGTACTTCTGCTAGCAAGGGAGTTGTTGAAAGGCTCAGTGTGTTGTTGCCTTATTTTCAACATGCCAAGTTAAAAAATCTGAAAGCTGTTCTAAGATTGAAAAATCATCCCTAATTTCATTTAAACTAGACATAAAAGCTTTATGAGAATCTCTATTGTTAAGAGCCACAACTTGTTCCTTAAACTCTACAAAAGTGAGTTTCAAGAAACAAGAAGAAATAGTCTATGTTTTTAGTTGATGAAGATCTTATTTATGTCCTTTATCTCCACATCCTACTCTAGGACATTTTTATTTGCTACCTTTTTCTGTTTTAGAACTTCATGAAACTGCTTTTGAAAATATTGTATTTCTTTTTGATGTTGGGCTTTTACATCATCCAGGTGTTTATCAAAGTCATAATGTACAAATTTTTTCTTAGCTTCAAGAGAGGCAACCTTATCCCTCTTATCATCTATCATCCTTTCTAGAGTGGAAATGGAATTATAGCTAGCCCTTGCAAATGATCCCATAGAAGTAGCAGTTTTTGCAGCTTTCGTTTGAGCATCTATGGATTCATGTTTCCAAACGGCTTGGTGTTCAATGGGAGCACTAACAAACTGATCTTATCTATCTCTTTTTGTTTTCATAACTGCCTTTGCTTTTTACTAAAGAAGTAGTCTCCCAAAGAAACTACTGCATCCTCCCTGAAGTTGATGTATATTGAAAAGTAGTCACCAGAAGACTACATATGAAAAAATAGGTAAAGGATGAGTGGAATCAATGGACAAGACTTGGGTGGAAATATCAGAAGTGTGGGAGTTGGTTTAACCAAATGTGAGAGTAGGAGTAGATGAATCTTCTTATTAACATTAAGAGTTTTGGGTAGATGGGATTGTATTGTCAGGTTGTAAAGAAACATTAGGAACATCTTGGCTTAAAGGATCATTATCAACCTGCATGGGTTCAAATTGTTGTAACTTGGGAGGATTCCAAGGATTATAATGGTGAATTTGAGACAGGGATTGGTATACACTAAAAAAATCAAGTATAGGTTGGTATTGAGAAGGTTGGGAAGCAACGAAAGTATTATCAGAGTTTACAATGGGAAGCTCATTTGTATGACTTAAAGGTTCATTATAAACTTGAATGGGTTTAAATTGATTTAAGTTAGGAGGATACTGAGGATTATCATGGGGACTTTGAGATAGGGGTTTGTCTACACTATAAACACTAGTTAAAGGTTCATGTTGAGTAGCTTTGGAAGTAAGGAAGTATTAACATAGTTTACAATGGGAAGCTTAGTGGTATGACTTAAAGGATCATTATCAACCTGCATGGGTTCATATTGATGTAAGTCAAGATGATTCCAAGGATTATCATTGGGAATTTGAGACAAGGGTTGGTATACACTAGAAAGGTGAGGTAAAGGTTGGTCTTGAGTAGCTTGGGAAGAAGGGGAAGTATTAACAGAGTTTACAGTGGGAATATCAATGGTATGACTTAAGGGATTATAAACTTGCATGGGTTATGATTGATGTAATTGATTAGGAGGATTTCGAGGATTATCATGTAGACTTTGAGATAGGGATTAGTGTACAATATAAACATCAGGTAAAGGTTGAACTTGGAAGTTTTAACTGATTTTACAATGGGAAGCTCAGTGGTATGAGTTAAAGGATCATTACTAACTTGCATAGGTTCATATTGATGTAAGTTAGGAGGATTCCAATGATTATCATGGGGAATTTGAGACATGGGTTGGTCTAAACTAGAAACAACAGGTAGATTTTGGTATTGAGTAGCTTGGGAAGCAAGGTAAGTATTAACAAATATTACAATGTGAAGCTCAATGGTATGACCATACAATTGAGGCAATTTTGGACGTGGCCTGGCAGGCAAAAAAATTGAAGGTACATCTAAAGTGGATGGAAGAGATGAATGAGTCTCTTCCTATACAAATTTTGTAGAAACAAAGGCCTCCTCAATTTTTTGCAGATCTAAGTCAATCACTTTAACATTAGTTTTGGAAAGGACCGGTTTAGGAATTGTAGTTACTGAATTTTTTAATTCTTTTATTTCTAAATTAGAACTATTTTGAGAAGAATATACAATAACAAAAGAAGATTGTTGGCGCTAAGACAACTTACTTATAATATAATAATACTTCTGCTTGAGATTGGATAAGGATTAAGTAGGTGTCAGAGGATTTCTATTAGTAGGTTGCGACTTCTGTAACAACTATTGCACTAGTGCTTTAAACTTTGAAGTAATCACAACCAAAGCTGTATTATTATCCTCCATTTCATCTCTCTTTATCTTTTTTCTAAACATACACAAATATGTTTCTTTCCTCAAGAACGAAACTCTTCTATGCCTTATGTGATTCATGAATCAAGAATCTTTTCCTTGGGTCACTGATTTTAGAGATTACTTCTTCAAAAATTGGACACTCCTTGATAAAATTAATCAATTTCATGATTGTATGAGGACTTGATTTATGTTGTGGAAACATTATTTTCTACAAAATTCCTAGGATCATGCATTCTCTCAGGTCCTAAACCAAAATTTAATTCTTGTAGTTGGGAATCCATTAGGTATGCATGAGATGCATTCTAAATAACCAAATGATCAATATATAATGGGATTTTGGGCCAAGTTCTCCTTTTAAGTCTAGAACATCTCTCATGGATCCCATCAACTACTGTTTAATAGGTAACGTTTGCTAAGGCCTTTCTATTTGGGACAAATGTGGGAAGCAAGTGCACTGAATTGTTTCCCCAAATTCTCAAATAAGTGAAGATCTCTATGGCATACTAATCATCCATGAAAACTATCAACTCCCTTTCTTCTTTAGAAAGACTAGGTGCATTTGATAAAGTGGTCAAGAAATTGTCACATGTCAAAATATGAGGTTTGTAATTATTCTCCCATAACAAAGCATAATAAATGTGAATTTGGGGTTCCCCAACCTTCCAGTTCCATCCCATTAATGGATAAGTGAAGGACGCACACATGGAATCAAATGAATAAGCAGACATATAGAACTTAAGCTTCCTAGTTGTAGGGGCATCTTTCACTACTGCTAGACGTCCTTTAAATTCATGGAGACAATTTGTGCCCAATTAAATACATGGCCATGTGTAGTGATGTGGTGAACCAAATGTTCCCACCCCAATATGATTTGGGTGTGATTCTCTAATCCATACAAGCGACATATCATAGTAGCCATTAATTTAACTAGCTCCCTAAGATGTTGTACAAGATATAGTTTGTTGGAGTTGACAATGAAATTGTCTAGATCAAACAACCAACCATTTATTGACTCTACCAAGTCAAACTATATTTCATATGCATTTAACAACTCTTTGGTTTGGAGTTGCTCTAGGGTATTCAATCCATATATCTGGGTGAAATTTCATGGTTTACAATACACAAATACAACTTGGTTTAAGTCCTAGAATGAACTGGAAGGCAGGTTTGTGAAGTCTATAATCCACTTCACTAAGTCCGTATAGAACATCACAACTTTCCATGCAACAATTGCATAGATATTTGAATCTCTAATTTATGGAAAGCTGCATCATCATCCCCAAACTGAGAAATATCGATTATTGAATGGTCTGTAAATGGCCGCACAGTCTAAATAGTGAGGATCACCATTTTGGAAATCGATGTTTGAGAATATTCCAAAATTTGGGGTATTGTTTTAACTTCCTATGCAGTTGCTTTGGAATTTGTTCTTAGATCCATGGTGATTACAAAAATTTTCCTTTGTATACAAACAATAAATTAGAAAAAATTGATTCAAAATAAAGCTATTGATAGAATTTATGGTAAATCTAATACTTAAATTAACTGTTAAAAACTTCTATTTAATAAGCTTTATCTATAGTCAATTGTAATTACACGATTTCAACGTAGGGTTCCTTTGACAACAACAAGGTAAAAAAAATGGAAAGTTTTCACGTTCCTTTTGCCAAATCTAAGTGTAATTGAGGTTTTAGGGAAAAATTAATTAATGTGAAAAAATAAAAGCAACATATAGATGATTTGATATTTGAAAAAGGAAAATTGGCAGTGCCCTATTAATTACGTAACCAATTTGATTTAGAAAAGTAAATATAAAATACATTTATATGATTTCCGAAGTCCGACAATAATGTCGACAACGCCTAGATTAGAAACCTTGGAAGAATGAGTTGCAAATAAATATTATCTTGATTTTCGCAATCCAATGTTTACTTTGGAGACATCAGGTTTTGGAAAATAAAAAATGCAACTATTAATGAAATATTATCCTGATATCTGACGTTTGAGCAAACATTGGGAGAATGAACATCAGCACTTAATTAAAAAGATAAATTCATAGTATCCGATTTTCGATGTGGAACATTGAAAATGAAATGAAGATGTCACAAACATCAGAAAGCATACTTTAAGCCATTATAATCAAAATAAACTGTTTAATGAACTTATAGTTGAGGGAAGAGAAACTCAAAATTATATGAAGATACTAACCAAAAAAAATTTAAAATTAAATACTACACAGTTCTTCTACAAGTACTATATAGGAATCAGTTCTCTTTGTTTCCGTCTCGTTGATGTGTTGTTCTTCCTTCTTTCATTCTCGTACTCGGTTTCTTATTTTAGTCTGTTGGAGTCCCAAATATTTGGCAACAAAAAATAACAGGATCTGTTGTGGCAACAATAGAATCCAAATTGAAAAAATGAATTCGAGGCATATCCTCATCATGCACAGGAAGCATCCCAGATAATCAACCTATCACACATTACATGCAACATAAACATAAGGGAAACATAAGATAATTTCACCATATACTCAAATCACATCTGATGTATAGGTGTAGAATTGTAAAGCACACAAACAACAAATGTCTTCAAAGAACACAAATGAGAGCATTCATAATTGAACCATTTAAGAATGTATAAGGTTGTAATGTCTTGATAATAATTGTACAGATTTCAATGGTGTTTTTGAAAATAATATGATCCTCTCTCATTCCCACATGAATCTAGCAACATTCTCTCTATAACAATATTGTTCCATCAGATATTGTCTATTGATGATATCGAACAAGATATTTCTTAATCTTGGTTTCTAGTCTTCAAGTTCAATCTCATCACCATCTATGGAGAACTAAAAAAAAGGAAAAATTGTGCCAAATGTCATTATAAAAGATTATGCATGGAATAAATAGGTCAATTTTTTTATTATTATCTCCATATGCACCTGGTTATTCACTACTAAAAAAAATATTAGGATGCAAGCATCCTATGCACATACCCATTACTCAATATAGAGCCTCCAACCTATGCACATACCCAATTCTCAATACAGAGCGACCATCTTATGCACATGCACATTACTCAATTATTGCCCACCATACATACTCATGTTGTGCCCATCAATATTCATATTATGCTCATCAAGTCCTTTGTAATCCTCTTCTTCATCCTCAACATGGTTTTTATTGGTATTTCCGCTCGATCTCCTGGTGGGTAACTTTGGTTTCTTCACCGTCGAGGAATAATAATTGCTAATATGACCAAGGATGAAAGAGATATACATGCGAAGAAGTGAAGCATAACTTGCATTAGGCCCATTATCCCAGTGGACCATCATGTGGCCACCCAGAGCCTTCACTCAACTTAAAACTATTATCTTTTCTAATCTAATTCAAATTAATTAGGATCTTTATCTGAAAGAATAACAAGCACAACAAGATGCATAAGATAAAGAAGACACACAAGACTCAAATATTTTCCTCGAGGAAACATAAAGGAGAAAACCCCACAAACTTCCTCAGAATAGTTCCGTCACTAAAAAAATATCATAAGATGGAAAAAACCAAGTATAAGAAGTCTTCTGCAACTCTCTCTCTCTCTCTCCTCATGCGAACTTGAGTGAGTGAGTGAGTGTCTATAAATGAGGGAGGGATCCTCCCTATTTATACACTTCAAGTGACTGACCTTACAACCTGAATGGGATGATTTCATACCCTAAAAAAGTTGACCTAAAAATACATTTTATAATATTCAATTTTGGGAATACTGCCTCGAATTACAACAGAGGGTTTACCTCATTGACCATAGATAATAATGACATCCTGAAAGGAGGTAATCACATCTCCAATGGGGGTACAATAATATACAACAATAATATACATCAAATTATCTTCCGAAGATACAATTACAACAACAATCCCTCTTAACCAGAAAGGAATTCTATTGCCATAGTCATCAATACATCTGGTCACATCATCATAGTTGAATCATTGTTGCTGTTGCCGTAGTTATCACCTTGTCGATCATTACATAATGAAATCTGTCTATCTATCCTTCATAGGAAGTTTCTACAGATCCAACCCTGTGTCATGCTAGGTATAGGCCTATTCCTCATCTAGGTCTTCATCAAATCCACGAGTAATCCATCACATAGGTACAACCCAGGACCATTCATTACATTGCCACTACAAACACCTGCATATCCTACTGTCATCTCGTCATTTTTGAATCATCTCGTTGTATCCACATCATCTCATTATCGTACATGGAGCACAACCCATATACATATCACTAACTACCTACATTCTACGAACATATGAGCACGCGAAGTCTCATTACGTCACCAAGACAACCTGTGTCTACCACTATGCAAGAATCGCCTAGGAGCACACCAATTGCATTATGTATCTCCATGGTCAACCTGTGTTCTACAAACATAGGATCATGCCAAGACTAATTTGTCACTAAGGCAACCTATGTCTACCACTATGTGAGAACTACCCTGGTTCACACCAAGTTCCTTGTGACCTCTCATCATATCTAACATGGTACCGCATAAACACTGATTACATCCAAGGACAACCTACGTACCATGCTAAGAATGATTACATCCAAGGATAACCTTAAGGAATTGTTACATCTAAGGAAAAACTCCGTACCACACTAGGACTGCTTACATCCAAAGATGCCTTGACAAGAATGATTACGTCCCGGGACAACCTGCGTACTACGCCAGGATTGATTACATCCCAGGAAAACCTGTAATCCTTCCCATGTGAGACCTCGTACTAGTGCATCTGCATCTTTTGGTCTTCTCGTCATCTCCATCATGGGAGAACGACAGGAATGATTAGGTCTACAGACAACCTATGTCTTCGACCATGCAAGAACTCGTCACTCCCTCTTTCTAGGGACCTTGATTTGAAGAACACCAAGTCTCTCTCTGAAGTATTTGAACTTCACTTTGGCCAGCGGCTTGGTCAACAAATTCACTATCTGCTCATCCGTTTCCATGTAATAGAGCTTCACTACTCCTCTCTGCACCATATCTTGGATATAGTGATGCTTGATCTCTATGTGCTTCGACGTGTCATGGAACACCTTCTATGACAACTTCATGCAACTCTGGTTGTCACAAAAGATACAAGTTTCCTCTAACTCGATATCAATCAAATCAGATAGTAGCTTCCAAATCCACAATGCCTCAAAACTAGCCAAACAAGCTATAACATATTCTACTTCAAATGTACTTAGTGCCACGTAGGACTGCTTCCTTCTAAACTACGAGATCATACCAGTTCCCAAACTGAAGCAACATCCCTAAGTGATCTTCTTATTAGTAGCACTTCTTTCTCAATCTAAATCAACATAACCATGCAAGTTAAATTTCTGATTCGCATCATACTTGAGCCCATAATAAACTGTACCCTTCATGTACCCCAATACATGCTTTCTAGCTACCAGGGGAAAATGTCTCAAATATGTCAGGAACTAGCTCAGGGTGTTCACACCAAATCATATGTATGTGTTAGATTTTTTTATCAATTTAGACAGTATTATCTTAGGATCTTATCTGAGAGAATAACATGCACATAAATCAATCACAAGAGACAATAGACACAAATATTTTCCTCGGGGAAACGATAAAGGAGAAAACCCCACAACTTCCGCAGAGATAGAATAAGCACCAATAGCAACAGTAAAACCCAAATACAGTAACATGATCTCCGAAAACTGTTCTCTCTGTTATCCCAGCTCCTTCTCTATCACTCATGCGCTACAATTGAGTGTGAGTGACTGCATGATAAATAGAGAGGCTCACTCTATATTTATACTAGTTTCCAACTTGACAATAACTTACTAGGGTGACTTCTCTAGGGGAGTCTAATAACCCTAGTGCTCCATAATTGCGGAGACTTTAACCCCTGATCAACTAGGAGGGTTAACCTCTATGACTTTACATGATTTGTTTACATTATTGATTCTCCCGATAGGAACATTGGGGTATGACATGACTCAATTACATTACTGATACTTCCCGATAGGAACATCGGGGTACAATTCATAAAATATACAAGTGAATACATTCCTAAGTTAAAAATACGTCAACACTCCCTCTTAACTAGGAAGGTATTCTCTTGACACAATTCACCAGCACAAGTCTTCTTCTCTGGATCAAGTCTGGATCATCATCAACGCTGGATCATCACTGGATCATTACTGGATTATCATCATCACTGATTCCACTATCTCGATCATCTGGTGCTATCTCTCAAGTTTACTCATCATAGGAAGTTCTACAGAGCCAACCCTTTTTCATGCTGGTTGTAGGCCTAGCCTCCATGTAGGTCTTCATCTTCTTCAGCACTTATATATGACCCATTCAGAAAGGCCCTCCCAACAATTACATCTGACCATGGGAGGAACACATCCACCACCATGTCAGAAAGGCATGACCAACACTCACATCTGACCATGGGAGGAACACATCCACCACCATGTCAAAAAGGCCCAACACTCACATCTAACCATGGGAGGGTCGTCCTGCCACCATGTCAGAAAGGATTGTCCAGCACTTACATCTGACCCAGTAAGAAAGGCCCAACACTCACATCTGACCATGAGAGGCCCAGCCTACCACCATGTTAGAAAGGTTCAACACTTATATCCGACCATGGGAGGCCCAGCTTGCCACCATGTCGGAAAGGCTCAACACTTATATCTGACCATGGGAGACCCAGCCTGCCACTATGTCGGAAAGCCTCAACACTTATATTTGACCCAGTCATAAAGACTCCGCACTTACATATGACCCAATCAGAAAGGATCTCCACTTATATCTGACCATGGGAGGTTCAGCCTACCACCATGTCAGAATGGCTTTGCACTTACATCTGACCATGGGAGGACCTGCCTGCCACCATGTTAGAAAGGCTCCTGCACTTATATCTGACCATAGAAGGAACCAATCCTACCATGTCAGAAAGGCTCTCGAACTCATCACCTCCCCTTGGAGGGAACCTAGATCTGGAGAACACCAAGATTCTCCTTGAAGTACTCAAAGTTCACTCTGGCCAATGGCTTGGTCAACACATCATCTATCTGCTCGTCCATTACAACATACTGGAGCTTCACTTATCCTCTCTGCACCATACCCCTGATATGGTGATATTTGATCTCGATATGCTTCGACTTGTCATGGAACACCGGGTTCTCTGATAACTTCACACAACTCTGGTTGTCGCAATATATACAAGTAGCATCCAACTAGAGATTAAATAAATCAGATAGTAGCTTCCTCAGCCACACTGCCTCACAACTAGCCGAACAAGCTGTGACATACTCTGCTTCGGCTATACTTAGTGCCATGCAAAACTGCTTCCTGCTAAACCAAGAGATCACACTTGATCCCATACTGAAGCAACACCCTGAAGTGATCTTCCTATCGATGGCACTTCCCACCCAATCTCAATCAACATAACCTTCCAAGTTAATCTTCTTATTCGCCTCATACTTGAGCACGTAATCAACTGTACCCTTCAGGTACCTCAGAATATGCTTTGCAGGAATCAGGTGAATGTGTCTCGGATTCGTCAGGAACTGGCTCAATGTGTTCACGGCAAAGAAAATATCCGGTCTCGTATTTGTCAGGTACATCAAGGACCCAATCATCTGACGATACATCGTAGCATCAACCGATTCTGATGAAATCACTCAATAGCTTCAGGTTCGATTCCATAGGTGTGGTCATGGACTTGCATTCCATCATCCTGAACCTCTTCAAGATCTCTACTGCATACTTCCCTTGTCCCAGGGAGATTCCATCTGTACTCTGTCACACCTCCATGCCTAGAAAGTAGTGCATCATGCCCAAGTCCTTCATCTCAAACTCGACAGCAAGCTTCCTCTTTGTATCAACAATCAACCCATCCACACCTGTTACAAACAGATCATCTACATATAGTAGGAGTATCACTGGGTTCCCTTATTCAACCTTGTAGTAAAGGTTGGAATCTGCTTTACTCTTAGTAAAGCCCAAAATGGATAGGAATCTATCAAATCTTCCGTACCATGTCCTGGGTGCATGTTTCAAGCCGTACATGGCTTTCTTCAATTTACACACATGAGTCTCCCTGTCATGTGTCTCAAAACTGAGTGGCTTCTCCACATACACTTCCTCTTCCACTACACCATTAAAGAAAGTAGTCTTGACATCCATCTGGTGTATCTTCCATTTCATTACTGGAGCCAGAGAAAGTACTGATCTGATGGAAATGTATCTGGCTACAGGTGCAAGAGTTTCTTCATAATCTATTCCTTCTTTCTGGGAGAAGCCACAAGCCACGAATCTTTCTTTATGTTTCTCTTTGCTACCATCTGCAGCATGCTTGATATTGTAGTTCCATTTGGAATTCACAACAGACTTCCCCTCTTGTCTAGGGACAACATCCCAGACATCATTCTTCATGATCAACTGGTACTCCTTGATCATGGCATCCTTCCATTCTTTCTTCTATGCTGCTTCTTCATAGTTGGAAGGTTCTTTATCAATGATGTCACATAATAAGGATACAGAACCGGAGCAAAACCTGGTTCTTTTCCTCTCTCTGTGCATTTCTTCTGGAGCCCCATATCTTTCTGCACCTTGGATAGCCTCTCGTACCCATGCAGGTTTCCTCTTGTGAGGATTCTTCTCTTGGGGTGGATCTACAGGTTCCTGGGGTTCTTTTATTTCTCGATCTTCATCTTGATTTGCATCGTTCATAGTTGTATCTTGAATTCTAGGTACTTCTATTTCTTCAGAGTCTTCAACTGGTCTCTTTCTAGATTTGTTGTAAGCTGAATCTTCATCGAATGTTACGTCTTTGCTAGTGTTGATCTTCTTGAATCCTAGGAAGTATATTCTGTAAGCTTTTGAGCTTTCACTATATCCCACAAATATACCCTTCTTTCCAGAAGGATCTAACTTTGTCCTCTTTTCTTTTGGAATGTCTATGTACACAGGACAGTCAAATATTCTGAGATGGATGACCTCTGGTTTCTTGCTAGAAAAGACTTCTTCAGGTGTCTTGTTCTCAAGTACTCTATGTGGAGTATGGTTCCGTACATACATCGCTGTCCTGGCAGCTTCTACCCATAGATGCATGGGAAGATATTGATCATGAATCATTGCCCTTGCAACTTCCATGATCGTTCTATTCTTCCTTTTTGCAACCCCATTCTGTTGTGGATTATATGGAGTGGTTAACTCCCTCTTAATCCCTGAATCTATGCATAACTCTTTGAATTCATTTGATGTGAATTCTCTGCCATTGTCTGATCGAAAGGTTTTGATCTTCTTTTTTTTGTGGTTCTCGATCAAGGCCTTGAATTCCTTGAACTTGCTGAATAATTCATCTTTGTTCTTCAAGAAGTATATCCTTGTCTTCCCAAAAAAATCATTAATGAAAGAAACATAGTATACATACCCAGTCAATGAACTGGATGACATTGGACCGCATACGTCGGAGTGGATTATTTCCAAGATTCCTTTTTCCTTGCTCCCACTACCTGGAAATGTCTTCTTTGTGTTCTTTCCTTTCACACATCCTTTTCAAACACCTTCATGCTTTGTATGTATTTATGGAATACCTTCAACAACTTTTCTTACAAGTGGTAGTGCTCTATAGTGCACATGTGCAAGCATTCTATGCCAAAGTTCATTTGGCTCTAATGAGTCATGGACCAAAGCTTGTTCTGGTTGGCCCTTCAGTTTGTATAATCCTCCCTCTTGCTCTCCAATCACAACTCCATCATCTATAGTATTTCCCTTTGGCCACATAAGAACTTGGCCATCTACAAATGCAACCCTTATGTCTTTTGCATCCAATGCATATATGGAGAGGAGATTCTTCTTTAGTCATGGTACAAACAAGATATCCTTCATCTTCATAGACTTTCCAGAGTCTAGCTTATAGGAGGTTTCACCACTACATTTTATTGGATACTAGTAGTCATCCCCAAGTTTCAACTTGTGAGGTGACTCATGTTCAGACAGTTTCACAAAGGATTCTTTGAATACCATCATATCTTTGGAAGCCCCACTATCTATAAGGCAATCATTTCTTCCATGTGTGATAGTTCCCGTGAGAGCGGAAATCAAAACATATTCTTCATCACTTGAAGAATCATTACTTTCTTGTTTGATTCTCTTTGTGGAAGGTTCATCATCCTCTGCAGCATGAGCATGATGTCTTCTCTTGTTTCCTTTCTTCTTGTGAGAGCTATTCTTATTCTTGGGACAATCTCTTGCAAAGTGTCCTCTTTCATCACATGTAAAGCATCTGTATTTAGATGTATCTTTGTTATATTTTCTAGAGTTAGAATGCTTACCTTTGGAATGATGATAGTCCCTTCTACTTCTCTTGGAGTGTACCGTGAGAGCATGATCTTCACTTCTTCAACTGGTTCCTCAAAGTCATCTTCCGATTTATGTTCTTTCCTTCAAACAGTTTGGTTAGGGCATCAAACATTGATTTAGGTGTATTTAGGAAGGACACCTGTGGTATGAGGTGATCCTTGATTGAATCAGCAATAATCCTCTTATGCATGACCAATTTATTTTTGTGTAAGGCCTTAGCCTCATCTCCCTCTGGAACTGGAACCTCTTCATTGATGGAAGAGTCAAACTCATTTTCTTCTAGTACCAGGGAGATCCTATACTTCCAAGCTCAGAAGTTGTCAGCTCCCTCAATATTTTCATCAAGCTTGGTGTGATGAGACATGTTAACTAAGAACCTCAAATGGAAATACAAAAGATTTAGATCTTACCAATTTGAGAAGCTACAAACTAGATCTAGAGCTGATCTTTTGCAATGCTGGTTTTCTGGTTCTAGGGCAGATTAGGGTTTGAATTTCCCGGAGTTCTACCCAACCAAAAACCTTGATTTTTGTCTCTAAACTTTGATTTTGAGGAGGAGAGAAATACTATCCCGGGCTCACTAAAAAATTCCTCTTTAGTGAAAAGCCCTAATTTCCCGATGTAGTGGTAGGTCAAAAACTGAAAATGCTCAGAATCAGATTCTGCTTCGACAGAAAGATGTGCCCTTCAATGAAGGTTCAAACTAGCATCCTTTTGCTGATGGATTGTGGAGAGAGACCCAAAAATTAAGAAACCCTAGCTTCCGTAGCTGCACAATGTCTTCTTCTCAGGTTAACTCTGATACCATGTTAGATTTTTATCAATTTAGACAGTATTATCTTAGGATCTTATCTAAGAGAATAACATGCACAATAATCAATCACAAGAGACAATAGACACAAAGATTTTCCTTGGCGAAACCATAAAGGAGAAAACCCCGTAACTTCCTGAGAGATAGAATAAGCACCAATAGCAGCAGTAAAACCCAAATATAGTAAGCTGATCTTCGACAATTGTTCTCTCTCTCATCCCAACTCCTTATCTCTCACTCATGCTCTACAACTGAGTGTGAGTGACTGTGTGATAAATAGAGAGGCTCACTCTCTATTTGTACTAGTTTTCGACTTGACAATAACTTACCAGGGCCAACTTGTATAGGAGATTCTAATAACCCTAGTGCCCCACAACTGTGGGGACTTTAACTCATGATCAACTAGGAGGGTTAACCTCTATGAATTTACATGACTTGTTTACATTATTGATTCTCCCAATAGGAACATAGGGGTATGACATGACTCAATTACATTACTGATACTTCCCGATAGGAACATCAGGGTACAATACATAAAATATACAAGTGAATACATTCTGAAGTTACAAATACATCAACAGTATGGTATCATATTCATCAGGTACATCAATGAACCAATAATCTGACGATACATTGTGGCATCAACTATATCTGATGAAGCACCACACAATAGATTCAAGTTTGATGCCATAGGTGTGGATATCTCCTTGAAGTCCATCATTCTGAGTATTTTCAGAATATCCACTGCATACTTTCCTTGACCAAGGAAGGTCACATCCATACTCTGCCATGCATCCATTCCTAATAAATAGTGCATCATCCCTAGGTATTTCATCTCAAACTCTGTGGCAAGATTCCTCTTTGCATCTACATTGAGTTTGTATTCTCTTGTCATAAATAGGTCATCAACATATAATAGGATCATCGCTGGTATTTCGTCTTCAACCTTGCAGTAAAGGTTGGAATCTTATTTACTCTTGGTAAATCCTAAGCTAATCAAGAAGCTATCCATCCTGCCATACCATGTCTTGGGTTCCTATTTCAATCCGTACAATTATTTCTTCAATTTGCACACAGGTGTCTATCTGTCATGTGTCTTGAATCCTAGTGGATGCTCCATGTACAGTTCCTCTTTGACTTCACCATTCAAGAATGTTGTCTTGACGTCCATTTGGTGTACCTTCCATTTCATTACTACAACCAATGCAAGTATAGATCTAATGGAAGTGTATCTCGTTATGGGTACACATGTCTCCTTGTAGTCTATTCCTTCTTTCTGGGAAAATCCATGCACCGTGAACCTTTCCTTGTTTTTTTTAATTATACCATATACAACATGATTGATCTTGTATATCCACTTCAAAGTCATGAAATACTTCCCTTCCGGTCTTGAAACTATCTCCCAGACATCATTCTTGATAATGGACTAGTAGTCCTCGATCATGACATCCTTCCATTATTTCTTTTATGCAGCCTCTTCGTAGTTGGAAGGTTCTTTGTTAATGATGTCACATAGAAGGGACACATATCTGTTGTATGGTTTAGGTATTTTACTTTCTCTATGCATCCCATATGGAGTGCCGTAATTTTCTACATATTGTCTTAGCTCACGTTCCCATGCTAGTTTTATCTTGGAGGAGTTCGTCTTGTGAAGTGGTTCTAGAGGCTCTTGTGGTTTTTCCATGTCATGATATTCATGGTCATATGGAATTGTTTTTTCTATTGCCATGTCTCAACTTTTGTTGCTTTAGGTTCTTTGACATCTACAATAGGTATTTTTCCGGATCTTGAGCTTTCTAAGTCTTCGTCGAATGTACGTTTATGTTGATTTCGATCTTCTTGAATCCTAGGAAGCATATTCGGTAGCCCTTTTAAGTGTCACTGTATTGTACGAATGTCCCCTTCCTCCCTGAAGGATCAAGCTTGGGCCTCTTTTCCTTTGGAATGTGTATGTACACGATCTTTCCTATAAGTCAAATTTAGTTGCATGATTAGAAACATTTCTTAATTTCAAAAACATATTAATAGTGAAAAATTATAATGCATTAAGATATATGTCACACAGTCATGCAATACTTAGCCAATGCTTCAACATTCATCTATATTTTGTATACATATAGTAACTTTCTAGATTCCTTCCATCTCTACCATAACGTTATTAAGAGTGTCCACAAATAAATAATATTATTAAAGTAAGTAGATATATAATAAATTATAATTAAATACTTATCTTTGTTTGTTTTGTGGGTGGAATCCCTCTTGATCCTTATCTCCTTGCAATAATAACTGGAGTCTTTGACATTGTGTTCTACTTCATCATCAGATTCTCGGAACCTGTGTCTTTATTTTTGGAAGTTCCTGAAACTGCTTTGCTCGAATCGATAGTCCTCTATAATACACATGTGCAAGTCTTATGTACCATAGTTCACTTAGTTCTATGGATTCATGAACCAATGCTTGTTCATGTTTTCCCTTCAACTTGTACAAGCCTCCCTCTTTCTCTCCAATCACTGTTGCATCATATACTGTCTCTCCTTTTGGACACATTAGGACTTGACCATCAATGAATGCAACTCTTATTCCATTTGAATCTAGTGCAAAGATGGAGATAATATTCTTCTTCAATCCTGGAACATAAAACACATCTTTCGTCTTCAAATATTTCCCAGAGTCTAGCTTGTAGGAATATTCTCCACTTCCTTTTACGGAGTATTGATAATCATCCCGAAGTTTCACTTCATGAGGTGACTCATGCTCATACATATTGATGAATGATTCTTTGTTTCCCGCCATATGTTTGGATGCCCCACTATCTACAAGCCAATAATTGATTCTATGTCAGATAATTCCCACGAGTGCTGATATAAGAACATATTATTGATCACTTGAAGAATTAGTTTATGCTTTGAGTGTATTTATTGTTTGTTCATCATCTTCAACAATGTGAGAATGTTGTATCTTATTATTTGACTTCTTTTTGGAGGGGGCCTCTGTTTATGGGACAATCCCTGAAGTAATGCCCCTTCTCGTCACAAGTATAGCATCAAATGTTGGAAGGATATTTTATGCATTTCTTTTGTCTTTTGTGATTACGGTCCTCCCTTTTGTTGTGATGGTGATCCTCCTTCTTTCTATGATATATTCTGGTGTGAACTGTGAGATCTTGATCTTTAGTTTCTCCCATATTCTCTTCTCTTGTTATGATTCAAGCTTCTTCTTGTGTGTATTCTTCCCAGATTTTGCTGAAACTAACCAACCTTATTCTGGCACATATTCCTTGAATGAATGAATCCCATGATCTATGGATACCATTCAAGGTGGTCATAACAATCTCTCCTTCTTCTACATTCTCTTTCACTGCTTCAAGTTTTTCCTTTATTTGAGCAACCCTTGTGAAGTAGGACTGCATGGTCTCTAAGTTTTGTATCTTCACATTCTTCAACTAGTTCCTCAATGCCATCTTTCGGTTGATGTTCTTTCCTTTGAACAACTTTGTAAAATCATCAAACACTTACTTCGGTGTATTCAATGATAACACATGGGGGATGAGATGATCCTTAATAGAATATGCAATGATTCTCTTGGCCTTAACCATGTTCTTCTTATGAATATCCTTGGCCTCATCTCCCTCTGGTTCTGGAACTTCCTTACTGATATACTAATCCAAATAATTTTCTTTAAGGATCAAGGATATCATGTAATTCCATGCTCAGAAGTTTTCAACTCCCCCAAGCTTGTACTTAAGCTGATTATGATGAGTCATTTTGAAATGAGAACCTAAAATGGAAATAACATATATTTATATCTTACAAATTTAAGGTGCTCGACTTGATTCTGGAGCTGTCCGACCTAGGGTTTGTTAAAGAAACCCTAATTTTCCAAACTTGGAGTTTTGTAATTCTGTCTGTATAGAAATATGCACCACCTTGAGGTGAGTTGCTTAGTAAGGTCCTTTTCTAAAAGCTAAGGTGGGAAGCATCCGAAACTTGATGCCCTAGTTCATCTTGGCACTAGTGTCTAGGGAAAAAATGAAAATTATTCAAATTTGATTATGCTTCCACCAAAATATGCACCCTCTTATGGCGATTTATCCTAGCGCTATTTTCTTGATGATCTGTGGAGAGAATACCTTGAACTAGGAATCCCTAGTTTCCGCTGCTGCACAATGCTTTCTTTCAGAGAGGCTATGAAACATATTATTTTTTCTAATCTAATTAAAATTGATTAGGATATTTATCTAAAATAATAACAAGAACAAAAAGATGCATAAGATAGAGTAGATACACAAGACACAAATATTTTCCTTGTGGAAACCATAAAGTATATAACCCCTCAAACTTCCTCAGAATAGTTCCGTCATTAAGACAATATCACAAGATGGAAAAAACCAAGTATAAGAAGTTGTATGCAGCTCTCTCTCTCTCTCATCATGTAAACTTGATTGAGTGAGTGTGTATATAAATGAGGGAGGACATCTCCCTATTTATACCATTCAAGTGACTGACCTTACAACTGGACTGGGCCAACTTCTCCCGGGGGAGCTAAAAATACATTTTATTATATTCAATTTGGGGACTACTTCCCTGACTTACAACGAAGGGTTTACCTCAATGACCATATACAATAATGACATACCGAAAGGAGGTAAACACATATCCAATGGGAATACACCAATATACAACAATAATATACATCATAATATCTTCCGAAGTTACAATTACAACAACAAAAACTCTACTAGAAAATCTAGAAACATGGTAATGCTTCCCACTATGAAACTGCCCATATGTTTAATCACTTCCCACCTTGATGTTGAAGGTGAGGCCATCAAAAAGGTTTAAAAAAAAATTTGATCCAACACTTTCTTTTCTCCAAAATTTTCCTTTACTCCAAAATATGCAAATTTTTTGTGAATTACAACATGGGAAAAATATTAGATGCACATCTAAGATGTAACAAAAATTAACTCAGATAAAGCTCCAAGAACACGCATGGAATACGCTTATAATGAAACACACATGAAATAGATTGATAAGGAATTATAGAAACAACAATGTGACTAAATCCATTTACGATATAATACCATTTGAAAGAGATTCACAAACCTTACCTCGAAATTAAGAGAAACACACAATTCCTTTTCTATCAGAAACCAACAGAAAAAATATTCACCTATTACAGTTACCTAACATATAGATAGTAAACATCATCACAATAGATTAACAACATCAAATACCGTAATAATATGAAAATTGATGGAAAATCTATAACAACCATTGTTATTATAAATGTATGAATACATCTAATAAGCCAAATCTTGTGCATTGACAACTAGGGAGTTGTCGACTAGAGAAACATGTTTAGAAACCATAATATAAACATGATTAGATTATGTATCTGTCACATAACAATTCTAGTTGGATCACATCATGAATATAAATTAATTACATGCATCCAAGCTTTGATTACATAAAACATACATAGCAGAAACAATATAAGTGGATGCATGATTGATACAAGTAACAATGGTGATCGATACACGACAAAGTCTAAATAATTTAATATCATCAACAAATATAATTTACTGGAATCAATTGGGGACACATTGTTTGATCGAGGGCATCCCCTCCTCTTCAAAAATGCGAATTGGAATGATTCATCTTCAAATGGGTAGACATTTAAATCAATAATTGAGTCACTATTCCGTTTGATTCTTCTCCTTTTATTTGCATAGCTAAGAAAACTCTTCCTCCGCTTTAGGGATGACTCAAAAGCACTCAAACCAAGTGTGAATTGAAAATCCATAATCCATTGAATATTATTGGCTTCATCGAACATGAGTTTAATTATGGCCTCCAACTTTAGGGTGTCTTCCACACTAGTAGAAGGACTTTTTTTTGAGCACATCGATGTAGCCAAACAAACACTGCTTATCTAATTTAAGTTCATTGACTTCTATCAACACCTAAAACATCCAATTAAACCATGTTGACATCCACATCAACGATTTATTTCTCCATATCTATATTAGTGGGAGTGTTGACTTTGCTAGGTCCATCATTATCAAATGTATTAGGTTCTACATTTTTCTCCAATGACAGATGCCGACTGCATGATGATAAGTACAACCAATTCACCTTTATGGAATTCTTGCAAGTGTTTCCACGGAAAGAGCATGGGCAGTCACATGATATACAATTCATATTTGACCAGGTGACAAGGTATTTCTTGTCACAATTGGTTTGGATTCTCACCCAATAACAATGAGATATGCTCTCATGAGGCCAACAATCACTATCCGAATTTTTTTGTTGATTTCTCACTAAGGATTCAAATTGATTATGCTTCTTGTAATTATTCAAATATACTCCTTCTTTTAGAATATTCTTGAATTGGTAATATATTTCAATAGTTGGTATATAAACCAATCCATTTTGCGGGCACATTTTTTCTGTCGGTCAGATATAAATTTAGACTTCAAGAAGCAATGGTATGCCTCCGCAAAATTATTTGTCTCTTGATTGGCATGGGGGAAATTACAACACTCTTTGACCTACATCTCTAAATGAAAGAACGAAGTTAGTGCAGGAAAAATATTTATGGAGAACAAAATCCAAAGCAAAAACTATAGTATACCAACTTACACAGTTTTTGACCCCCAACCCAATTACTGTGAAAATAGTTTAAGAATTTTTCCTCGGTTGTGAAATCCATGAAAAACCTATCCACCTTCCCATTGAAAAATTCGAAATTTGGACATAAGTTCATGATATATCTCAACCTGTGTAACATAGCATTTACCTGCTGTGAGTAGTGCTCTAGTTTTAGCTTTCAGTTTCAACAGCTCAGGAATTTTTGTTATAAACAATTTGAAATACAGAGCTTGGTCTCTATCTTCTTTGTAATCCTAGCTGTATGTAGCCTTTTATATAATACGATACATTCTCGGTTCTTGTTAAAAAAAAGCATTTACCTGCTGTGGAGTAGAGGGCGAATTGTATACATTTGTTCCATGCCCTTAGTATGTGTTAAACACATAATATCACCTGACATTGTGTTGCCCTATTATAAAATTCAATGTTTTTAAGTTAGATATTCTTATAATAAATACAAGTCACATAATGGCCAAATTAAAGTTACCTCAAAGCATCAATTTCAACCAATGCATTGTTGACCATGAATGCAATGACTTTAAAATTGGGGCATAGTTGGTAACACCTATTCATTAGCATATCCAACCATGAAACAATATAGATTGATGTATTATGTGATGCCAAAACCCATGCAATCGACACCTCATTTTGTTGGACATCAAAATCCACAAGGTTGTACAATTGATACTGCGATATTTAAATAAAAGACCAAGTCAACTTTAAGCTATCAATCATAGTAAATCAAAACTCAAACAATAATTTCGAACGAATAATTCAAATTAACTTTACCCCATATTTATTGGTGTTGAATGTTGAATCCATTACTATTTATTATTGTGGGATAGTTTTACCACTTTTCCAACATCCATGTTGTTTAGATTCCAACATTTGCAACATTGGAATTATGGAAAAATAAATAGTCACTTGGTTGTTTCTGATGCCAAAGGCTAACACTCATTTCATATTTATTATGAATTTGATAATTTCCCTTCATGATGCCATTATATATGTTTACAACATCTTTCTTGGTGAAGAAGAAATCTCTACCACAATTTTCTCTATCTATCTCTATATTTTATCTTTCTTGGTGAAGAAGAAATCTCTACCACAATTTTTGACATCTATCTCTAGATTTTTCTCAATGTGTTTTTTACATACAACGTCGATTAACACTTCCATAAAAAACAACTTTTCATGTAACCGACCATTTCCCTTGAAATCCTATGACTATACAAGGACCTAGCCTTGCCAAATCTGTAATGTTGACCATGACAAGGCCATCCATCCTCATCTTCATGCTCATATGTGTTGTATGTCAATATTTATATATGAGGACTATGATTCAAAAACTTTATAATAAAATGACATTGGCATCTACTCTTTTTTGCAAATGAGCCCCTATGTATATATGCATACTCTCTTCTTTTTTCCTCCGATCCATATGAACATGTGTAACTGAAATAGAAAGTAAAACAACTTAATGTATACAAAAAATCATATATGTACATTCATGACCAACATTTAAACAAGGTAGTTTTGAAATACACACAACTCATATCATATGGGAGCACTACCCATTTCTCCGGGGGATTTGCTTACTGTGCATCGAAAAGTACAAGGAGAATCAAGATTGGTTTCCTCTCCTATGGGTGTGTGCAAGCTAATGAGGGTCTCTTTTGACACGTTAGATGCAATAGAAAACTGAAGAAACAAGCATCCATCAACTTACATGGATATTTTGAGACACTTACACAATGAATCTTGCGATGAGTTAAAAAAATGAAATGTAGGAAATTGAATGAAGTTTCCAAATACACAATTTTTTTCTATTGAAAATGTTCTTAACTATATAAAGCTAGATATTTTTTAACGGGCACTTTTTTATTTTTGAGTCAAATTACAAGGTATCTGTTTTTGTGGGCACAACCTTTGAGTTCCTAAATGATGGAATCAACTTACAAAAACTGGTAGACATATAGAGAACATATAGTACTAGTGCACGACTATTTTTCCAAAATGAAAATAATATTTTTATTTTTATTTTAATTATCTAAGTGATCAAACCTCGAAAATAGTATGTCAATTGTGGTTGCATCGTTTGAGTGTATTAATGAAATTATTTGGAAACAAGTTTTTTATAGGATGTAGAGGTCAGTGTTCTTTAGTGCACCATACAATTTATTTTCAAAATGGTTGAGAAATGTAATAGTTATGGACGAAACACTGGCAATGTGATTTTTTGAGTTGAGGAGTGATGACACAAGATAAATAAGAAAAAAATAGAAAAAAAATATATTCTTGTATAAAATTACATATTTGGAATCTGCAAAAAAAACCATATCTGTTTCTAAAATTTAATAAAAAATGGAGGTGTGCATCATATTGTAGCCTACGACTAAACACAAGAATATTGAAAATTTGGATGTAATGTTCAATTAGCCATGGTTGATCATACTCCAAGTCATAGGCATGATGAATCCGAAGTAAAGTAAGAGGCAGGAACATAAGCATAAGAATGTAATGCCAACATGGGTGAAGGCTAATCCATAGTGCCACTAAAGCGCTCGCGTTTTGTTTAAATTTAAATTTGTGTTCCCGCCAAATATAAACACACGTGTTATATTAATGGAAAACACACAAGCATTTTGTAAGTCTATAACGCATGCACGTTGTGGAATCCTATAAATTTATATTTGATTAATTTTCCAATTATAACAATATTTTTATTATTTTATGTCCCCCCCCCCCCCCTATTCATCTTAAATCTTACTAACCTCCCCTCGTCTCTCTCCCTAACACACCACCACCCCATTCATTCTCTCTCTCTCTCTCTCTCTCTCTCTCACACACACACACACACACACACAAACACCTATGTCTCCCCCTACCACTAACACCGGTATGCCCCCCCCAAATCCCTAACCCTTTCTTTCTACCTCTAACTCTTAAAAACCCCCCTATTGTTCTATCTCTAATCACTTAGAACCCCCTACAAAACCCTAACACCTCCCTTCCTATCTCTCTCTCTCTCTTTTCCTCTATCTCTCTCATACACATACCACTAACACGTCTCTCTCACTCATGAAACCTAACACCTCTCTCTCTCCACTCTCTTTCACTCCCCAACTCATCCAACTACACTTATCCCCCACCCCCTATCTATTCCCAAACCCTCTCTCTCTCTCTCTCTCTCTCTCTCTCAGACAC